>NW_021027552.1:288889-308373 GCF_004153795.1 Camellia sinensis | reverse complement strand
CCGGCCGCAGACCAACGGAGCAGTTGAGGCCACCAACAAGAACATCAAGCACATACTGCAGAAGATGGTGGAAACCTACCGGGATTGGCCAGATAAGCTGCCGTTTGCTCTGTGGGGCTACCGGACTTCAATTAGAACTTCTACTGGGGCGACTCTATATTCATTGGTTTATGGGATGGAGGCCGTTCTACCAATCAAAATTGAGGTTCCGTCTTTGCGAGTATTGGTTGAGTGTCAAATAGCCGAAGCAGATTGGCAGCAGAGCAGGTTCGAGGAACTCATGCTCTTTGATGAGAGAAGACTGAAAGCACTGTACCATGTTTAAGGTTATCAGCGCAGAATTGCCCAGGCTTTCAACAAGAATGTTAAGTCTAGGAATCTAAAGGAAGGAGATTTGGTGCTCAAGGACAACCGAGCTCCCATCCACGACCCAAGGGGCAAGTTCAGACCTAATTGGACTGGTCCCTACATCATTAAGTCTGTCTGGTGTGGTTCTGATGGATCTAGATGGCTTGGAGTTCTCACAACCGATCAATATGGACAAGTTGAAGAAATATTACCCTTGAGAGGCTCGCTAGGCCGAAAACCCGAAAGGGCGACCTAGGCAAAAGTTAGAGCATAGAAAATTTGAAATTACAAAAACCGAGCTCGTAAGGTTGAAAACCCGCAAAGGGCGGCCTTGGCAAAAATTAGAGCGTAAAAGGAGAGTGAAAATACTCGAGTGAACCTAAGCCTGAACTACGTAAGGCTTGATTCCCATCTTTGGGATACGTAGGCAGCTTTATCCTAAAGTTCAGCCATAAACTTTTCGCTGATCAGCTTTGTCCATTTGATCATCTCGGTCATCTTCGTCTATTCAACATTCAAGAGTTCGGTCATGATCTCCGGTACAGTGTTTTTCAGACTAGGGGCAATTTTTCGTTGCCATGCAGTGCTGCGGTACTATTTAGACTAGGGGCAACTTTCCAGTTGCTGGGATCCGGGGTTTGTGCATCTCAGTGACAGATCTCAGGCGTGTCCAGTTCTGATCCATATCGAAAATAGTTTTGAAAAGTTTTGATAAAAGTTGACTTGGTTCAAATTAATCTTTTTACAACTAAGACCATCTCTAGACCAAAACGGGAAATTTTCAGTACCACAACCTTCAAAGTTCATTGATTTCAGTACAGAGTCCTCTTGCTCTTGCATACAAATTGAAGTTGCTTTTTTATTACATTCATAAGGAAAACGTGAAAGTACTAAATAAAGCAATAAATCCGGGGCATAGTCAACTCAGGTGTTCCTGCACCCCCTCCTAGAGCTGGTTGAAGCCTCTGATGCTAAAGTGGGCCCTTCCTGTGCCTCTTCATTGAGCCAATCTAAGCACTCATCAGACAAAGTACAACTGAAAGTAGGAGCAGGGGCCAGGAGCTCTCTTGTCATCCACGCTGTGGCCTACCGAACAAGCTGCGCACCTCGAAACGGAAAGGCAGCTGGATATTCTATCCCTTCTGCGGGGCAAATCTGGTCATGGCCGAACTGGCGTCGGAACCGGAATGGGAAATAGAACACAGTGAGTAAAGCCAATCAATTCAATCCCAGTCTGCCAGGACATGCTGTAGCCCATTGCCGATAGATTGAGCCAAGGGCACCGCCAAGCAATGACGTTGGCAGATAAATTGCACATCCAGTCGAACCACCAACCCTCATCAAGGGTGTCAACCAGACGTTTCCTGAAGAAGTAGCCGCGAGCTGAATATGCTGGGCAAGAGTCCACAACCTGCAACTTGTCCATCAACCACACCTGGGAAGGGATGAAAAATGAGAGAATAAAGAATAGAGAGAAGTATGATGAGAGAAAAGTGAGAAAAGGGATTTTGTGAGAAAAATCGAGCTTGAGGGTCGAGTGATGTGAGCAATACATATGTAAGATTGGGTGGGAAACATTACCTGCAGCAGTAGTGGACTCCCCGCAAATCTGGTCGTCTCTCGATGATAAAAGGCGTCTAAACCCATCAACGTCTCTGCCAGAGTCATGGCAATGCAGCTCTTGCCCTCCTTCAAGCCTAGGGCAACCTCGACTAATTGAACGCTAGATCCCCCGGAGCCTGAGGAAAACAGAAAATGAGATAGCATGCACAAACAGAGGGCATGTCGCCGGAAGCCTTGCCAATGATGGTCGCCGCGGTCACCGGTATCCGAAAATCGATGAATCAAACTCGGAATATCTAGCATTCCGTCACAAATTAGAGATCGAGCGTCATACATAGTGAGTCCACACATTCGCCCTAAGGTCTGAACATGACCAAAGTTAAGCTGGGGTAAGATCTCCTTGTCACGCTCGGATTCCATTAAAGCTTGAAAATCTTCGAAGGTAGGGCATACCTCTTGCTCGCTAAAGCTAAAGACATGAGTCACCGGGTTCCAAAACCTTGCTGCGGCATGAAGAAACGGAAAGTGCAGCGGAGTGCGACTTAGAGTGAATAGTGCATTTATGCCGAAACCCCAGAAATTCAGCTTTTTCGAGCCATCCAAGTTGTTAATCCAGGACGAGAGATTCTGGGCAAGAAATCCCTCTATTTCGAGCAAATCAGTGTTGAATTGAGTAGAACTACGAAGCTAAGGCCTTTTGTAGGGGATAAGATTGAGTGGAGGACAGGTGTCAACATTCTGGTGATTCTTTCATTCATGGCCGGCCGGCCAAATATAGTGCCGACCGACCACCACTTTTGGCCGATAGATCAAAGATTCTGGCCGATGGCCGTTTCTTGAGGCCGGTGGCTTTCTCCTGTGGCCGGTGGTCTTCCTCTTTGCTCCTTAAGCTGTTTATATGTTGAAACATGCTGAGAATTTGGGGAATGCCGCCACTTCCAAGGCCCTCTGATGATGGATTTTGCGGCGTCACGCCCATTTGCTTATCGAGTTGTTGTAAATTTGCTTATCGAGTTGTATTTCACTCTTTTCAAGTCTTTGTTACTTGTCGAGTTTCCTTGCTTTGCTTATCAAGTTGTAAGTCAGTTCACTACCTGATTATTACGATGCGAGTGCTCAATTTTCAAACCAAGTTCCATTTCATTCACATTGTTAAGTGATACCATGCGATGCGATGCATAGAAAGCAAAAATGTAACATCATTTTGAACAAAATGGTTGTTTCATTTCCCTCATGTGTTTTGCAAAATACACATTTTTGAAAAGGTAAAACCTGCCTATGGCAGTGCAATGTGTTTAAACTACTAGTAAAAAGGAAAGTAAAGCAAAAAGAAGAGTAGGGTAGCAAAGTATCGGAATTGATACTGGTAACCTCCCCTTGTGGTCAATGCACCTCCCGCGCCCTTGTTCGGGTCAACTATGTGGTTTGGCGCCTTCATTACTCGAGACAGTGCAAGGAAGTACACTTTCGGAACATTAGTAGGCCTTCGAGTTGACCTCAAGCCGTGTCTTCTATAAGTGATGCTCGGTACGCGCAAGGAACGTCCCTTCCCGTATCCTTTTCGTATCTTGTGAATTCCACAAATCGCTTCAATTATACCATGTTACAGTGCTTGGCATTTCAACATCATGAATAACTAGTCCTTACCATATTTCAAGTTTCTATACACATTGCATGCGTTGTCGCGTTATGCTTTACTTACATGTGTTCAATTTCAAGTTCCTTTCTCTACACATTGCATGCGTAGACCGCATGCTTTACTTACATGTGTTCAATTTCAAGTTTCTTTCTCTACACATTGCTTGCGTAGACCGCACGCTTTACTTACATGTGTTCAATTTCAAGTTTCTATATACATTGCTTGCGTAGACCGCATGCTTTGCTTACATGTGTTGAAATTTCTTCATACACATTGTGCACGTTGTCACGTGTTCTTTACTTACATGTGTTTGTGCCTTCACAGCATTGTTATGCGTCCCACTCAACTTGCGTTGTCACGCACTTTCGATTGCATGTTATGCATATTGCTAACGATATCTGTACCTGTTAAGTTTTCTTTCTCTTTCAGGCACAATATTGTATGTACGGTTCATTTGAAGCTGGTGTAACCAGACGAACCGCGTAGGTATTGTATTCTCCGAGTGAGACGTATAGAGAATTACATAATTCTCTTACATCCTTTTGGCATTGTAGTGTAGTTTGGTGTATGCTAGCTTAAAACTGTCGCATGTTATGCCTCGTTACAGCTTTTTTCGCATGATCATAAGTTATGTTCGGCTCCTTGCATTGTCTTTTGCATTTTGCCCCAGCCTGCGGGCGCATACCTTTGCCGTTTTGTATGTTTGTCTAAGTCTTCGGCCTTGTCAAAAATGGGTCGTCTCTGGGCTTTGACATTCACTCCCGTCATCTTATGACTTCCGAGTTCTGTCAAGGAGGGGCAACTGTAGACACCCCATTTTTGACCATCCTCAAGACTTGGACATCACCGTTTGAACACTCGGTGATCATCCTTGTTTGTGTTCGTCTTGAGTTCCCGGAGGCCTCGGCTGCGCGCCTTGCCTTAGAATCTCTCGGCTCGACTGCTTTGTGTCTGGTTTTGCACCAAGAGCTTGTGGATGTGTTCCTGAGGGAAGGGGATGGCCTGTCGACCAAGTCTCCTGCCCACCGGCCACCTTGATTTTCAATCGGCCAAGTGTGATGGCCGGCCAGCCAATTTGACTGCCAGTCGACCACTTTGATGGCCGGCCGGCCAAGTGTGGTTTTCAACAGCTATCTCTGTAGACAGCTGGCAACTGTCATTCCAGGCCATACCCCAGCCCATGCCTGGACGTGGGAGTTCTGAGGAGCTGTAGATTGATATATTTCTATATCAATCAAGCTCTCTTACAAAAACAAAAAAATGAGAGAGATACAACTTGGAGAAAAAAATTTCCTCTCTCTAAAATTCTCAGCTCTCTCTCTCTCTCTCTCTTCCTACATTGTGTGTATAGAAGCATATAAGTGCCCAAAAGTGAGTGTTCTTCCCATTTTTCTTGAGCCTCCACCCTTGATCAAACTTGCCTACCTTGAAGAGGTGATCCTTGGAGGTGTATTTGGAGCTCCTAAGGCTGATTTTGGTCCAAGAAGGACCTGCTTTGGTGCTGAGCTTTAAGGGTAAGACTCTTCTCCTCTTGAGCTCATTCTTGGTGTACTTGTATAGCCATCTTTGCATGCTTCTTTTGGCCTGGTTTTCAACTAAAAAACCTTTGTTTTTATGGATAAAAAATGATGGTTTAAAGCCCTTTTTGAGTTAAGGTTGATCTACCCACTTTTGTAGCTTTTTGGCTATGTGTTGAGCCTTGTTCTAAAGCTTTTAAAACAACCTTTCTTTGGCCTTTAAACCACTGAATCCTAGTGGAATTTCAGTGGTGGAAAAGTCGTTTTGAGGTCCCAAATGGGAGGGGATAGCCTCCCCTCCTAGTTTCCTCATGCCATGCCTTGTTGGCTTTGTAAAAGAGCATTTTTTGGGGGGTTGTTTTAGCTTAAGCCTAGCATGTTTTAGGCCCTATTTTGCCATGTTTCAGATCTGTTTTGGGGTGGATAAGGCCCTTGTTTCTTATTTCTTGCACTTGTAGTGCAATCTCGCTTTCTAGCCTAACATGCTTCTTGTTTTAGCCTAACTTCCTAACATGTGCTAGCTTAACTTTGGCCTACAATTGTTCATATCTCGGCATGTTTAAGCTCTGTTTTAACTTGTTTGGATGGTTTGCATATGGCCTTGCATGGTTGTGGTTTGAGTGCTTAGAATGGCCTAAAAGAAAGCATGCTTTGCGAGTTTGTTTTGGTGCATGACCAGCATGTTTTTAGCTCATATTTGACATATAGAAACTCTGTTTTGAGCTGGATACAACTCTCATGCATTACATTACATAGTTGTAGTTCATGTGCTGCAAGAGCCCAATGAGTTGGTATACTATATCGCTTTGTTTTGGTGCATGTCCATAGCATTTTCAGCACTATTTTGGCATGTAGAAACACTGTTTTGAGGTGGTTGAGACCTGCATGCATCGTACCATACAGCTATGGTTTATGTGCTTCATTGGCCACTTGCGTGAGCATGCTTCATTGACTTGTTTTGGCCTTTGTTCCATGCACTTTAGCTACTGTTTTGAGGCTGCATAACTCTGTTTTGAGTTGATTTTGTTGTTTAAGGCTTGCCTTGTGTGGTTACGGTGTAATGCTCTTGCATGCCTAGTCGATTGGTCCATTTGAGCATGAGTGCTTGAACCATTTGCATGTTGTAGTAGTGTCTTGCACACAATTTCAGAGCATACTTCATGCCATTCATGCCATTTCCTTACATGTTTCACTTTCATTGCTTTGAAAGTAGCCTTGAGCCTCTTGTCAGTTTGAGCATGAAGTTGAGACGTTCATGCTTAATGGCTTTAACCCTCTTGAGGGTTTCTACTAGCCAACGGCATGAGGTCTTCTTCATGCTCAAGGCACTTGAGGCTTAGGCCCTCTTTCCCATTAAAGGACTCTCATTTGGACTTAATCAATTAAAGGATGGATGGGTAATGCTAAAATGAGTAAATAAAATTGACCAAGTAAAATGGCAAGATAAGCATAACATGAGTTGGCATTGCATGTGTCAGGCGTTCGATCGGACGTTATATCGAACATAAGGCGGATTAGTCCATTTCATACTCAAAGTGATGAAATGAGCTAATCCCCTTAGTCGCCAACACACTTGATCATACATGATAGGGTATTGGCATTCATGTGTTTTGTTTGCATGCATTTTTACATCAAGTTGCAAACATGGCTTATTAGGCCATCATGCATAATTGATGGCCCGAGGGTCGAGGGCCATGCTCCCTTGAGTCCATTGCATGATAGGGAGTGTGGCCATGCACATATTTGTTTGAAAATTCCATGCCATACATTGCTTGCCCTCTGCTGCTGTCAACTACAGGTTTTGCAGGAAATTCTGGCCGGTCGGCTACCCGGAGTGCTGACCGACTAATAATATGTGGCCGATAAGCTTGATCGGTGGCCGGTGACCATCCCCTTTGGCCGATGATGTCCTCACTTGGTCGGTGATGCTCCCCAGTGTCCATATAAGCATCCTTGGGATTATTGAGGATTTTCAAAAGAGCAAGGCAGTGTAAACAGAGGCAACAGTGGCATGGTACAGATTTTCGGGCAAGATGAGTCAAGCATGCATCATTCACGCATCCCGAGGCAGGGCTATGGCCACCTTCTTTCTGTATTTAATTTGTTAATTAATTAGAAATTATGTAATAATTAATTTAGTATTATTTATTCAGACTGTAACATTTTTTCGGACCCTCCGAGTGAGGGCAATTGTGTAATAAGTGTGCGTGAGTGTGGTGTATGTCTCCCAACCCCACGTCTTTCTTCCCTTTTATTTCCTAGCTTTTGATGGTTAGCCTAGGGCATGTTTCAATTAGCATACAGTATGATAGCATGCGTGCATCCATACATTTGTCTTACATGCAACATGTCATTTATAGACTAGCCGAGCCTACTCTAGTGACATTCCGTATGCGTTGCATTAGCCATTTTAACATGAGCTAGGATCATGCATTGATTACTAACTAGCTTTTGTTTTGGCTCGGAGTACTAGGTAAGCATTTACGCTTTAGCACACCGCATGCGTGTGAGTGTTGCCATAATAACATGATTACCATGAGGCTAGCTGCTTATGTGATATAAACTGCTTGAGTGCCTGTGGGTGGAGGTCGAATTACCTAAATTGGAATAATGCATTAAAACTGTGAGTTTTAAGCCCACTAGATAGTGGCAAAACCATCTTTTCTAAAGCCCACTTGAGGGTGGCAAAACCAGCATTTCAGCCTACTTGCGAGTAGCAAACCATTTTCAAAACAAGCATGAAATGTTTTGTTCCAATTTAGGCAATTTGGTTTATACTTGTTTGCTGTGCGCATAACATAGTAGTTCTAGGCTAATAACCGGAATAAGAACACATAACGTTTTCAAAAACGGATATCACGGTTAGTAGAGGCCGATCTTCAGATCGGGCGAGAGGGGTGCTCATAGCTGACCTTCCCCAATCGTACCCAAGCTCCCGAGCCGAGGCAACTTTGGTGATGACGGACACGTGGCTTTTGGCACCGAGTCAGGGTTTCCTAAATTTTCCAAAAATAAAATATTTAGGTGGCGACTCGGTATCTGGCAAAGCAGTCCATTTTTGGCACTTCTTTTCTAAAAATCTGTTTTCTCAAAACGATTTGCCGGATTTGGACTCTTTGGTTCAGATTAAGAACCGTGACAATTTGAGAGTCCGAATTGTAGCGAGCCCTATATGAACAAAACGGGGGGGACTCGTCCTCCCGGGGCGTTCGGGGACGTCTACAAGAATACACACGCTGAGCCCCATGATGGAGCCTCTGGTACGGGTAACAAAGTACAGACAGATTAAGTTCTATGATGGAACCTCCGATATCGGGTAACAGCCAACAGATATCACATGATGCTAAGGATGTCACGAATACATATCATAAATTGGATAGTCATTCAGCATACAACATATAGCATTTCAGAAAACAAAACTTATTCTGTCACACAGAAAATAAATACAGTTGGACATAACTTTATTAAGTTATTACTCACATTACTTATATCAAGTACTAATGGGATGCCATAGATTCTCACTGTTTCCCGTTATTAAGTCACAGAGACTTGATTTACTCACTCCCGAATCATCCATCCGGTCCTTGTTTGATTTGGTTTTCAATCTGGTAATCTCATTACAGTTGATCTAGGTCATTCTAAAGTTATCAGGAATACAAGGTAATTTCGTACATTGACCTCATAGCAGTAAACGAAATTTTGAGGTAATCATTCATATACCATTCATCAGCCTCAGCTCCCACAGATTCAATCGTACTACGTGTTAATACAGAAGCAGTCATTCACGGAACATACCGATTACATATACTCCCAGGTAGTCAAAGTTTACAATCAAACTAGTCCGTTGTCAACAAATCCCATCAGTTTTGAAGTACAGTAACACAAAAGCAATCATTCTCTTAGTCAACAAGTTTATGGTAGTAACGGTAATACCGGATAATTAATCACATGTCATATATACAATATTCCCATATTCTCCAAGCATAAGTTACCAAATCCCATAATCCCATCCGTGTGTTTCCAATTGGTTATAGGCATATGGTAAAAAGCTATTTATAATTACATAGTCAGCTATTGACGGTTCACATTCTTCCTAAGTGTTCAAGATTGATTCAATTTTTCATTCGATTAATTCCCTTAGCAACACAACCCTGCCATTCAATTATAAACAACTCACAAGCCCCCCATAACGTAACCAAATCAGATAATAGTTCTCAATAATGGTCTCTTCAGATCAAATCAATGAAAGTTCTAAGCCCACTTGAAGTGACAAATCATCAAATGGAATAATTCATTGCTTGAATTGGAATAATTCATCAAATGTGAGTTTTAAGCCCACTTGAAGTGGCAAATCATCATGTTTTAAGCCCACTTTGTTTGGTGGCAAATCCGCGCTTTAGCCTACTTGCGAGTAGCAACTTCAAACCATTTTCTAAAACAAACATGAGATGTTTTGTTCCAAATTGAGTGATTTAGTCTATACTTGTATGCTGCACGCATCACGTAGTAAAGATAGATAATAATCGGAGTAAGAACACATGTGTTTATGAAAACAACATATCATGATTAGTAGAGGCCGATCTTTGATCGGGCGAGCGAGGGTGCTCATTTCATGACCTTCCCCCCTCGTACCCAAATTTCCGAACCGAGGCAACTTTGGTGATGACGGACATATGGCCTTAGACCCGAGCCAGGGTTTCCTAAATTTCCCAAAATAAAATATTTAGGTGGCGACTTTGAAATCTGGCAAAGCAGTCCATGTTTGGCACTTCTTGATTAAAATCGATTTTCCAAAACGATTTGCCAGATTTGGACTCTTTGGTGATTTATCAGTCTTACATTGCACTTTGTGAGATTAGATTTAGAACCGCGACAGGAGTCCGAACTGTAGTAGTTATGAACCCAATTCGTTCCCTAGCGCGCGGAGTGGAGTTCGGGCGGTCTACACTTGCGTATACGAAACTAAGTAGACGGGGTGAGAGATCTAGGGAAATAAAGGATACTGGGTTTAAACCATAAGGATAGACATAGGAATGAGATAGAAATAATAGTTGTCAAGGGTCTAGTAGAAAATGTAGTTGCGGCCATTAGGAAAGGTGATAGGATTATGTTAGTTAAACTAGTTATTAGAGAAAATATAGTGAATGTTATTAGAGCATAAGCCCCCCAAGTACGATTAGATGATCAGACAAAGTGAGAATTTTGGGACCAAATGGATGAGATATTATAAGAGATATCCATAGGACAGAACCTTGTTATAAATGGAGATTTCAATGGCCATATAGGAATAGATAAACTTGGTCATGGAAGGTGCATGGGGGGTATGGTTTTAGGGATGGAAATGAGACTAGAGAAAGTATTTTAGATTTTGCATTGGCGTTTGACCAAGTGGTAGCCAATACTATGCATAGGAAGAGAGATGGGCATTTGATAACCTTTAAGAGTGGATCAATTAGGAGCCAAATAAATTACTTTCTAGTAAGAAAAGTGGACCGTCTAAAATGCAACGACTATAAGGTGATTCCTGGAAAGAGCCTGACGTCTTAACATAGGATTTTGGTACTAGATTTATGCTTCAAAGGGCAATACCAATCTAGAAAGGATAATAGGCATTATAAGATGAGATGATGAGACCTAAAAGGGGATAAACTAGAAATATTTAAGAATAGAATGATTGAAGAAAGTACTTGAGACTTGGAAGATGATATTAACACTATGTGGAACTTGATGGTCAGTTGTATGACGAGAATCTCAAGGGAAGTTCTTGGAGAGTCAAAAGGAAAGGGACGTAACTCTATGGAAACTTCGTAGTGGAGGAAGGAGGTTCAAGAGGTAGTAAAGACGAAAAAAATAGTGCTTTAAAAAGTAGCAAAAGGATAGAAGTGAGGGAAACATTAAGAACTACATATGGGCTAATAAGAAAGTCAAAAAAGTAGTGAGAGATGCTAAGTTGAAAGCCTATGATGACCTATACACTAGACTAGATAATAAAGAGGGAGAGAAGAGAATATACAAACTTGCTATGATAATAGAGAGGAAAATCAGAGATTTTAATCAGGTTAAGTGCATTAGGAGTGAGGACTCTAAGGTGGATAAAGATATTAAGGAAAGATGGAAGAACTATTTTGAGAAATTGTTAAATGAAGAACATAAAGGAAGGTCAAAAGGAGAGGAAGTAACTAGTAATAAGAAAAAACAAGACTACATGTTCTATGGTATGATTAGAAACTTTGAAGTGGAAATTGCATTTAAGAAGATGAAATCGAATAAGGCTGTAGGACTTATTGATATCACTATTAAAGCTTGGAAATGTTTAGGTAAGAATGGGGTTGCTTGGTTGACTAGGTTATTTAGCAAGATTTTGTTAATTAGGAAAATGTCAGATGAGTGGAGAAAGAATCTTTTAGTGCCAATCTATAATAATAAAGGAGATGTCCATAATTGAAACAACTAGAGAGAAACCAAGCAGATGTGTCATATAATGAAAGTGTGGAAAAGAGTGATGGAATGTCGATTACAAGATATAACAGAGGTGTCAGAGATTTAATTTGGATTTATATCTGGTAGGTCAACAATGGAAGCGATCTATCTTTTGAGGAGAGTAATTGAAAAGTATAAAGAGATGAAAAGAGACAATCATATAGTTTTTATTGATCTTGAGAAAACATATGATAGAATGCCTCGGGATATAATTTAGTGGGTGTTAGAGAAGAAATAGGTGACAAAAGGCTACATTCATGTGATGAGGGACATGTATGAAGGTGGATGTATATGCAATGCTCATGGAAAAACATTTTCATTTTCTCTTTCCAAAACCATGCAATGCCAAGTTCATATCTCAATACATGATATCATTTCCTTTACAATAGAAAATAGAGCAATGAATACAACACTGTGAATCTCTAGGACGTGTCTGCAAGTAGGCTACAAACACTACCAAATTGTCATTTTTACTGGTGTTAACCGGAAGGCTCAACATCTAATTACGCGGGTTTCTGGACTTTCACCACGGACACACTGGCCAACTTAATATCACAACTACACTCTTACCCAGATTCACCAAGTTGTTAGCCACTCTTTTTCAAAACAACAACATTTTCAATGTGTTAAACATGTTACAATGCTCAATGTAAATGGACAAAAAAATAATTTCAATTCATCTAATTCTCATGCAATTTCTACAACAATCATAGCTATCCTTCACCGATAGCTCATATCAAATATCTCTAAACAGATAAATAATTTTCATAAAGATAAACTTTCTAAATTTCAAGATGTGAGTGGTAATATATACCCAACTTCATTATCCTTATCAAAATCCAATCTCACATTTCCAACACTAATTCCATAATTTATATAAAATCAACATTTGATATAATTAGGGCAAAATCCCATTTTCTTCCAAAATCTCCACGTATCAAAACCAGACATTTTGTCACAACTCAAACTTATTTCCAATCCCACAACCATTTTTAAGAAACCATTAGAAAACCCCTATTTTGAGTTTTAACCAAAAAGCCTAGATTTGTACAAAAATCCCCCAAATCACAATATTGTTTCAAAACACAAATAAGTAAGTTAAAAATCATAAGAAAGTGGGGAGAATCCTTACCTCAAAGCTAGAAGACTAAGGAGAGAGAGAGAAGAAACTGCAACAAAGCCGAAATCCAACTTTGCTCTGATTAGAACGAAGCTCTCTTTATCTTTTTATCAAAGGGACACCGTGTAGCACCTGTATTCTTCGAAGCTTTTGGGAAGTGCATTTGAATCCTTTATTTTATTTTGGAAATCTTTGGTGTTGTTGTATGTAGGTTTTGGAGGAGTATAATCCAATTTAAACTCGTTGGGTTTGTTTGTTCTCACATGTTCTTGTCAAAAGTTCCTGGGAGACTTAGAAATTCTATTCTAGGGTCGACACCAACCTTCCTAAGGGTCAACCCTTACCTGGTGGTGAAGTTTCTGGAAGTGTTGCTTGAATTTAGGGTTGACACCAGCCTTAGTGGTGTCGACACCTGCCTCTTGTTGCTATCCACAAGGGTCGACACCAGTCTGGGAAGGGTCGACCCTTGTTTATTGCAGAATCTGTGTGCTAGTTGCTAGAAATTAGTGTCGACCCTTCCTATCTAAGGGTCGACCCCCTTGCTTGTTGCCAGATTGTCTTTTCTACCTAAAGGGTCAACACCTCTGCCTGAAGGGTCGACCCCTGCGTGTTTTTTCAGAATGTTGGGGTTTGAATGGGCCCTACCTTTGGGGGGTTTTTGGGCCTATTATTTTATTTGACCTTAGGGCTATTTTCTACTTCTATAAATAGGCTCAAACCACTTTTCTCTCATTATTTTCCTCCCATTTTCCCTTTCAAACCGTGAGTTCTCTTCTCTCTCTCTAAAACTCAAACTTTTTCACTTAAATCTCTAGATCTACTCACCTAGAGTGATTTTTTCACCTTGCTCCTTTGAGATTAAGTGTAGAGCTTGTCAAGGGCTTCGTTTTGATCGGGGCAAATCGTTGTTTCGTCGCCGTCGACTTTTGAGTTTTTCTCTCTTCTCTCTCATCTAAAATTCAGGTAGGGATCTATTCTACACTTCCATAGTTATTTGTATCTTGTGTAACAATGATGTGATTTGGGGTGTTTAAGGCAAACCTAAGGTTTGGGCATAAAATGGAAAGAGGGGATTTTGGGTGAAGGTGAAATAAATGCTTGAGGGGTTTGAAAATGATGTTGGATTGTGTATGATTTGATGATTTTGGCACTTGGCTAATATTTGGGAAAAAAGGGGAATTTTCCCTAATTGAATCAAATTATTATTTTGTATAAATAATGGAAATTCACATTAAAAAATGTGAGATTGAAAGGGTATTGACATGAATGGTGGGATTGGTTATGTGTTATTCCATTCTTGGGTAGTTTCGAATAAACTATATGTTATGAGATTTTATATCTGTTTAGAAATAACTGTATTGGGCTATCGGTGGAGGATAGCTATGATTGTTATAGAAATTGCATATGGATTAGGTGAATTAAAACTAATCACTTGAGCTTGTCATTGAATATGACTATATTTATATACATTGTATATGTATGGTTATTTGGGAGTGGAAAGAGGATGTACTCCATTGTTTGAGTTTGTGATTAAATACATTGCATATGTATGAATGATTATTTGGGAGAAGAAAGGGGATGGACTCCATTATAATTAAGTTGGCTAGAGTGTCCTGGGTGAAAGTCCCGAAATTATACATGGGTACCTAGCCCGCGGACGAAATATCCATAAAATGGCAATTGTAGTGCTTGTATAGCCTACGTTTACATGGGTCTCGTTTGACGGCTGTCTGCGGACGAAATATCTGTGAAAGAATACATGGGTCTCGTTTGACGGTTGCCTGCAGACGAAATATCCGTGAAAGAAAAGTTGAAGTGCTTACGTGTTAATAATGTGGTTCTAGAACTAATGAGTTGTAATCTCATTTGGGTTATTGAGAAATGATGAAATTGGCTTATGTAATTAAATGAAATGAAGGGAAATGGCTTAATGATTGAGTTTGGTAAGTTAAGACTATACATAATGTGGATGCCTTTATCTTTGACGTTGTATATGCATAGTGTACTTATACCTTTACTAAATTTCATATACTATGTTAGATGGTTTCTACTAGGCTGTGGCTCACCCTACTTGGGAATAACATTTTCAGGTAATGATGTCATGCCTCCACCAAGGCAATAGCGTTGGAGAAACTTTTGGAAGTAAGGGCTTCTCATTTTGATTGTAAATTTTTGTGAAGCCAAAGGCTTAAGTTGTAATGAGCGAAGCTCACTTTTGATTGTAACCAAGATATGTCTTGGAAAGATATAAGCCCGTAGGGCATTTAATTTGTTGTTATTAATTTTCATTACATGTTGTAGATTCAGAATGAACATTTATGAATGTATAATGCATGTAATCCCTTTTGTAATACGAATTCTATTATGAGAAAGTGTACCAATTATGTTATATTCATTTCTCTTATGAGTTGGGTTATTTGTATTATTTTGAGAGCATTACAACTTGGTATCAAAGCGTATTGGGTTTGAATACTTTGGGTACGTAGGAGGTGGTTAGTACCACAATGGATTTGTCTCGCTTGCTAGAGACTCAAGTGTGAACGATATGTGCTTATATGACAACATACTTATGTGATTATTTGGGTATGGGATTGAATTTCTTGGATGTTGATTGGGTCTACAGGTTTCTAGGAGTCCTGTTAGAAAGGCACTTGATCACTACTATTTCTAATTGGAACTCTACCAACGCCATGGAACGGTCATTATCCAAAGATGAAATTCGAATGTGTTTACGTGATTACATGCTTAAGTGAAGTGAATTACTATTGTCCAATGTATTAGGACGCGAATGAATTAGCTTCGGCACATTTGTGAATGTGCTAATTTCTTGTGTTACCTTTATTAGGATGTCAGGACGTGGTCATGGATGTAGGCCTAGGAGGCACAAGGTGCCTATACCGGATGAGGTTCCGGCGCAGGAGGAGGGGTTGGTCAGGCCGATGTGGTCGAACCAGCAGGTCAGCAGGCCATGGGCGCCTTAGCCCGTGAAATGGCCGGAGCATTGAGGGAATGAATGGACATTCTGAGATCTGAGAATCAAGTCCAGGCCCAAGTAGCTGAGGCAGGGCCTTCTTTTCTGAAAAGGGAGTTCTTCTGGTCAAATCCGGATAAGTTTTTAGGTGACCTAAAAGAACCACTGAAGGCAGATGAATGACTAGAACAGATGGTGAAAACGTTTAAGATGCTTGGCATTGAAGACAGGGGATTGAGAGTGACCTCAGCGTCCTTCCAGTTGAAGAGAGACGTGGGTCAATGGTGGAAGTACGCGAGGGGAAGCATTGGAGGGACTTGGGAGGCTTTCGTTGACGCCTCCCAAGACAAGTACTTACCTCCCACTGTTACGGAGAAGTTGATGGATTAGTTTTCTCGCCTCAAGCAGTTGAACACACCTGTAGCCGAGTTCGAGGCCACCTTTGCTAGCCTCTCTAGATTTCCACCTGAGTTGGTGGCGACTGTGGAGCGTTGTTGTTTGGAGTTCGAGAAGAGGCTGAGGACCAGACTCATGTTTCGAGTGGCCGGATCCATGATTAGAGATTATGGGTGCCTTGTGGAGGCAGCGGCCCATCTTGAGACTATCATGCAGGCTGAGGAGCTCTAGGAGGAGTTAGGATAATCAGGGGGACGGCAAGAGGCAGAGGGGTTCTAATCCTCAGCAGTCCCAGGGAGTTCAGTCGAGGTTTACCTTTCTAGTGCCTAGCTCGAGTTCTAGGAGAGGTGGCCAAGGAGATGTGACCTGTTTCAAGTGTGGTTAGTTTGGCCACAAGTGTCCAGCTTGCCCGTAAAGAGGACGAGGGCAGAGAGCAGCTTCGTCTTTGGCTTGTTCTCAGGGCCAGAGTCAGGGTAGAGCACAGCCGCCCACTTGCTATCAGTGTGGTCATGCAGGGCACTTAAAGAGGTCTTGCCCACAATTGGGTGGCACATCTGGTGCGTCTGGTTCAAGGCAGACACAGAGTCACCAGCCAGCACAGTCAGCACAGGCCTCGAGGGCTAATCAGGGAGCTTCTTCAGCTCAGTCAGTACAGCAGGCCTATGCTTCGAGGGGTGAGCAGGTAGATCAGAGGCCAACAGGGTGTGTGTATGTTGTTATTGCACCAAATCTTGTACCTTCTCCTTCAGTAGTGAGAAATACTTTCCTATTTTGCAATTCAGTTGCTAATGTGTTGATTGATTCGGGTGCATCCCATTCTTTTATCTCGTCTGCATTTGCATTGATTTTGGGGATGTCGTTAGCACAGTTAGCATCTCCTATTTGTGTAGAGTCACTTATTAGTGGTGAGGTTATTCTGAGACAGGGATGTCGGTGTTGTGATATAGAGGTTGCCGATCATTGACTTCCATTTGCATTTATTCTGCTTGATATGACTGGTTTTGATGTTATTTTGGGTATGAACTGGTTATCGTCATACCGGGCTATTATAGATTGCTACCGTCAGAAGGTTACTGTATGTACCTTGAACGAGGATTGTTTTTATTTCTTGGGAGACCGGGTAGATAGAGTCTTATCACCGATGTATGATTCGCGTGGGTGGAGTGAACTTAGTTGTCTTCTTGCTAGCTTTCAGAATAGTGAGTGTAGACACCTCATTTTTGACCGTCCTCAAGACTTGGACGTCACCATTGGAACACTTGGTGATTACCCTTGTTTGTGTTCGTCTTGAGTTCCCGGAGGTCTCGGTTGCGCGCCTTGCCTCAGGACCTCTCGACTCGACTGTTCTGTGTCTGGTTTTGCACCAAACACTTGTGTTTTGCCTTGGAGGGGCAGGGAATGCCTTGTGAGGCATCCCCACACATCACCGGCCATGGCTTGAGGCCACCGGCCAGTGATTTTGTGCCATCGGCAATGTATATTGCCGGTCGGCAATCTTTGTTGCGGTTGGCCATTTATTTTGCCAAGATGGCAATTTTGAATGGCCGATCACTGTTCATCTACTTTTGGTAGATATTTTGTGCCAGCTGTGATAGCTGGCACCCACTCTGCTCCATTCCATACACGTGTATGGAGGGATTTCCCTCTTGGAAAGCTTATTTGATAAGCTTTACAAGAGAGAGCTCTATAAGAGAGAGTCTCCTCTCTTGGCATTAGGGTTAGACAACATTTTTAGAGAGCTTTGATATTAGGGTTAGGAATTTGTATCTATTCCATCTCTATATCTCTCTCTTGAGCTTAGTGTGTGTGTGTTTTGTCTTACTTTTGCTCACAAGCACCCACCATCACACCATCCCTCGGAGCTGAGGCCTCTTGAGGGTTGTTTTGGAGGTTTTGAAGCTGGTTTCAACCTAAAGAAGCTGCTGGAGCTCCTTTGTTGAAGAGGGTCTTCAAGGGTAAGAAGCTTGCTCTTGTTTACCCCATTTTTGCACACTACTTTAGCCTATCTTGAAACTGTTTTTGGGCTTTGTGTATAACATAAAAAAGTTCTGTTTTTAGGCCCTCTAAGTAGTTTATTTAGAGTGTTTTGTGATTTGGGGTTATTTGACCCCCCCTTAAGCCTTGTAAGGCTCCTTTTTGTGCCATTTTGGGTGAGCTCTGAGACCTTGGTGTTTGGGCCTCCTCACACTGAAATCTTGAGGGATTTCAGAGGTGAGGATGGTGCCTTGAGGTCCCAAGAAGGAGAGGGCCACCCCCTCTCCTTGTGTTCCTTGAAAAAGGCATTTTTTGCCTCTTGAGGGAGCACCATGTTTAGGTTCATGTTGACCATGCCTTAGTGATTTTTGTGCTTATTATGTCATAATATGCCTCTGTTTTTAGTTGGTTTTGGTACACATGCTTGCTTAGCATACATGCCTTGTAATGCCATTTTGTTGCCTTAACATGCCTTAGGTTGTAAACCATTGTTCTAGCATGTTTTAGGCTTGGCTTTGTGAAGCTTTCATATTTATTTTGCCATGATTAAGGTCTTCCTTAGTTGCTTGGGTCGATTTTGGCATGCATTGTTATGCCTCTTTGCATTTTGGTTTGTTGGCCTTAAGTATGTGAGTGTATAGCATGCATTACTTGCTTTGATTTAGTGAGTTGGACTATTTTCCATGTCATTTCAGTCCACTTAGCATGCTTGTATACTTGCATTTCATGGCTCTTTGATGTTTCAAGAGTTTGTGTTTCATGCTCCTTGAAAGTGCATTTGTGCATGCCTCCATGTGTAAGTATTTTGATGTCATCTAAGTGGTTTTTGAGGTTCATTTTGACATGCTAAAACCCTGATTTTAGTTGCTTGAATCATGCCATGTTTGGTCTTGATAAGTGTAGTCCAATGCCTCTTTGGTGAGCCTTAAGCACTTGGGTCATTGTGGCATGTTTTGTTTGTTTGTTAGTTGGTTTGGCACCTCCTATAACATGATTTTCAGAGCTTCATTTGCATGATTAATTGTCCAGTTATGCCTCTTTCAAGTGTGCTTGAGAGTTGCTCTTTTGTGCTTAAGTATAGGCCTTTAACATGTGCATGTGTGTGCATGTGTTAGCCCCCATTTCGAGCACTTTGGCCACTGATTTTGGCATGTTTGAGAATTGCCTAATCATGTTTAAGTCCATCCTTTGCTTTTTGCATGCTTACCTGTGTGTTGATTGCATGCTTGGCCTATCACTGTTGTGGCATGTCTAAGCGACTTTGCATTTGGCATGCATTTCTCTTAGTTGGAATTGCCTAACATGTTGCATGCTTTGCATACTTGCATGCTGAGTAACTAGCATAGTTGTCACATGCCTTGTATGCTTGTTTGCATTACCATGTTGCATGCCTAGTTAACATGCTTAGGTTGCATTGCATGCATGCTTTGCCTCTTGATTATCCATGATTGAGGTTGAGCTCCTCACTTGCTTGTT
>NW_021027552.1:234550-288864 GCF_004153795.1 Camellia sinensis | reverse complement strand
GAAAACATATGATAGAATGCCTCGGGATATAATTTAGTGGGTGTTAGAGAAGAAATAGGTGACAAAAGGCTACATTCATGTGATGAGGGACATGTATGAAGGTGGATGTAATATGCAATGCTCATGGAAAAACATTTTCATTTTCTCTTTCCAAAACATGCAATGCCAAGTTCATATCTCAATACATGATATCATTTCCTTTACAATAGAAAATAGAGCAATGAATACAACACTGTGAATCTCTAGGACGTGTCTGCAAGTAGGCTACAAACACTACCAAATTGTCATTTTTACTGGTGTTAACCGGAAGGCTCAACATCTAATTACGCGGGTTTCTGGACTTTCACCACGGACACACTGGCCAACTTAATATCACAACTACACTCTTACCCAGATTCACCAAGTTGTTAGCCACTCTTTTTCAAAACAACACATTTTCAATGTGTTAAACATGTTACAATGCTCAATGTAAATGGACAAAAAAAATAATTTCAATTCATCTAATTCTCATGCAATTTCTACAACAATCATAGCTATCCTTCACCGATAGCTCAAATCAAATATCTCTAAACAGATAAATATTTTTTCATAAAGATAAACTTTCTAAATTTCAAGATGTGAGTGGTAATATATACCCAACTTCATATCCTTATCAAAATCCAATCTCACATTTCCAACACTAATTCCATAATTTATATAAAATCAACATTTGATATAATTAGGGCAAAATCCCATTTTCTTCCAAAATCTCCACGTATCAAAACCAGTCATTTTGTTCACAACTCAAACTCATTTCCAATCCCACAACCATTTTAAGAAACCATTAGAAAACCCCTATTTTGAGTTTTAACCAAAAAGCCTAGATTTGTAAAAATCCCCCAAATCACAATATTGTTTCAAAACACAAATAAGTAAGTTAAAAATCATAAGAAAGTGTGGAGAATCCTTACCTCAAAGCTAGAAGACTAAGGAGTGAGAGAGAGAAACTGCAACAAAGCCGAAATCCAACTTTGCTCTGATTAGAACGAAGCTCTCATTGTCTATCTTTTTATCAAAGGGACACCGTGTAGCACCTGTATTCTTCGAAGCTTTTGGGAAGTGATTTGAATCTTTATTTTATTTTGGAAATCTTTGGTGTTGTTGTATGTAGGTTTTGGAGGAGTATAATCCAATTTAAACTCGTTGGTTTGTTTGTTCTCACTGTTCTTGTCAAAAGTTCCTGGGAGACTTAGAAATTCTATTCTAGGGTCGACACCACCTTCCTAAGGGTCAACCCTTACCTGGTGGTGAAGTTTCTGGAAGTGTTGCTTGAATTTAGGGTTGACACCAGCCTTAGTGGTGTCGACACCTGCCTCTTGTTGCTATCCACAAGGGTCGACACCAGTCTGGGAAGGGTCGACCCTTGTTTATTGCAGAATCTGTGTGCTAGTTGCTGAAATTAGTGTCGACCCTTCCTATCTAAGGGTCGACCCCCTTGCTTGTTCCAGATTGTCTTTTCTACCTAAAGGGTCAACACCTCTGCTGAAGGGTCGACCCCTGCGTGTTTTTTCAGAATGTTGGGGTTTGAATGGGCCCTACCTTTGGGGGGTTTTGGGCCTATTATTTTATTTGACCTTAGGGCAATTTTCTACTTCTATAAATAGGCCCAAACCACTTTTCTCTCATTATTTTCCTCCCATTTTCCCTTTCAAACCGTGAGTTTCTCTTTCTCTCTCTAAAACTCAAACTTTTTCACTTAAATCTCTAGATCTACTCACCTAGAGTGATTTTTCACCTTGCTCCTTTGAGATTAAGTGTAGAGCTTGTCAAGGGCTTCGTTTTGATCGGGGCAAATCGTTGTTTCGTCGCCGTCGACTTTTGAGTTTTTCTCTCTTCTCTCTCATCTAAAATTCAGGTAGGGATCTATCTACTACCTTCCATAGTTATTTGTATCTTGTGTAACAATGATGTGATTTGGGGTGTTTAAGGCAAACCTAAGGTTTGGGCATAAAATGGAAAGAGGGGATTTTGGGTGAAGGTGAAATAAATGCTTGAGGGGTTTGAAAATGATGTTGGATTGTGTTGATTTGAATGATTTTGGCACTTGCTAATATTTGGGAAAAAGGGGAATTTTCCCTAATTGAATCAAATTATTATTTTGTATAAATAATGGAAATTCACATTAAAAAATGTGAGATTGAAAGGGTATTGACATGAATGGTGGGATTGGTTATGTGTTATTCCATTCTTGGGTAGTTTCGAATAAACTATATGTTATGAGATTTTATATCTGTTTAGAAATAACTGTATTGGGCTATCGGTGGAGGATAGCTATGATTGTTATAGAAATTGCATATGGATTAGGTGAATTAAAACTAATCACTTGAGCTTGTCATTGAATATGCTATATTTATATACATTGTATATGTATGGTTATTTGGGAGTGGAAAGAGGATGTACTCCATTGTTTGAGTTTGTGATTAAATACATTGCATATGTATGAATGATTATTTGGGAGAAGAAAGGGGATGGACTCCATTATAATTAAGTTGGTATGAGTGTCCTGGGTGAAAGTCCCGAAATTATACATGGGTACCTAGCCCGCGGACGAAATATCCATAAAATGGCAATTGTAGTGCTTGTATAGCCTACGTTTACATGGGTCTCGTTTGACGGCTGTCTGCGGACGAAATATCTGTGAAAGAATACATGGGTCTCGTTTGACGGTTGCCTGCAGACGAAATATCCGTGAAAGAAAAGTTGAAGTGCTTACGTGTTAATAATGTGGTTCTAGAACTAATGAGTTGTAATCTCATTGGGTTATTGAGAAATGATGAAATTGGCTTATGTAATTAAATGAAATGAAGGAAATGGCTTAATGATTGAGTTTGGTAAGTTAAGACTATACATAATGTGGATGCCTTTATCTTTGACGTTGTATATGCATAGTGTACTTATACCTTTACTAAATTTCATATACTATGTTAGATGGTTTCTACTAGGCTGTGGCTCACCCTACTTGGGAATAACATTTTTCAGGTAATGATGTCATGCCTCCACCAAGGCAATAGCGTTGGAGAAACTTTTGAAGTAAGGGCTTCTCATTTTGATTGTAAATTTTTGTGAACCAAGGGCTTAAGTTGTAATGAGCGAAGCTCACTTTTGATTGTAACCAGATATGTCTTGGAAAGATATAAGCCCGTAGGGCATTTAATTTGTTGTTATTAATTTCATTACATGTTGTAGATTCAGAATGAACATTTATGAATGTATAATGCATGTAATCCCTTTTGTAATACGAATTCTATTATGAGAAAGTGTACCAATTATGTTATATTCATTTCTCTTATGAGTTGGGTTTATTGTATTATTTTGAGAGCATTACAACTTGGTATCAAAGCGTATCGGGTTTGAATACTTTGGGTACGTAGGAGGTGGTTAGTACCACAATGGATTTGTCTCGCTTGCTAGAGACTCAAGTGTGAACGATATGTGCTTATATGACAACATCTTATGTGATTATTTGGGTATGGGATTGAATTTCTTGGATGTTGATTGGGTCTACAGGTTTCTAGGAGTCCTGTTAGAAAGGCACTTGATCACTACTATTTCTAATTGGAACTCTACCAACGCCATGGAACGGTCATTATCCAAGATGAAATTCGAATGTGTTTACGTGATTACATCTTAAGTGAAGTGAATTACTATTGTCCAATGTATTAGGACGCGAATGAATTAGCTTCGGCACATTTGTGAATGTGCTAATTTCTTGTGTTACCTTTATTAGGATGTCAGGACGTGGTCATGGATGTAGGCCTAGGAGGCACAAGGTGCCTATACCGGATGAGGTTCCGACGCAGGAGGAGGGGTTGGTCAGGCCAATGTGGTCGAACCAGCAGGTCAGCAGGCCATGGGGCCTTAGCCCTTGAAATGGCGGAGCATTGAGGGAATGAATGGACATTCTAGATCTGAGAATCAAGTCCAGGCCCAAGTAGCTGAGCAGGGCCTTCTTTTCTGAAAAGGGAGTTCTTCTGGTCAAATCCGGATAAGTTTTTAGGTGACCTAAAGGAACCACTGAAGGCAGATGAATGACTAGAACAGATGGTGAAAACGTTTAAGATGCTTGGCATTGAAGACAGGGGATTGGAAGTGACCTCGGCGTCCTTCCAGTTGAAGAGAGACGTGGGTCAATGGTGGAAGTACGCGAGGGGAAGCATTGGAGGGACTTAGGAGGCTTTCGTTGACGCCTCCCAAGACAAGTACTTACCTCCCACTGTTACGGAGAAGTTGAGGGATTAGTTTTCTTGCCTCAAGCAGTTGAACACACCTGTAGCCGAGTTCGAGGCCACCTTTGCTAGCCTCTTTAGATTTCCACCTAAGTTGGTGGCGACTGTGGAGCGTTGTTGTTTGGAGTTCGAGAAGAGGCTGAGGACCAGACTCATGTTTTGAGTGGCCGGATCCATGATTAGAGATTATGGTATGCCTTGTGGAGGCAGCGGCCCATCTTGAGACTATCATGCAGGCTGAGGAGCTCCAGGAGGAGTTAGGATAATCAGGGGGACGGTAAGAGGCAGAGGGGTTCTAATCCTCAGCAGTCCCAGGGAGTTCAGTCGAGGTCTACCTTTCTGGTGCCTAGCTCGAGTTCTGGGAGAGGTGACCAAGGAGATGTGACCTGTTTCAAGTGTGGTTGTTTGGCCACAAGTGTCCAGCTTGCCCGTAAAGAGGACGAGGGCAGAGAGCAGCTTCGTCTTTGGCTTGTTCTCAGGGCCAGAGTCAGGGTAGAGCACAGCCGCCCACTTGCTATCAGTGTGGTCATGCAGGGCACTTAAAGAGGTCTTGCCCCAATTGGGTGGCACTCTGGTGCGTCTGGTTCAAGAGACACAGAGTCACCAGCCAGCACAGTCAGCACAGGCCTCGAGGGCTAATCAGGGAGCTTCTTCAGCTCAGTCAGTACAGCAGGCCTATGCTTCGAGGGGTGAGCAGGTAGATCAGAGGCCAACAGGGTGTGTGTATGTTGTTATTGCACCAAATCTTGTACTTCTCCTTCAGTAGTGAGAAATACTTTCCTATTTTGCAATTCAGTTGCTAATGTGTTGATTGATTCGGGTGCATCCCATTCTTTTATCTCGTTGCATTTGCATTGATTTTGGGGATGTCGTTAGCACAGTTAGCATCTCCTATTTGTGTAGAGTCACTTATTAGTGGTGAGGTTATTCTGAGACAGGGATGTCGGTGTTGTGATATAGAGGTTGCCGATCATTGACTTCCATTTGCATTTATTCTGCTTGATATGACTGGTTTTGATGTTATTTTGGGTATGAACTGGTTATCGTCATACCGGGCTATTATAGATTGCTACCGTCAGAAGGTTACTGTATGTACCTTGAACGAGGATTGTTTTTATTTCTTGGGAGACCGGGTAGATAGAGTCTTATCACCGATGTATGATTCGCGTGGGTGGAGTGAACTTAGTTGTCTTCTTGCTAGCTTTCAGAATAGTGAGTGTAGACACCCATTTTTGATCGTCCTCAAGACTTGACGTCACCATTGGAACACTTGGTGATTACCCTTGTTTGTGTTCGTCTTGAGTTCCCGGAGGTCTCGGTTGCACACCTTGCCTCAGGACCTCTCGACTCGACTGTTCTGTGTCTGGTTTTGCACCAAACACTTGTGTTTTGCCTGGAGGGGTAGGGAATGCCTTGTGAGGCATCCCCACACATCACCGGCCATGGCTTGAGGCCACCGGCCAGTGATTTTGTGCCATCGGCAATGTATATTGCGCGTCGGCAATCTTTGTTGCGGTTGGCCATTTATTTTGCCAAGATGGCAATTTTGAATGGCCGATCACTGTTCATCTACTTTTGGTAGATATTTTGTGCCAGTTGTGATAGCTGGCACCCATTTGCTCCCCTCCATACACGTGTATGGAGGGATTTCCCTCTTGGAAAGCTTATTTGACAAGCTTTACAAGAGAGAGCCCTATAAGAGAGAGTCTCCTCTCTTGGCATTAGGGTTAGACAACATTTTTAGAGAGCTTTGATATTAGGGTTAGGAATTTGTATCTATTCCATCTCTATATCTCTCTCTTGAGCTTAGTTGTGTGTGTTTTGTCTTACTTTTGCTCACAAGCACCCACCATCACACCATCCCTCGGAGCTGAGGCCTCTTGAGGGTTGTTTTGGAGGTTTTGAAGCTGGTTTCAACCTAAAGAAGCTGCTGGAGCTCCTTTGTTGAAGAGGGTCTTCAAGGGTAAGAAGTTGCTCCTTTTCGCCGCAATTACCCCATTTTTGCACACTACTTTAGCCTATCTTGAAACTATTTTTGGGCTTTGTGTATAACATAAAAAATTTCTGTTTTTAGGCCATCTAAGTAGTTTATTTAGAGTGTTTTTTGATTTGGGGTTGTTTGACCCCCCCTTAAGCCTTGTAAGGCTCTTTTTTGTGCCATTTTGTGTGAGCTCCGAGACCTTGGTGTTTGGGCCTCCTCACCACTGAAATCTTGAGGGATTTCAGAGGTGAGGATGGTGCCTTGAGGTCCCAAGAAGGAGAGGGCCACCCCCTCTCCTTGTTGTCCTTAAAAAGGGCATTTTTTGGCATCTTGAGGGAGCACCATGTTTAGGTTCATGTTGACCATGCCTTAGATGATTTTTGTGCTTATTATGTCATAATATGCCTCTGTTTTTAGTTGGTTTTGGTACACCATGCTTGCTTAGCATACATGCCTTGTAATGCCATTTTGTTGCCTTAACATGCCTTAGGTTGTAAACCATTGTTCTAGCATGTTTTAGGCTTGGCTTTGTGAAGCTTTCATATTTATTTTGCCATGATTAAGGTCTGTCCTTAGTTGCTTGGGTCGATTTTGGCATGCATTGTATAGCCTCTTTGCATTTTGGTTTGTTGGCCTTAAGTATGTGAGTGTATAGCATGCATTACTTGCTTTGATTTAGTGAGTTGAGACTATTTTCCATGTCATTTCAGTCCACTTAGCATGCTTGTATACTTGCATTTCATGGCTCTTTGATGTTTCAAGAGTTTGTGTTTCATGCTCCTTGAAAGTGCATTTGTGCATGCCTCCATGTGTAAGTTATTTTGATGTCATCTAAGTGGTTTTTGAGGTTCATTTTGACATGCTAAAACCCTGATTTTAGTTGCTTGAATCATGCCATGTTTGGTCTTGATAAGTGTAGTCCAATGCCTCTTTGGTGAGCCTTAAGCACTTGGGTCATTGTGGCATGTTTTGTTTAGTTGGTTTGGCACCTCCTATAACATGATTTTCAGAGCTTCATTTGCATGATTAATTGTCCATGTTATGCCTCTTTCGAGTGTGCTTGAGAGTTGCTCTTTTGTGCTTAAGTATAGGCCCTTTAACATGTGCATGTGTGTGCATGTGTTAGCCCCCATGTTCGAGCACTTTGGCCACTGATTTTGGCATGTTTGAGAATTGCCTAATCATGTTTAAGTCCATCCTTTGCTTGTTTGCATGCTTACCTTGTGTGTTGATTGCATGCTTGGCCTATCACGTGTAGTGGCATGTCTAAGCGACTTTGCATTTGGCATGCATTTCTCTTAGTTGGAATTGCCTAACATGTTGCATGCTTTGCATACTTGCATGCTTGAGTAACTAGCATAGTTGTCACATGCCTTGTATGCTTGTTTGCATTACCATGTTGCATGCCTAGTTAACATGCTTAGGTTGCATTGCATGCATGCTTTGCCTCTTGATTATCCATGATTGAGGTTGAGCTCCTCACTTGCTTGTTGGTTTGCATTACATTTGAAATCAACATGCATAAATTGGATCCTTGGGCCATCACCCATCGAAATGCGCGATTGATAGTTCGAGAACCAAGGACCATGTCCATTTGAGTCATAAACATGATAAAGGATATGGTTGGTGCATACATTGCTTGAATTGCATTGCCATGCGAAGCTCTGTCCTCTGCTGCTGTCAAACAGATTCTGCAGGAACTTTTTGCCGATCGACTGCACAGAGTGCAGACTGGCAATCCATCCTGGGCCGATAGCTTTATCGACAGCCGATGATCACATCTTACTGCCGGTGGCCATTCTCCTCAGCCGGTGGTGTCTCCCAATGTCCAGGGAAGCAATTCTGAGACTTTGACAGTCTTCAAAGGGGCAGAGCAGGGAAAACAGAGGCAGCTTGCGCATGGCAGTGGACTTCTGAGCAAGACCCGAGCACGCGTGCATTGAGCCCTCTTCCCGAGGCCCTTTTTCTTGCTTTCTTAAATTAATTAATTTGTTTAATTAATTTAGTTGGCCTGTAATAATTAATTAGCTAGGATAGTTAATTCATTATTCGAATTGTATTATTCTTTTGGTACCCTCCGAGCGAGGCAAATTTGTAAATAAGTGTGGGTGAGTGTGTGCATGTCTTCCAACCCCCACTTCTTTCTCCTTTTACTTACCTGCTTTGATGGTTAGTAATAGGTCATGTTTAATTTAGCATACCTTATGCTATGCATGCGTGCATCATTCATCAGTATTGCATGCAACCGGGCCTCGGCGCATCATGCTAACTGCATTAGTATTTCAAAGTCTAACTTGAATACATGCTACCTGTGCATTTTCACATGTCATTCATAGACTAGCCGAGCCTACTCTAGTGACATTCCGTATGCGTTGCATTAGGCATTTAAACATGGACTTGGATCATGCATTGATTGCTAACCGAGTTCTTTGTTTTTGGCACGGAGTACGAGTAGTATTTATGCTTTAGCATCTCGCATAGTGTGAATGTTAACATGACAGCATGCTTACCATGTGGCTAGATGCTTATGTGTTATAAATTCCTGAATGCCTGTGGGTGAAAGGTCGGATTGTCTGAGTTGGAATAGCTCATTGAAATCCGTGTTTTAGCCTACTTGCGAGTAGCAAATTCCAAAAATTTTTCAAAACAAACGGATATGCAATGCTTATTCCCAAATTAGGCAATCTAGTCTATACTTTTGTGCTGTGCGCATAACATAAGTAATTCTAGGCTAATAACCGGTTTAAGAACACATAACGTTTTCAAAAAACGGATATCACGGTTAGTAGAGGCCGATTTTCGGATCGGGCGAGAGGGGGTGCTCATAGCTGACCTTCCCCAATCGTACCCAAGCTCCCGAGCCGAGGCAACTTTGGTGATGACGGCACATGGCCTTTGGCACCGAGTCAGGGGTTTCCTAAATTCCCCCATAAAATATTTAGGTGGCGACTCTGTATTTGGCAAAGCAGTCCATGTTTGGCACTTCTTTTCAAAAATCTGTTTCTCAAAATGATTTGCCGGATTTGGACTCTTTGGTTCAGATTAAGAATCGTGACACAAATCGAGTCCGAACTGTAGCGAGGCCCACGCGGGCGCGTCTATAGTGAGTGTGATGAAATTCGAGTTGAGTTGCCAAGGGTGGTGTGTGAATACCCTGATGTCTTTCCCAAGGATCTTACTAGTTTACCACCTCACCGAGAGATTGAGTTCTCTATTGATTTAGTACCTGGCACGGCACCAATTTCTATGGCACTGTATCAGTTTGCACCTGCTGAGTTGAGTGAATTGAAGGTTCAACTCCAAGAATTGTTAGGTAAAGATTTTATCCATCCTAATACTTCACCTTGGGGAGCGCTGACCCTCTCCGCTAAAAAGAAAGAAAGAGCCTTGCGACTTTGTATCGATTATCAAAAATTGACTCGGGTTACTGTTAAGAATAAGTACCCAATTCCTCATAAAGATGACCTGTTTGATCAGTTGAAGGGGTCTTTTGTTGTTTTTCTAAGATAGACTTAAGGTCGGTTTACCATCAATTGAGGGTCAGGGAGGAGGATATCCCAAAAATAGCATTCCATACACAGTATGGCCATTATGAGTTTCTGGTGATGCCTTTTAGGCTAACCAATGCACCAGCTGTGTTTATGGATTTGATGAACCAAATTTTTTATGAGTTCCTAGATTGTTTCATGGTCGTCTTTGTGGATGACATTTTGATTTATTCACCTTTAGAGGAGGAACACGAGGAACACTTGCGGGTAGTGCTTGAATTGCTTAGAGCCCATAAGTTGTATGCCAAACTCGGGAAGTGTGAATTTTGGCTGAGAGAAGTTAAGTTCTTAGGCCATGTGGTATTCGAAGGAGGGGTGACGGTAGATTCATCCAAGATTGAGGCAGTGCAATATTGGGCACAACCTAAGAATGCCTTTGATATTCGTAGTTTTCTAGGGTTGGCCAGATATTACTGGAGGTTTGTGAAAAATTTCTCTAATCTAGCTTCACCTTTAACTAGGCTGATGAGGAAGGGGGTCAAATTTGTGTGGGATGAGACTTATGAGAAGTCATTCCAGGAACTTAAAGTTAGACTCACCACTGCTCCAGTTTTGATTATCTTGGAGAGGGTTTTAGGTTACTCAGTTTATTGTGATGCCTTGCAGGAAGGTTTGGGTTGTGTTTTGATGCAAGAGGGGAAAGTAGTAGCCTATGGCTCGCGGCAGTTGATGCAAACTGATATACACGCAGATTGCTCGAGTGCAAGAAATGTCGTTCGAACGTCCAGACACAAAAACATGGGACCGCTCGAGCGTAGGACTTTCCGCTTGACCGAAGAATACGAACTCCCAGAAGTTTTGCAGACAGAAGACCATTGCTTGAGCTCAACAAGGACCGCTCGAGCCAACACAGCTCGAGCGCAAGAAAGATCGCTCGAGCATAAAATGCCAACTTCCAATATCTCTGTAGACCTGCTAAAGTAATGGAAGTTCTGAAAGACTGCTTAAGTGAAGAAGCAGAATTCTAGACAACAACAATTTAAAAAAAAACAAGCTACCAACCTGTTCCAAATGTCACCAACACAACCCAATAGCCAAACCCACGAGAAGTAAGGGGAAACAAGACATGAACAACTGTATAAGACAATGAAACCTGAATCCAAAACATCGAATGGGTAGGGTCTAACCAGAAACGCTATAGTTTTCTATCCATCCAAGCGGATCGCGTTTTCTTTTACGTCGGGATTTAGGGTTTTTCACCCTCTTGCTTGAGGTAGGGATTTTCTTTGCCCCTCTTCAATATTTTCTTATAGATAGATGGGTGGTAGTTTTTGTATTACATAAAAACCTCTTGAAGAGGATATTTTCTTAAAAAGCATGAATAAGGGGTTAGGGTTTTCAACATAAGGAAAACAAATGAAAAATAGAAATGGATTGAGGAAGTTTTAAGTAATTTGAACATGATTTTGTGCCTCAAGGCAAAAAGCCCTAATTTATGCCTAACCCTAGTTGTGGAATTTATTTTTGAAGTGAAAAATGTTCAATTGACCTTATATTCTTGAAATTAAGTTTGTGATTGTGAAGATGAGTAAAAAATCATGATTATTAATTGTGGTAGAAATGCTTATTGCGTCAGAAAACTATGTTGGAGAATTTGATAATGGGAATTGTATTAATGAGATATGAGGAGAGTATGAAATAAATTGTGACAAGTTATAATTGACTAAGAAATGTCAATGTTGAAGAATAGGGAATGTGTGGAGTATAGTTGGTACTCATTCGGAAGATGAACTTTTACAATTATTTTTGAGGAATTGAGTGTGGTTGGCTTGATATATAAAGAGAAATTAATGTTGGTAATTAAATCAATGAATCTTGGATAATATATAATAACTACTGCATTGTATAATTGAGTAGTAAAATTTAATGATAATATGGAGAAGAAAAGAGAGATGTGGAATACAAAAATTTGGAATTGTTGATGACTTTGATGTTTATGGTGGATATGTTACTAGATTAATGTGTGATGGAAACAATGAATGACATGATGATTGATGGATGCTGATACTAGAATAAGGGTCTGTTTCCTTCCGGCTTATGACCGGTAAAGCGTGGCACTTAATAGAGGTTCTACCTTCCTTTCGGAGTAGAGCCTGGTAAAGCGTGTGGTCTATTGAGACGTGTGGAGGTTCTGCGTTCCTTTCGGCTTATGACCGGTAAAGCTTGAGGTTCTACATTCCTTTCAACTTGTGACCGGTAAAGCGTGGCGCTTAATAGAGGTTTTGCACTCCTTCTAGGGTAGCGCTTGGAAAAGCATGTGGTGTGATAATGCGGCTTGGTAACGGAGCCAGTTCCTATTTGGATTATGTGAAATAATTATAATGGGATTTAGATGTGTGATTGTGGTAATTGGAAATGAGTAATAGAACTGTGTGTGGTTGAATAGATGCAATTGAGTTGAATAATTTAATATGGATTAAAAGGGGGTGATGGCTTGTTGTGAATTATAGTAGAATGAATGGTTTCTTTACTTAGATCTCTAGGTGATGTTAACAAGGGATTCTTGGCATGAACTTCTGAAAACTATATGTGAATGGTGTGGAAATGATAGAAAGAGTATCCTTTGAAAGGTTTTCACGGATTCTTTCATGAAAAAAAAAAAAAATTAACTATATGTATTGTATTTTGAGTATGAAAAGAGCACATTACCTATATAAGTACCATTCTTTAGCATTCATGATCACATATATCTAGATATATTATTGTTGAGAACCTTTGAAAATTCCTACTGGATTTCGTGTTCATCCCATCTATTTTTAACTATTTTCTAGAATGAAGTCAGAAACACCGGTTGAAGATTCAAGAAGTCTATTTATTTCTTTGTGAATTAGATATTTATTGTGACATGAAATGTATATTCTGATTTGGGGTTGATGAGTGTCTCCCTATGTAATTATCTATTTTGAGTATTTGACTGTAAACCTTGGCATGTATTATTGTTGTAATTCTTCAAGAGAGAACACTATTTCTATTACTCCAGTGTAATGCTTATTTGTATTTACAAATGTATTGAATAAATGCACTTGGATTAAAGGTTTTGGTAATGTTTCCGAGTAATAAAATTTGGGGTGTGACAACTGCCCTGTTTTCAATTGTAAAGGAAATGTTTTTATGAATTGTGATATAAACCTGGCATTGCATGGTTTTGAAAAGAGATATAAAATGTTTTGGCACGAGCATTACATATGCATTTACCTTATAGCTTTGTTAAGATTTATACACTATGTTAGAGTATCTCTACTAGGCTTTGACTCACCTTATGTGGAAAACCATTTTCCGGTGCTAATGACATGCCTCCGCCAAGGCTGTAGCTTGGGAGGACTTGGAGCTGAGAGCTTTTTGTTATTGTTGTAACTATTTTGTATAAGTCTAGGGCTTTAATTATATTAAGTTTAATCTCACTTTTGTTGTAACCACGCATCTTCATGGAAAGTTGTAGCCACTAGGGCATTTATATATCTGTTTAACTTGTATTTCATATCATTAACTCGTGGCACATGCTATAGATTCCGGATTAGGACTTACGAATGTATAATTGCATGTGTTACCTTTTGTACAATGAGATTACATGAATGGAAGACAATTACTTCGACACATGTTGTTATTTAATTAATATTGTGGGATGAATTATGGTTATTATTTTGGGGCATTACATTAAGATTCTATAGTATTTAAAATCTTAGTATGATTCAAATCATTTGATCGAACTAAGATCGTAAAATTTTAAAATTCTACTAGCAAAATTGGAATTTTGATAACCATACTGTAGATGTCGGTGAAGACTAGCTAGTCAAAGTCATTGAGTATCATAATTGGAATTTTGATAATCATGATGTAGAAATTAGTGAAGACTAGCTAGTTAAAGCCACTTGTCGGCTTGCATTGCATAAATCATAGAATTTTAAAATCCTACTTGTAAAATTGGAATTTCGATAACCATACTGTATATACCAGTGAAGACTAGCTAGTCAAAGTTATTTAGTATCATAATTGGAATTTTGATAATCATGATGTAGACATTAGTGATGACTAGTTAGTCAAAGTCACTTGTCGGTTTGCATTGCATCAATCATAGAATTTTAAAATCCTACTAGTAAAATTGGAATTCTGATAACTATATTGTATACACCGGTGAAAACTAGCTAATCAAAGTCATTTAGTTTCATAATTGGAATTTTGATAATCATGATGTAGACATCAGTGAAGACTAGTTAGTCAAAGTCACTTGTCGGTTTGCATTGCACCAATCCTAGAATTTTAAAATCCTATTAGTAAAATTGGAATTCTGATAACCATACTGTATATGTCGGTGAAGACTAGCTAGTTAAAGTCATTTAGTTTCATAATTGGAATTTTGATAATCATGATGTAGATATCAGAGAAGACTAGCTGGTCAAAGTCACTTGTCGGTTTGAATTGCACCAATCCTAGAATTTTAAAATCCTATTAGTAAAATTGGAATTCTGATAACCATACTGTATATATCGGTGAAGAGTAACTAGTCAAAGTCATTTAGTATCATAATTGGAATTTTGATAATCATGACGTAGATATCAGAGAAGACTAGCTGGTCAAAGTCACTTGTCGGTTTTGTATTGCATTAATATTTTGGTGGAAAATCATGTGCGTACTGTTTTAGGGGTGTATACCATATGTATTTTATCATAAAAATATATAATTTTATTATAAAATTTCATAATATCAATTACAAAATGCATAATCTTGTCATAAATTAACATAATAAAATGTTCAAAATTTTGTGGTTCATATTGCAATAGTTTATGACTTGGTTACGATATTTTTTGTTACGCTAATTTGTGATGAGATTATATATTTCAAAGTCACTTGTCGGTTTTGTATTGCATTAATATTTTGGTGGAAAATCATGTGCGTACTGTTTTAGGGGTGTATACCATATGTATTTTATCATAAAAATATATAATTTTATTATAAAATTTCATAATATCAATTACAAAATGCATAATCTTGTCATAGATTAACATAATAAAATGTTCAAAATTTTGTGGTTCATATTGCAATAGTTTATGGCTTGGTTACGATATTTTTTGTTACGCTAATTTATGATGAGATTATATATTTTATAATTAATGTTACAAAATTTTAGAATAAAATTACTCATTTTATAGTAGGGTGTATATGGTATGCACACCATAGCATTCTCCATATTGGGTATAAGGAATTATGCTTTCTCCATTATTCACATTATGGGTTGTCAAATGCTCTATGAAAAAAAAAAATGATAATTATCTCCAAATAATTTTATCATATTTGTTTTTATAAAATAAATTTTAATGACAATTATTTTTGAAAATAAATATCATAAAGTCATGTGGTCAATTATCAAATTAATTTAATTTTTTAAATTAATACGTACAAAATAAATAATGCAAATCACTAAAATTTGACCCGTTAAAATCTCACATATATATGCAAACATCTTCCAACGTAATAAATGGACTAGAGAGGATTTTTCCTCTCGAGCTTGTCTTTTACGAGTCATCGCTCACTTAATGCATGCTATATACAATATACGTATTATTTTTATGTAGCTTTTTATATGTATGTTATATATTTTTATGGTCATGTTACGAAATTTTTTAGTTTACGAATTTCGTGATAATGTTACGTATTTTCGTGATAATGTTATATATTTGTTTGTTAGAAAATGTTTAGATAAAATTATGTGTAGCATTACCAGTAACATTACCATAAAATATATAACTTCATTTTTGAATCACAAATTGTCATAATTCTACTAAAAAATTACATTACATTTACCACAAAAATAAGTAATATACATCACAAAAATGCGTAACAAGATGCATATGGGTGTGTACTATAGAATTTCTCTCGGGATTATTCAACATCGCAAATGTCATAACAAAATCATTTGAAGTCATAATTAAAAATAATAGTAACTCATAACCAAACACTAATTGAGGTATAGGAAAACACATCTTCGATTGTAACCAAAATAATAACCATAATAAGTCATAACTAATATCACAATAAGTTATAACCAAAGATTATAATCAAAATCACTTGAGGCATAACCAAAAAAAAAAAAAAAAAAAAAAAAAAAAAAAATCTTTAGTAATAACCAAAATAAAAATAATAATAGACTAACACCACAATGAGTTATAATTACGTTATAACCAACACCACAACAAATCAAAATAAAAATAAAAAATTATAACTTGGCATAAGTTACATACCAAAAAATGAGTGTGTATTATAGAATTTTACAGGTCTTGGTGTATGTCTTTTTAAGGATGGGGTTGTCATAAAAAAATCTCATATTTTTTCCATTTTCTTTTTGTCTTTATAACTTTTTGGACGAATTACACTAACAGTTCTTATAGTTTGGGATTGTGTTATTTTGATTCCTGACTTTTCAATTATGATATATTTGACCTTGAATTTTAAATCTCATTCCAAATAAGGACAATTGAAGGCATTGTTGCTCAATTTGAAGGATAAAGTCATCATACAACTTATTTTGTATTGGTAAACTTATATGTTGTTTGAATTATAATGGCATTTATTTAATGAATAATGTTGGAACTTTATTGGTTATAAAGTTTTGTTTGGTTTGGTTTTCAAAATCTATTTTCTAAGAAACTAAAAATTAAATTGTTGAAAAAAATTAAAAACACATCATTTTTATATAATTTTATCTATGAGAATGTAGAAATAATTTTTTTTGATATTTATTTTCATTAAATTAGTTTTATTTTTTCAAAAATCAAATATAGCGACAACTTTGATGCCATTATTAAACCAATCCATTAAATAAAAAAATTAAAAATTAAAAATATTTCATATATTAAACATATCGATTATATATTAAAAATCTAATAACCATCTATTACATGATAACCATCCAAAAATATATATTAACAACAAATACAACCATCTATTATATAATAACCATCTTTGCAAACAGTTTATTTCAAGAGTAAAGTCACAATACAACTCATTTTTATATAATTTTATCTTTTGGGAGGGTATAAATAATTTCTTAAAATTATTTTTTTTTTTGAAATTTATTTTTGTTAAATTAGTTTCTATTTTTTCAAAAGTCAAATATGACAATAACTTTGATATCATTATTAAACCAATTTATTAAATCAAAAAATTCAAAAGTAAAACATTTCATATATTAAACATATCGATTATATATTAAAAATCTAATAACCATCTATTACATGATAACAATCCAAAAATATATATTAACAGCAAATACAACCATCTATTATATAATAACCATATAAAAATATCAACAAAAACATTCACCCATTACATGATCATCATCCAAACGGATACTAAAAATTAATTTGGTAAAAAAATAAAAGATAAAAGATTTATCATTTTATATATTTTACCTTTGGTGAGTAGAAATAATTTTTATTTTTGTCAAACTAGTTTATGTTTTATCAAATTGATGACTTTGCCTTGAAATGAATTAAAATGTCTTCAATTGTCCTTATTTGAAACGAGATTCAAAATTTATGATCAAATGTATCGCAATTGAAAGGTCAGGGATCAAAGTGACACAAGTCTCAAACTACAGGGACTGTTAGTATAATTCATCCTAATTTTTTTTCAAAATTATCTCAATTTTCTTTTTCATTTTTTGCCCCATCTTGTATAATCTGAAAAGTAAATTTTTTAAAAAATTCCAAAATAATGAGAAAGTCAAAAATAAGCCAAAAAGTCTCTTTTTTTTGGGGGGGCGCTTATTTTTGTCTTTTCTAGACTTTTAAAACTATTTTTAAATTTCTTAGTTCGTCTTATCAAGTTAAATTTAAATTTTTTAATTATTTTTTTTAAAAATATTCAATAAAAATGAAAATAAACCAAAAACATAGCCACTAAATAAACAAATTTCAAACACCCACTATTGCATTTATGCAATTGATTATGATCAACATTTATGGAGTCAACGTGCTCTTTGATGAGTGAAACACGCTATAGGGTTAAGCTCTATAGACATGAGGGAAGACTAGCTTAGTTTTGTAGGCTTCGCATTGCAAATATGAGAGAAGTTATTTGGTGGTACATGGCGATGTGGTGTCTTTGAAATTTTGTGTAGAGAAAGAGGTGAAACTCATGATTTTGTATTGAGTAATTAGGAAATAGTAAGAGATATGATGTATGATGATTAGCAGGGAGTATGGACAGGCAACACCCATGAAGTACCAAATAATTTTTCCAAATATGTGATCTAATCAACTATGTTGTCTTACAATCAACTCTTAAATGTTCCTTAAAAAAAAAAAAAAGTTCTTAAATTGATGTAGCTTCAATTATCATACCAATTTTTAAAATTTTTGACTAAATAAAGCATACAAAATGAATAACTTACATCGCTAAACTTAGATTTGTCATAGACCCCAAAGGTCTAAACAATATCTTCTAATCCAAAAATTAGATTGGAGAGGATTTTTCCTTACTCCAACTTTTTTTAAAGTTCATTTTATCTATGGTCTCTCACTTACTAGCTATTTACCCTATAAGTGAATTTAAAAAGAGAAATGCTATATATTACATATTATCTATTATCATTTTGTATTGTCAAATACTTATTAATAGTTACTTTATTTGAAGATATTTATTAAGAAATTAATATAAACAAATGATGGCTTTTAAAAAGAGAAATGTTATATACAGCAGATTATCTATTATCATTTTGTATTGTCAAATACTTATTAATAGTTACTTTATTTGAAGATATTGTTAAGAAATTAATATAAACAAATGATACCTTGTCATGTATCTAGGTTGGTGATATAAAAATATGAAAAAAGGAACAAGTGATATACAGTGATCCTTATTTAAAAAAGTTGCTAGTAATTCACATAATTTTTAAGAAAATGCTAGTAGGCACCCACCTTTTTGTCATAACAAAATTACAACTTCTACAGTGAAAATCACATAATTTGTGGTGACTATCTTATGTACATCTAAAAGTCAAAATTACACATTATTATGGTTATGTTATGAACGGTATAGTATAAATGTTACAAATTATTTATGGTAAAAAATGTTACAAAAAAATTCAGTGATAAAAATTACAACATATTGTGGTGTTTATTACAAAACATTATATAATTTTGTTATGTATACTACTGTGATGTATTGCCTTTTTAAGTATATATAACGTAGATGTGTCAAACTTTATGAAGTCGAGTCTTTCTTGATGAGTGAAAAACACGATATGGGGTCCAGCTCTGTAGACGTCAATGAAGATTGGCTCACTTGTTTGTAGGCTTTGCATTGCACCTACATTTGCCCATAAAGCATTTGGCCTCTCCCCTGTTAATAGTCAGCAACCATTACAACCTTTGTTTTTGAATCTAGGAGCAAAGATGGTCTCTAACAATCGACTCTTTCACCTCTTTTTGTTTCTTTGTTTTTTCCAAATTACTTGTTTGCATGCCCAACTGTGCACTGAAGAGCAGAGCTCTGCATTGCTCCAATTTAAGCAACAATTATCCTTCGATAAATTTGCTTCCGAATATTACTGTGATTATTACTACGGAATCCTTTCTTACCCGAAGATGGAGTCGTGGAAGGAGGGTTCTGATTGTTGCTCGTGGGATGGGGTCGAGTGTGACAACAACACAAGTCAAGTAATTGGCCTCGACCTCAGTTGCAGCTGGCTCGACGGCACCATCCACCCCAATACCACCATCTTCTACTACTTTCCTCACCTCCAAAGCCTCAACCTTGCTTTCAATGACTTTGGTATGTCTCGAATCTCATCTGAATTTAGTCGATTCACCAGACTGACACACCTCAACCTCTCTGGCTCTGTTTTTTCTGGCAAAGTCCCTATAGAAGTCTCCTTTCTGAGCAAATTGGTCTCGCTTGATCTCTCTTACAATGATTTGAGGTTTGAATTACTTGTTCAAAACTTAACCAAGGCAAGAGAACTTAATCTTGCGGGTGTAAGCATATCTTCAGTGGTCTTTAATTCCTTGCTCAATCTCACTTCTTTAACACTTCTCGATCTTAGTTGGTGTGGATTGCTTGGAAAATTTCCTGACGGAATATTCAATTTACCACATCTGAATGAGTTGCGTATATTTGATAATCTTGCTCTCACTGGTTATTTTCCCGAGTTTATAAACTCGAGCAGTCCTCTCCAGTACTTGGACCTTTCACAAACTAATTTCTCTGGAGAACTACCTGACTCAATTGGGAATTTGAAGTCCTTGAAAATGTTGGCTGCCTATGATTGTAAATTTTATGGATCCATCCCTACGTCTCTCGGAAACCTTACGGAAACGACTGTTTTAGACATCAAAAATAACAATTTCACTGGCATGCTCCCATCTTCACTTTCAAACCTTGGAAATCTTGTCTACTTGCAAGTTTCAGGTAATAATTTTGAAGGTATAATTTCGGATTTTTTACCCAACAGTAAAAGTATTCTTTCTTTACATATTGGTTCAAATAACTTCAGCGGTCCATTCCCATCATTGGTTTCAAACCTAACATCACTGGTTGAGTTAGATTTGTCGCATAATCAGCTAAGAGGACCTCTTCCATCACAAATAATTGGATTTCCAAATCTAACGTTGTTAAGTTTAGATGATAACTTAATCAATGGTAAAATTCCATCTTGGGTCTTCAGCTTACCAGCATTGAATCAATTAAGCATCCGTAATAACAAATTGACTGGGCATGTAAAAGAGTTCAAATCCACTTATTTAGTTGATGTTGATTTGAGCAGTAACAACCTACATGGTAGGTTTCCAAGTTCAAACTTCAAACTCGTGAGCCTTAATAGTCTCATTCTTTCATCAAATAACTTCAGTGGTAAGCTAGACATGCTCTGCCATGCAATTTCCCTTCAAATTCTTGTCCTGTCTAATAATAGCTTTAATGGTGTTATTCCACAATGTTTAGGAAATTTAGGTTTCTCTGTGCTTGATCTGGGGAAGAATAATTTTTCTGGCACCATTCCTAATACATTTGTAAAGGGAAATTACTTTCATACTATCAACCTTAATGGAAATGGATTTGAGGGGATAGTACCAAAATCTTTAGTCAATTGCAAAAATCTACGAGTGCTAGATCTTGGATGTAACAAGTTGTCCGACAAATTTCCATATTGGTTGGAAAAACTACAATGGTTGCAAGTTCTAATACTGAGATCTAACAAATTCAATGGAGCCATGCCAGCTTCCAAAGCCAAATTTCCCTTCCTTAAGTTGCGAGTTATGGATTTGTCAGACAATTATTTTACTGGTCCATTGCCGGGAAAATATTTCAAGAATTTCAATGCTATGATGAATGTCGACGAAGCCAGTTTTAAATTGGAATACTTAACAGCTGGTGGATATTACTATCGTTTGACTATAGTAATCAAAGGATCAACCATAGAAATGGAAAAAGTCCTAACCATTTTCACTGCAATTGATTTATCAAAAAACAAATTCAAAGGTCAGATTCCACAGATCATTGGAAAGTTAAATTCAATCCGAGGGCTCAACTTGTCACACAATAGGCTTACAGGTCATATACCAACAGCTCTTGCTAATTTGACAATGCTCGAATGGTTAGACCTCTCTTCCAACAAACTCAATGGGGCGATACCTCAACAACTAAGGAATTTGAAATCCCTTGAAGTCTTAAACCTTTCACAAAATCAACTAATAGGACCGATACCACAAGGCAACCAATTTGATACATTTTTAAATGGTTCCTACACTGACAACTTGGCATTATGTGGACCTCCATTGTCAAATGCATGCAATCCAAGGACACCACAACCACCAACCTTGATGTTTCAACAAGAAGACAATACTTCAAGTGGATTCAACTGGGAAGTCATATTACCGGGTTATATATGTGGGCTGGTGTGGGGACTTGTTATGGGATATCTTATGTTCTCTAGAGGAAAACCTCAATGGCTTGTGAGGATCATTGAAGGTGAACGAAACGAAACTAGAAAGAGATTTAAAAAGCATGCTCACACGAACAGAAGAAGGTGAAATTAGCCAATGCAAGTGGTGTCATTTGGTAAGTATTACAATGAATTTCTGCAATCTTTTGCTTGATCATGAAAAACTATGGCTTGGTTATAGTTTTTATCTAGTCTATTTTTAGTTTCTTAGCAGTTATTTGTATCATACATAATAAAGCTAGTTTATTTCCTTTGATGTTTATACAAAGCACTTGATTGGAAATCATCATGCAAAAAAATAAAAAATAAAATCATGGACGTAATAAATGAGTAGCGAACATAAAGGTTTGTTATTGACTCTAGTAGCTGCAATTGAAAAAGGTACAAGACTTGGACACTTTTTTAATATATATATATATATATTTAAATTTACTTTTATGCTCTAAACTATAGTCACTTTTTCTGCTTCATTTGTAAATTATTAATTGCATCTATTTAGTCTTTATTGTTCATGATTTCAGTTCATATAGTCCGATTGGAGACAATTTGTCCAATCATTAACGCTAAAAATCTAATCTAATGGTTAAAAAAATAATTTTACAATTTGGACAACCAAACACCCATAGTTCTTTCTACTTCAAATAATGAATAAGAAAATGAGTGCGTGGTTCGGTAAATTTACATCAACCTCTCCTAATGATAGTGGGTTAACACTCAACTTATTTTTATCAGTAACATTAGTTATATGGATGAAAAAGTAATACGTTTACCTTGTTTGGTTTAATTCACTTTTCAAAAAATTGAATATTTTTGTTTTGTTTTGTTTTCCTTTTTAGTGATTTTTTAAAATATTTTACGCAAATTTTTTATTTCTTAAATACATCTAATTTAGATACACTTAAAAAATATAATATTTGTGAAATAAAAAATAAAAAATTCACCAATTACAAAAAAATTACAAATATATATATATATATATATATATTAAAATTCAATACATTTTCATATTTTGTTATATTCAATGAATTTTTTAATAGTTTAATATTTTGTTATACGGTAAACTATAGTCACGTTTTTTTACTTCATTCCTAAATTATTAGTTGCATTGCATCCATTTATTGTTTCTTATTTCAATTCATATGGTTTAATTGGAGACAATATCTGCAAATTAGCAATACTGAAATTTTAATCTAATGGGTAAAAATAATAATTTAAGAATTTAGAAAATTTAAATCATAGAACTAAACCCTATCTTTTCTTATTCAGACTTACAAGACAGCTCACCCTTTACAACTAAACACCTATATTCCTCTCTACCGCTCATCTCAAATAACGAATAAAACAAATGTGTTTTTGGTTGTACAATTTAGAGTAAATTACACAGGTTTCTCTTAAAATTTGAAGAAAACAAGCCCTCTTTTATGCTTTTGCTTTCTATTATTAATATGGGAAAGTTATTAATATGTGAAAGAGTTCTATCTAATTTACTGTTGAAATAGAACTGTGATAATTGGTTCGTAAGATACATTATAGGTCTTATTTTGATAATCTGAATTGCACAATTTGTAAAGTTTTTTTGTGTAGATCACATAAAATAAAATTTAGATTAATGCCATATTTATATCCATATATATATTTTCATATTAGTCTGTGAAAAAAATGAATGGACAATTTCAAAATTATACTTGTGATTTGTTTTTTTTAAACAAATATAATGAAATCATATAGTTATAAATAAAATGAATCTAATTTATTTTTAAAAAAATTATCAAAATAGGATATGCGGTGGCCCTATAAACCCCAACAACACCCCCTAGTAAAACTGTGGATGGGAGAGAATCATTTCCCATTAAAATTGAGAAACACCGAAAATGTTTTCATTGTTTTCATTTTTTTCCCCATTGTTTTCATACATTAATTTAAGCTATCTAATAAGCATATATATGGTTTTCAAAATATGTTTGGGTGACATGTATGTCAAATCTAATATGTTCAGGGAATTCAGTAATTGTAGCAATCTTTGATTTGTGTCATGTAGTTGTGGTGCATTTCAATTTGATCTAAGCGGCGTAGCTTTTGGAGCCATGGCAAATTTTGGTCAAGCTGATGCATTACGCAATGCTGGGAAGTTGCAGATACAATATCAAAGGTTAATATATATATATATATATATATGTTAGTGGGTGTGTGTTTACTTGATGAGTGTATTTGTTAAATCTGTAAAATATAAATTTTAATTTTGATTTAAAAATAAATATGTTGTGTGCTATTTAAGTAGTAAAGATATTGTTTCCCATATTGAAGATCTTGGATTGGAATCTTTTGCTCGGTTCGTATTTTCTCGTGTTTGGAATAATAGAAAACGAAAGTCAATGAATTTTTTTTTTTTTATTATCAACAAAAAACAAGCTTATTTAGATATGAAATGTTTTTTACTTTTAAACAAAAGCCAGTTTGTATACTACCACCGCCACTCTCACCTTCAGCACCACACCATCATCACCATGGCCACCACCATTGTCATCGTCTCTATCACCGTCACCGCTGCCCCACTACCATGCTACCACCTCTACCTCTACCTTCATTCTACCACCACTACTATCACCACCAAACATAGAAAAATATTTTCCATCCAAAAAAATGAAGCGTAAATTTACAATTGCCAATATTTGGCCATGCATGCACCTTCTCTCTGCATCTCACATATTAATAAGGCCAAAAATGACATTTTAATTTGGCAATTTGTTAAAAAAAGAAAATGACATTTTCATTTGACAATTTGAGATCCATTTGATTCACTATAGTTGAGTGTAGGTTGCTATTTGTATATACATTTGACTTTTAGAGTGTCACTAGTCATTTACTCAATAGTTATTGGCAGCCAGCATATGTTGTTTCTCAAAATCTGATGGGTGGAAATTGGTGATAGTGACAATACACTTTGTATTGTTTGTGTAGTGTTGCAGATTGTCAATTCAATTTCCGTGGATTCATTTGGTGAATAGTTGTAATGACTGGATTTTTTTTTTTTTATATTTATAAAATCATTATATAATTTAATTGAATGGTTGTTGCACCACGTGATTAGTAATTTTTTTTTATTTTTTATATTAAAAGATCATTTGTAAATGGGTTTATGATAATTGAAACACAGTTTTTAATTTGTTACACAAGTTCAGGGTGAAATTTGTGTCTCTTAAGTTAAATATCTTACTTTTGTAAAATTTTAAAAATAGTCGTATAGCTCAAACATTATGAAAATTTTATGAAGTGTTTATGCATGAGTATTTATTTTTTGAAAATTCACAAATTGAACAGTGTTCAGTTTAATTTATAGCAGAATTTTGTGTTGAGATTTGATGTTAAAATCATGACTTGAGGTAAAACTTATTGGTTTTAGTTTTATATATATTTGGGGCATGTTTGGTTTATAGTGAAAATTTAATTCAAGAGCCATAATTTAGAATCAATCTAATTTGGGTTTATATAATACATGTTCAACTGTTTGGCGCTTTTTAATTATGTGAATGGAAGGTTCCACATCGAGAGTAGTTATTATTTATTATACTGTATTATAATAAATGTTTAAAATGCAAATTTATGGTGTGTTTTATTAAACAAAAAAATATATTTTGTGACAAGAAAAATTATATTATTTTATATTACAAAATATTAAAGTGTTATTAAAATATTTTTAATTGATGTATATATATATAAATAGATCAATATTTGAATATAAAAAAATAAAAAATAAATAAATAGAGAGGCAACCCACGTGGGCACCCCCTGTCCTTTATCTTTTCTTTTCCCTTTCTTCTTATTTTTTTTGGGGGGGTAAATTACACTCACTTCCCTTGAAATTTCTGATAATTACAGGAATTTTTCCTGTAGTTTTAATAATTACAAAAATTATCTTTACTTTTGAAACTATTATTAAGATTTCTCTACCATTAATCTTCTATTAATTTATTTAACAGAATTCTAATGACGTCATGTTGACGCCATGTACTATGAGTAAAAAATTCCAAGATTGGCCTTATATATTCAAATAGTAAATTTCACTCACAACCGCTGAGGTTTTACAAAAAATTAATAAAGACTCATACATTATTTTAATAATGTTAAACAAAATTATTAAATTGGGAGCTTTTTTGATAAATCCATTTTCTAAGAGCTTTATTCCATCCAACCCATATTCTTTTTGACTATTCCATTAGGTCCAATTTGAGATAAGAAGACCAAAATACCCTTTTCATCTACTTATGTTCCATTTAATTCACATTATTTTCTCATATTTCAATAAGCTCCTATGGGGTGACATAATTACCAAAATACCCTTAATGTGCAATGTTCACACCGTCAATATAAATGTTATATATCGTCAATGTGTAGGGCCCGGCTTCATGTCGATCCTCGTGGCGTGCCCGGAAAAAATTCGAGTCGAGCCGCGGTCGCCCACAAACCAAAAAATAGGCCCGACCTCCTCGCGCCCAGTTGATAATAGGAATATTCATTAATTACAGTTTAACATTCACATTATAGGAGTTGTAAAAATTAGGTCTGCGGCCTTGGCGGCCCGAAACCAGCCCGTCGCCCGGGCGAGCTCGAGCCGGCCCGTTCACATTATGAATATTCACATGACATATTAACATTAACATAACATTAACATTAACATACAAGAGTGTAAAAATTGGCCCATGACTTTGTTGGGCAGCCCGAAGCCCTGGGCCCCGGCCGCCCATTGCAATGTGAATATTCACATTGACTGTTAACATATCACATTGATAGGAGTGTAAATTAGCTCGCCGGCTCTTGCCGGCGCCCGAAAACCCGCCTGCGCGCTACGTGGGCTGCCCTGGCGCGGCCCGGCCCGACCCATTGATAATGCCAAATATATCACATTACATGTTAACATTCACATTGCAGTAAGAGTATAAAATTAGCTCGCGCCCCGTGCTTGCCCGAAACAGCCCACGGCCCAGTGGGCGGCCGGGGCCGAGCCCGACCCGGCCTGTTGAGATAATGTGAATCATTTCACATTGACATTATTGACATTCACATGATAAGAGTGCTAAAAATTGACTCGCGTTCCATGGGCGGGCCCGGGCGAGCGCCCGGTCCGGCCGCTTGACAATGGTGATATATTCACATGACCATATTAACATTCGACATTGATAGGAGTGTAAAATTGGCCCGTGCGCTTGTGGGGCGCACCGAAGCCCGCCCGGCTTAGCCTAGGCGGTAGCCCGGCTCATGTTGACAATGTGATATTCACATTGACATTAATTAACATTAACATTGATAAGAGTGTAAAAATTTAGCCGTGACCCGTCGGCAGCCCCGAGCCCGGGCCCCGGGCCGACCGCGGGCCGGCCAGTTGACAACGTGAATATTCACATTGACATGTTAACATTCACATGATAGAGTGTAACATTAGCCCGCTGTCCCCGTGTTGCCCAAAAACACGCCCACAGCCGGTGGCACGCCAGAGGCGGGCCCGGCCCCCGGTCTTGATTGACAATGTGAATATTCACATTGACATGTTAACATTCACATTAATTAAAGAGTGTAAAAAATGACTCGCGTCCCAATGGGCCGCTCGAAAGCACGTGGCAGCAGCTGCCCGGGTTTGGGTCCGGGGCACCCGCGGCCCGCGTGCGAGCTTCGGGCCAATAGACAAGTTTTACACCTCCATTCAATGTTAACCGTTTAACATGTCAATGCGAATATTCACATTGTCACGGGTCGGGGACAAGCTCGCCTCGGCGCGTGTGATCGGGCTTTCGGGCCGCCCACGGGCCTGCGGCTATTTTACACTCCTATCAATGTGAAATGTTTAACATGTCAATGTGAATATTCACATTGCCCAACGGGGCGGGCCCGCCTTGGCTGAGTCGCGGCTTCGAGCCTGCCACGGGTCACGCGCAATTGTACACTCTTATCAATGTGAATGTTATTAATGTAACAATGTGAATATTCACATTTGTTAAACAGGCGGCCGGGCCCGCCTCGGCGCCACGGGGCCGTGGACGGGTTCCGGACAGCCACGGGACGGGGGCCAATTTTGCACTCCTATTAATGTGAATTTTAACATGTCAATGTGAATATTCACATTGTCACGGGTCGGGCCAAGCCCGCCTCAGGCTGCGGTCGGGCTTCGGGCCGCCCACGGGCTGCGGGCCAATTTTACACTCTTATCAATGTGAAGTTAACATGTCAATGTGAATATTCACATTGTCAACGGGCTAGGTCGGGCCTGCCCCGGGCAGCGGAAGGGCTTTTGGCCGTCCATGGGCCGCGGGCCAATTTTATACTCTTATCAATGTGAATGTTAACATGTCAATGTGAATATTCACATTGTCAACGGGCCAGACCGGGCCCACCACGGGCCGCCCATGGGCCGCGGGCGGGTTTCGCGCCGCCACGGGACGAGGGCCAATTTTACACTCCTATTAATGTAAATGTTAACATGTCAATGTGAATATTCACATTGTCAACGGGCCGGGCCGGGCCGAGTCAGGCCCGCCCTGGGCTGCTGTCTAGTTTTATACTCTTATCAATGTGAATGTTAACATGTCAATGTAAACATTCACATTGTCAACAGGCCGGGCCGTGCCCGCCCACGGGCCGTTGTCGGGTTTCGGGCAGCTACGAGGCGCGGGCTAATTTTACACTCCTATCAATGTGAATGTTAACATGTCAATGTGAATATTCATATTGTCAACGGACCGGGCCGGGCCCGTCCCGGGCTGCGGGCGGGCTTTTGGCCGCCCATGGGCCGCGGCCCAATTTTATACTCTTATCAATGTGAATGTTAACATGTCAATGTGAATATTCACATTGTCAACGGGCTGGACCGGGCTCGCCCCGGGCCGCCTATGGGCCGTGGGCGGGTTTCGCGCCACCACGGGACGGGGGCCAATTTTGCACTCCTATTAATGTGAATTTTAACATGTCAATGTGAATATTCACATTGTCAACGGGCGGGGCCCGCCCTGGCTCGCGAGCGGGTTTCGGGCTGCCCACGGGCCAATTTACATTCCTACAAATGTGAATTTTAAAATATGAATGTTCGCATAGTTAAATTACTAATTGTTGAAAAAATATTTATAAGGGTATCAAAATTAAATATAAGGGCATAAGTGTCCAAGAAAATAGTGTAAATCAAAAAAATGGACTTTATGGAATAAAACTATACATACATGGGACTAAATGGGTTAAAAAATTTATTCATGGACTTCTTGGGTTAAAACACTTCTAAATTGGACTTATCAATAAAAATCCCTATTAAATTCTATACAATATATAAAAAAATTCTAAATTGTTAAGACAAGCATATATATATAGTAGAATAACCAAACATTGCCTTATCTAAAAAAAAAAAGAGCTAATAAATTGTGTCACGCCCCACTTTTTTATTACTCGGAATCCATTACCAAAGCCATTAATATAAATTCCATTTCAGAGATAATATACGGAAGCTCATTACATTTATATGAGTACATCAGTAAAAGTTCTCTCGCTCGGGTAAGGATGAATGCAAAATAAATGTACAATTAGATAAATTGCCCGTAGGCTTACATCATTTAAAAATCAAGAAGAAGGGTGTAACCTTTTTACATCAATGGCATTCCGCTCACACAAAAGAGGCCCCGTGGCCAACAAATAAGAAGATCCAAAATCTTGAAGCACATCCTGATTATCACCTTAAAAAGATTCAACAACGTGGAATGAACATAGAGTCCAGTAGGGATCTGAACATGATCCTCAACAATAACAACTTACAGATAGCTATGATCATGAATGCTCATACCATATAATAATGTGACACTTTATAATTAAAGTATACTTACAATAATAACTTTCTCAAAACATTCTTTTGATTCAATAACACCAAGATTCACTTTTATTATTCCTTTTTCCATCTAAACAACTATCACACCATGGCCGTATTTTTTTTTTTCCATTTTATATCAAAATACTACACAACCTTACTTAATTTTCGAAAACACGTTCATCAAATTCATTTTTCTCACGTTGTTCGTAACTCAAATATAAACATGATTTGTCTCAACAGACTCATCACATTCCACAACTTAAACTCATAATCCAAGAAATACTTTCAATAAGATAACTTATGGCGAAACTCCTTCAACCACTCTCAAAATTTATAATGTATGCAATTACTCAACATGTGAGACCATTAAACCTTGCAAAATCACAATTTATCATAATACATGATACACAATCGAAATGAAACAACGACGATACACAACCCCCTGCTCGACCTGCCGCAGCACGGTAGGCCAATGATACATCTCTCCACAATAACATGCCAATTTACCAGAAACCAGATGGAAGAGAATGGTACCTCTACTTCCATTTCTCCAGGCGTTAGCTGGAAGGGAATGATACCTCTGATTCTCAGCGCAACCAATTCTCCAAGCGCTAGCTGGAAGGCAATGGTACCTCTGATTCTCAGCGCATTGCACATCTTCCAACCATCATTTCATACCACATTCATGGATAACACAAGTGTACTATAGACATATAATCACAACAACAATCACAATGTCATCCTCCGCCGATGACCAAGGACAAAACCTCTAAGCAAGACATATGTTAAACTCATAATACTATTAACCAATTCTCCAAGGTTTTAGACCAACAATCAACACGACTCCAAGGTTTCATCTATCACTTGATGTACTTTTCTCAATTAAGAGGACATTATCGTTTCATCTTCCTTTGATATTTAATTTAAAAAAATTCCAAATTTACAAAACGCAAAGTACACCAATCACAACTCAACTTTCACAATTTAGACAAGGAACTCCCACATTGATTAGACAATCACAATTTACTCCATTTCTACTTAACGAAGGTTTAACTCAATGAATTCTAATCTCATGATTAAATCCCTTTTTATCAATCAACGAATTATCAATTGTTGGACTTAACTAAAATCAACTTAACACAAGTCAAATACACAAATTCATGAAAACTCGTTTTAATTCCCAAGCATAACCACATCAATAATTAAATCTCTTGGTTCATAACATGATAAATTCATCAACTCGTTGTGTTTTAAACATAGCCAATCCAACACAGATAAAAGCTCAAATTATGAAACCCATTTTAATCATAAATCAATTTCTCAAATCACTCATCAAATTTCTTAAATTCATCACACAATTATTTAACAATTTTAACCCCTTTTTATCCATTAGGCATTTCAACAAAATTAGGGTTTTAGCTCTCTAATCAAGAATACAAAGAATCACACCCCAAATTAACCCAACATCAACCCACCACATAATATTTCAATCTCTACACCCATATCATATACCCTCTATCATGATTTTCGAAAAATAATCCATATCAACATGGTTTAATGCAATACAAACTTACCACATGTCTATCCATAGTAGAGGTATTGAAAAGAATCAAAGAAACCCCTACCTTAATGATTGATGAAGAAGAGATGAAACCCTAGCTTCAAGAGAGAGAGAGAGAGAGAGAGAAATGAGCAAAATGTGTAAAAAAATCGGACCAAAATGTTATAAAAAATAGAGTTTCGGACTTCCCAATTGGCCGCTCATGCGGCCAAATCCACCGCTCGAGCGGCTCACCTTGACCGCTCGTGCTCCACTTGTGCGCTCTAGACAGTAGCAAAAAATCTGGGTGTCAAGCTCCACCGCTCGAGCGGCCCTCCTCCGCACGTGCGGCCTTGGCCCAGTCGCTCAAAATCTCAACTTCGCTCCCGGGTACCCCAGACTCACTCGCACACCTTTCGAAAAAGTGATATTCAACAACGACTAAGATACAAATAAGAAAATAATTTCCGGACGTTTCAAATTCAACGAGGATAACAGAAAATGGATCGAAGAAGAAATGAAAAGGAGAAAAAGGAACCGGTCATCACAAATTGATCATCATTAAACCTTATACTAGATTAAATACAATCTTTTATTTGAAAATTACGAAACAAAGTATAAAAGATGTTTATTTTTTAAAAAGACTACCAATTTTATAATAATTATTTTGAGAAATTAGAGTTTGAATAAAAATTTAAAAATACATATAGGTATTTGATTTTTTTTTTTCGGCATGAAAAATATATATTTGGAGAAATTATTCCTCTCTTTCCATTTTCTTTATTTTATTTCTTTCTTTTTCTTTCTATTTATTTTCTCATTCATTTTTTCATGTCACTGCAGCAAATAGCAACACCATATAATTTATTATTATTATTATTATTATTATTTGTTCTCTTCTCTATTCTTTTTCCTCAATTTTTTTCATCATTTTTTTTTTTTCAACAATGTTAGTTAGTATCACCCAATACCATAGCAACTTACAAAATATGAATTTTTCTTTTGTTTTGTAAACATATTTGTGTATTAATTTTTTTTAAAGAAAAATAAACATAATAACATTTCATATTTATAATAAAAAAAATTGACTTATAAAAAGTACCAAATGTTACCTCATAAAACTTTTAAAAATAAATATAAAAGTAAAAAAAATATTTAATCACATTACAATAAATTAAAATTAGATGATGGGAAATGAAAGATAAAAAATTATTTGAGAAAAAAATTATCATTTTATCTTTTCACAATTCTATATTATTCTCAATTTTAATTATCATTAAAAAAAATAAGTCAATATATATTTCTCACCTTAATAATAAAAATTTTAAAAATAAATAAAAAAGTGAAAAAATATCTAATCACGTTATAATAAATTAAAATTAGATGATAGAGAATGAAAGATAAAGAAATCATTTAAGAATAATAAACTATTTAAATTTGTCATTTCTTACATCTAATTAAAATAGAATTTTACTTGAAGAAATAAATTATTTGAAAATAATTAAATACTCAAATAATTTGTTATTTATTATATCTGAATTCTATATCTCCCTCTTTGTTTCTTTCATTTAAATTATTTTTATTAAATGAAATCTCAAAATTAATTCAAATAAGAAACATGGATATTCTTTCTTAATTTGATTAATGATTGATTTTTTTTTTCTTTTAAACTTATGTTCAAAGCTTATAGTGGGAAAAAAAAATACAAAGTCATGGAAATACAAAAAAATAAAAATAAATAATAAATAATAATAATAATAATTGTGAGAGATAAAATGATAATTTAATATATAGGTAAATTACAATTAAAAAGTATTAAGTGTAAAGGGTATTATAGTCATTTGCATAACCAAGTTAACACAGTTTAACGCCATTTGTCTTAAATTAATGGGAGGGGGAATCTTGATAATGTCAGCAAAAGTAAGGGTAGTTTATGTAATTATTGAAACTACAGAAGAGGTACCTATAATTGTCAGAAATTGTAACGCTCCGAATAAATAACACAATAAGTACTCATTAACTTCCAATTACATTAACTTGATTCCAAATTGTGATGATCGGTTTTGCTACACGTCTCTTCATTTTTGTTTTCTTTGAAATTCTGTGTCCGGATGTCTCTTCTCTGACTCTCACCCTTGTTATTTCGGGTCGGCTTTTCTTTTGTTTCGGTGGGTGCACGGTCGAGTCCGGAGTGCCCGGGGACCGAACCAGAAAATTCTGGGCTGCTGGGCCAGGGCCACACGTGCGGTGTCCTTAGGCCACACGTGCAGGGTGGGGCCCTACGTGCGGGGAGTGAGGCCGCACATGCGGTGAGGGTTGGACTGCAGAGGGTTGCACACTGCCTAAAAAGCAGGTGCGGACTGAGGTGCGGGGGACCACCGCACGTGCGGGGTTGAGGGCCACACGTGCGGGGAAAGACGCTCTGCACGTGCGGGGTTGGGCGCCGTACGTGCGGCACTCTGGGCAGTCCGAATCTCTGTTTTTTTCTCTCTTTTTGGTCGTGTGTGTATCACATTTTAGGCATTTCCCTCTCATTCTAAACCCTATTTTTCTCCTCATTCTCTCTAGAAAACCTCTTCAAACACTAAAACTCTTTGATTTTACAACCCCTTGGATCTAGATTATTCATCATCATTATCATCATCATCATCTCTCCCTCTCAAGCTTTGGAGATCAAAAGCTAGAGTTTCACTTGGTGTGCTAGAAATCAAAGCTCTCTCATCCTTGATCCTAGGGTTTCTATAACGATCCCAATTTTCCCTTCCTTTGTTTATTGTATTCCGGACTTGGTTCCGTGGTTATGTTGTTGTCTTATTCTCATTTTCATCCTTTACTCTTTGTACTTGAGTCTTGGGTTGTGTTGGGCAGGTTTGGAACAGGTTGGTTGTGTTTAGAAATCAAAAGTTAATGCCCAGATTTTGGCTTTCACGCTGGAGCGGGGCTTTTGACGCTGGAGCGGGCCCTTTGTTGTTGCTTATCCGCTCGAGCGGGTGTTTTGACGCTCGAGTGTGAATATTCATCTCCCAGTATTTTCTCTGCAAGTCATTGTATGCTCGAGCGGGAGTTTTGACGCTCGAGTGGGCCCTTTCAATTTTGTTCCTCCGCTCGAGCAGGGAGTTTGACGCTCGAGCGGGAACCATGGTCTGCAAAACTTCTGGAAGTGTGCAATCGACGCTCAAGTGACGCTTTTCACGCTTGAGCGTGAGTCTGTATCTGACGCTCGAGCAGGGAGTTCCACGCTCGAGCGGGGCGACTTTTATATCAGTCCGAAAAGTGACATTTTGGATCACTTTTTGACTTTCTTTCTCTCTACTTCTTTTTCAAAACCTCCATTGGAGAGCACCTCACTCTAAAACTCCAACTTCTCTCTAGGGTTTGATCTAGTAGGAGTGATCTTCTATCCTTAGGCCTTTGTAAAAAGTGTGGAGCTTGTTGAGGGCTACATTTTGATCCGAAAATATTGGGGTTTAGAGCACTTTCAAATTTCTTCATCTTCTTCTTTGAGCTCCGAATTTGAGGTAGGGATAACTACTCATTTTTATGGTCTTTGACATAAATTATTGGTCATTTTGATGTAATGTTGAAGTTGGGTAATTTTGGGTGTTAGGGTTTCAAAATGAATAAAGAGGGGTTTGGTTATTTTGACTCATAAATGTGTATCTTGGGTCTTAAAATGATGGTCTTGATGTTGTTGATGATAGATGGGACCTTTGGGTCATTGTAGATAAAAAGGGGGAGAAAGCCCTAAATTGTTGTATGAATTAATTTATATAATTAATTTGGGAATGTTATGGAAATATGAAATTAAGTTGGAAATAATGAAGTTGGCTCATTATAAGAGGGAATGGTGGAGTTGGATTTATTAATCGCTCACTTATGAAATTGTTGTCAAATTATCTGTTGATACATTTATTATCTGTTTAGAAATAAATTGCTTTGGGCTATCGGTGGAGGATAGTCTTGATTGTTGTAGACAATGCATGATGATTAGGCGAATTAAAACTAATCAATTGATTATGTAATCGAATATGACGGTTGGAATAATACATCAAATTTATGTATTGAATGCTCATGTATATGATATGTGTTTATATACATTGCGTTGTGTGGAAGGAGATAGGGGATGCACTCCACAGTTTAGGGGAGGATAGGGGATGGACTCCTAAACCAGATTTTATTTGGGAGGAGATATGGGATGAACTCCATTGATACAACAAATCTGTGTATCATTTATGAAGTATGGAAGTGTTTTAATGTGTTATTGATATAACGAATCTGTGTATCATTTATGAGAGTATAGAAGTGTTTTGATATGAGCTATAGTCTCATTTAATTATTGGCCAGGTTCTGAGCCTTATTCATAAATTGAGAACTGGATAAGTAATGGAAAATGGAATGAAACATGGACATATTTGTCATGAAGTTGAAATGTGTTATAAGTTGGTATATATGAGTTAAACATTCATCGAATGCTAATGTTTTAGTTATTGCTCATATTATGTTTAGCATATCTCTACTGGGCGTTAGCTCACCCTATATGGGACATCATTTTTCAGGTTCAGGTATTATGCCGCCTCCGAGGCCTTAGCTTGGATGGCTGTGGGAGTTGAAGGCTCTTGTTTATTTTTGTGTATTACATGTAAATCAAACCAAGGGTTTATTTTGTGTTTTGAGTTAGTACTCTCTTTTTTGTAACCAAGTGTCGACTTGGAAAGTTGTAAGCCCGTAGGGCATTTACTTTTGATGTCAACATGTAATACTTTTGTAATGAATACTCTGATTAATGAAATTATGCTTTATTCTCTTATGTCTAAGCATGTTAAGATTGTATGATTTATGGGTTTATTTTGAGGGCGTTACAGTTTCATTAATATCTTCATCAAGATTTGAGGTAGGTCTCCTTTGAGTTATATATACATTTTGCAAGCTTTTGATTGACTTTTTTTGAACTTTTCCTTTATTGATTTCGAAAATGGGTTTTTGATTTAAGAAATTGGGGATGTTGTAGAAGAAGCTCATCCTTTATTCTTTTAATGATCTTTCTTGAAATATTGGACACATGGGTTGAAGATTGGGGTGTATAGTGAGGTTTTACATAAGAAATGGAAAATATTAGGGTTTTTGTGAAAACCTAGAAATTGGGGGTTTTCTTTGAAAAAAGTGAGTATTCTATATTGATTGCTTTTAAGTATGATGACCCCTTGAAGTATGAGAAATTGGGGACTATATTTGAATTTGTTAACAAATGCTTATACATGCATAGTGATGAGTTGATCTATTTGTTGAGTCACATGAACTATGAACATTGAAATCTTTAATGTTCAAGGATATTGCATAAGGCCTTGAAATGGCTAAGGTATTGAGGATGGTACAAAATGTGAAGGTTGTCATGTGATGTTGCACTTAATTGAACCAGTAGTATTTTGTTGACTTCTATTAAAAGGAGGAAAATGGGATATGTAGTTGACATTGTAGCATTGATGGGATACTTAAAAACGGAAGGATGTTATGAAATTCTGAGCATCATTTGCATTATATGTTCTTTCAATTGATTGTATTGCATCTTAAATTGAGTTGAGAACATTACATTGAGAAAATAATATTGTGAATGAGAACTATTGAAATGTTATGGGGTAAATACGTTGGTAAGTCCGGTTAGGAAGTATAGATGAATTTGATAAGTTGGCCTGAGTGTCCGGGGTGAAAGACCGAAAACACGCGCGGAGGAGGTACCACTTTCCTTCCGGTTAGCAACTGGTAAAGTGGGGTTATTGGTAGTGCTTGTTGAGCCTACTTGCAGACACCAACCTAGGGATTACCAAAGTCGTATTTACCGCCTCTAATGATTAAAATTGGAAGTTTGAAATTGATAAGATTGCAAAATGTTATTGAGAATATGGTGATTTTCAAGAAAATCATGACATGGGATTATCTTCAAAATGGCACTGAATGGCATTTGCATTTGCATTAAATGCTGGAAATCTTGTATAAATGTATATACTTTGTTAAGGTTTCTCTACTGGGCTTTATGCTCACCCCTATGGGATTTTGGTGCAGGTAAAGATGTGGTGATCCCGTCGAGTTGAGGACATGGATATCTTTTGAGAAGAGTAGATTGCTCTTTATTTTGTGGTAAATTTTTGTAAGCCAAAGGCTAACACATGTATGGGTTCGAGAGACCATTTTGTGAAACCAGGCTATTGCCTTGGAAGATGTAAGCCCTTATGGGCATTTTAATTATTTGAGCCTAGATGCTTCACATGCTATAGATTCATGCATTCTTTTCTTATCATTGAATGTATATCCGCATATGAAACTTTTGCATAAGCTCGTTTCATTAATCAAGTAAAGATGGATGGATTATTGTCATTATTTAGTAAATATTAGTTGATGTGGTGGTTGATGTTGAATTACTTCAGGGCGTTACAACTAATCAACCCTTTCAATTTTATATATATATATATATATATATAAGGAATAAAGTCTCAACATTTACATTGTCATCAAATCTCCAACATGGATATTCATTAAACTCCAGTGATTTATAAAAGAATGTTCCACATGTAGTTATACATTCAACATTCCTAGAATATGAATCTATAGCATGTGACACAATACATCAAGTATAATTCAATGCCCTCAAGGGCTACAATTTTCCAAGGTTTAAACCCGGTTACACAAAAGTAGTTTTCAAACCTATACATATAAAGCTCTTGGCTTGTCAAAAATAATTACAACAAAAGAAGAGAGTCTTGTGCTCTCAAAATATATTCCACGCCTTTTACTCGGCGGGCACACCACATCCTTTTCTGCACAAAATCCCATAGGGTGAGCATAAAGTCCAGTAGGAAAATCTTAACAAAGTATATACATTTTATACAATCTCCTGAGATGAATGTATATGCCATGCCATATTCAAAAACATATACATATATATATATATATCTTTTGAAAACTTTGTGCACAATGCAATTTGACAATTTAACAATTCAATGATTTCAATGTAGTTCAAAAGGGGCGGTAAATATGACTTAGGTAATCCCTAAGTTGGTGTCTGCAAGTAGGCAGAACAAGCATTATTAATCCCTACTTTACCGGTTGCTAACCGGAAGGCACGTGGTACCTCCTCCGTGCGTGTTTTCAGTCTTTCACAATGGACATTCAACCCAACTTAACCAATACCAACTACATCTTCTATCCGGACTTACTAACGTATTTATCCCAAAACAAATCCAAAAAGATCTTGTTTCACAAACAATTTCCTTTCTCAAACAATACTTTTACAATGCAAGATTCAAAATTAATTGCAACAATAATAAAATGGAATGGCAATGCAATAATGAAACAATGCATTAATATAGTCCAATTTTCAATTCCATCACACAATCCTCCATTGCGATCAAATTTTCATATCTCTTATCAATATAACATCATAATATATTTCCAAGAGATAATGTAACAACATCAACATACATGAAATCCAAAAAGATCTTGTTTCACAAACAATTTCCTTTCTCAAACAATACTTTTCCAATGCAAGATTCAAAATTAATTGCAACAATAATAAAATGGAATGGCAATGCAATAATGAACCAATGCATTAATATAGTCCAATTTTCAATTCCATCACACAATCCGCCATTGCGATCAAATTTTCATATCTCTTATCAATATAACATCATAATATATTTCCAAGAGATAATGTAACAACATCAACATACATGTATTCTCCACATGTTAAAAATCATTTTCTAAACATTGGTTTTCCAAGACAAATCAACAATAAGCTTCAAAGTCAACAATTTTCATTTTCTCCATGAATTTCATTCTTTAATACAATTATAGAAATTTCTCCATCATTTCTTCACATAACAATTTATTAAGCATAAATTTTACAATATCTCAATATTTTCCTAAAATTCCCAAATTCTAAGTTTTCCACCAAAACAAGGCTTTTGTTCCATTTTTGAAAAGATTTTTTTCAAAACAACACCCACACCTTAGAACATAGTTCATATTCTCAAAAGTTTTGAGACAAATAGAAAAAAAAAAAAAAATCATTTTCTAACATCATCTAGGGTTCATCAAGCCAAACCATAGCTCAAACATGTAAGATATAACGCCCCCAAAATATAACACCAATAAACCATTCATAAGGTCCATGAACATAATAAAGTGGTATACTTTATTCATCAGAGTTTATATTACAAAAGAGATATCACATGCATTATACATTCATAAATGTTTATCCTGAATCTATAGGATGTAATATTAAGATAACAACAACAAAATAAATGCCCTATGGGCTTACATCTATCCAAGTTATCACTTGGTTACAACAAAAGAAAGAGTCCTAACTCTTTTACATATAAAGCCCTCGGCTTGAATAAACATTAAAGCATAAATATAACAAAAATAGAGCCTTCAGCCCTGGTCCTCCCAAGCTATGTCCTTGGAGGTGGCATATCACCTGTACCTGAAAATGATTTCCCAAGTAGGGTGAGCCAAAAAGCCCAGTAGAGACAAACTAACACAATATATGCAGTTTAACTAAAGAATGAGTATCAAGTAAGTGTTCAATTTACATAACCAACTTATATTCTCTCCAAGACCATTTAATGTAGATTATCGTATCTCAATTCATTTCCATCCTTTTTCTTTTCAACCAACTTATAGGTCAAGTTCATTTTCATTGAAACAGACCAAATGAAACTACAATTCATTGGTTCACAATTCAACAACCTTTCTTATTCAAAACACTTAAACATTCTTGCCATTTTACGGGATTCACATCCGAGGGAATTGGCACCCAAAAATATAAGATTTCGGGACTTTCACTCTGGACACTCCGGCCAACTTAATTTTAAATGGAGTCCATCTCCTATCTCCTCCCAAACAATGGAGTACATCCCCTATTTCCTTCCAAACAAAATACATATACAATGCATTAAAATCACCGTCATATACAATGACTAACCACGACACATATTCAATATCTCAAACATACCGTCATATTCAATGACATAAATTTAACGATGGTTCCAGTTCACCTAATCCACATGCATTGTCTACAATAATCATAGCTATCCTCCACCGATAGCCCAAAATAGATATTTCTAAATGGATATACAATCTTTTAAACAAATAATTTATCAAATTTTCATAGGTGAGTGATATGACAAATCCAACTACACTATTCATTCATACACCATCCCAATTTCATATTTCCCACATCAATTTCATTATTTATACAAAATAATTTATTTAACTCAAATTAGGGCAAATCTCCCCATTTTCTCAAATTCAATCAAATGACTAGATTCCACCATTTAGCACTAGAGAAACATCATATACAAGGCCTATAGTCACTTTAGAGATCCACATGGAAAACCCCTCTTTAGTTTTTGATTTCAAACCCTAACTTCACTAAAACCTCCCCAAATCCCACCATTTATACAAAATGACAAATACCTAGGTTAAAAACCATCACAAGGTGTAGAATATCTCTACCTCAAGTGTAGAAGCTCAAAGGAGATGAAGAAGAAACTCAAAGGTGCCCAAACTCGATTTTGCTCGGATCAAGAGGAAGCCCACAAGATGCTCTAACTCTTTATTAAAGGGAGGAGGGTGGAGAGACCCTTAGATCATGGAGTATTTGTAGAGAGAGAGAGTATTTTAGAGAGAGAAAGAGACAGCTGATCTAGGGTTTTTAGCAAAAAGAGATTCAAAAAGTGATGTAAAACTCCTCTGCTCCGAACTAATATGCGCGGTCTTCGCTCAAGCAAAGGAGTTGTTGCTTGAGCGACCAGACACAACAAGTGACCTCGCTCGAGCGCAAGAAGCCTCGCTCGAGTGTAGAATACAAATCTTCAGAAGTTTCACAGATGCACATGCTCGCTCGAGCACAAGGAGTTTCGCTCGAGTGTAGAATACATACCTTCAGGTATTTCACAGACGCACATCCTCGTTCAAGCGCAAGAAGCCTCATTCGAGCGAAGGAACAAATAACACAACGCTCGCTCGAGCGCAAGAAGCCTCGCTCGAGCGAAGAACTCCATCTTCTCCAGAAATCCTGCGTCTGGGAAGGAAACCTGAAAACCCTCAGACCTCGCTCGAGCGCAAGAAACGTCGCTCGAGCGAAGAAGCAAATTACACAAGGCTCGCTTGAGCGCAATAAACCTAGCTCGAGCGAAGAGACCAAAATTTGGGCAAGAACAATTTGGACCACCTAACCACCAACCTGTTCCAAACATGCCCAACATACCCTCAAGCTCAAATGCAAAGAGTCAAATGAGGAAAACAAGACATGGATATAATATTAAACCACAAAACCCGAGTCCAGAATACTATGAAGGTCGGGTCAAAACCCGGATCGCTATATAAGAAATACTTCAAACAAACATAGTCTTGAAAAAATATATATATAACTCAATGATTATCTTTACCTCAAGCTTGGGAGATGAAGGGGAAGAAAACCCTAGAACTCAAAGTTGGTGAAAACTCGATCCAATCAGTTATAAATGTAGCCCTTGTCGCCCTCTTAGATTTGGTGTAAAAAGCCTCCTTAAACTGTTGAAGATTTGAGCTAAATCTTAGAGAGAAGTTTGGATTTGGGTGTGTTTGTAGAGAGAAGGGAGAGAAAAGATGAATATAGAGAGAGAGGAGTGAAAAAGTGCCCAAAACACGTTTTTGGGCATCAGTTTTGAGGAAAAGTACACAAAATTTGAGACAGACGTGCCAAAATCTGCACGAGCAGACTTTTTGCCTCCACAGGCGGTTTGCTCCAGAGAGCTGCCTAGAAAATCCACCAAAATCAGCTTGAGCAATTTTCTGCCCAGAAAACTCTAAAAAACTTGAAAAACTCTGTGAGGATCCATTAGAGCGGTTTCCAAATCTACACGTGTCACGACCCCAAACCGCCCCTAGTAGTTTGGTGCTGTGATGGCCAGTAATCCGAGATTACCGAAGGCCAACTTTCAAAATTCACACACGATTAGAGTATAAATATATGGGGCTCACAAGTGCGGAAGCAGTAATTTAAAATACAAGTGGTCCATAAGAGCAGTGCATAAGTCAAATGGAATGGCATACATCTTTACGTAGCTTTAAAACTTGAATACGAATAAAATGAAGTACAAAAATACATATTACATCTTAACAAAAGGGCTTTACAAGCCGACATGTTCGAAATACATAAGCATCAAAATTGCCGACATAAACAAAAACACTTGAGCTACAAATCATGAAACATAATTTTCAGGATTGTCGACATAAATGTTGCCAACATAACTTGCATCCAAAACATCTTGCAAAACACACATCTCGGCGTAGCCGACTTCTTGCTTGTGACCTACATACATACATAGGGAGTGTGAGCTTGAATACTTAGTGAATGGTATAAGTAATAAAGAGGTTAAATGAATGATACCCGAGATCTTTTCAAAACAATACATAGTATATCCTTGTCAAAACCATACATAACATAGCTTAGCTTGGCTTGAAATAAAACATTAATTGAACTTGGTCTTTCAAAACTTACTTAACATACGTCAAATCTTAAAACATAACCTCGGCATAACCTTGGTCCTTCAAAACAAAAGCATAACCTCGGCATCGAGCACACCCGTTCATAGTCCGTAGGTGGCCGATATCTTAACAAGGGTGCTACTTAGGCTTAACGTCCCCTAGCACGAAAGGACGGTGCTACTTAGGCTTAAAGTCCCCTAGCACGAAAGGACCCTCAAAACAAGATGTGCTGCGAAAGTTTAGAGTCCTCTAGCACAAGGGACTTCCAAAACAAGATGTGTTGCGAAAGTTTAGAGTCCTCCAGCATGAGGGACTTCCAAAACAAGGGAATAATCAACCCGGGATCGATTAGACAAACCCACCTGCACAAGGCAGTCGGTGGCAAGGGAGATATCTCAAATGAGGGTGCTGCGAAAGTTTAGAGTCCTCCAGCACGAGGAACCTATGTTACAAAGGCCCGTAGCCCTTTAACACTAGAGTACTAATCAAGGGTGCTGCGAAAGTTTAGAGTCCTCCAGCACGAGAGACTTTCCGAGAATGTCGTCAAAACAAAACTTACTTGATACGATGCCATTCAAAACAAAGCTTATACTTGATACATAAAATAGGGATATCATTCATGCTTAACAAATACTTTTATCAAAACAAGGCAAAGCTTTATCAAAACCTTAAGAACATAACTTTATTAAGAATACCACTCACATTAGTTCTTGGGACGTCGGGGTCAAGGAAAAGGTCCAAGTCCTACAAACACATGACAAAATCTACTGAACATACTTCTCAAAACAAGTCTTACATGCATGCAAATTATCTCGGAAAAACATGCTGGGAAACATCTAGGGAAAACATGCTGGAAGTCAAAACACTGTTTTACATGTCAGGGAGACATGCTGGGTACCAACCAGGTCTTTGCCGAGGTCCCACACCTGGAAGATGAAAGCCGTGAGATGTTGTTCGCCATGTGGAACAGGGATATTTTCCGCTGCCGAGAATGTTGTATAAGTTGGCTTGTACCTCAGTAGTATATGGGCGACTCTCCCCTACTTCTGGATGTTGGGACGGCCAAAAAACTGGAGTGCGATTTTGATTTCCGCAAGAACCGCGTCGTCAACCGAAACCAGAACTTTCTTCAAATCGTTGCCTGCAAAATAAGAAGATTAGTACTTCAAGAGAAAGCCGATTAAATATAAAATAGATAAGTTTAAGGTACATAGCAACCTGGTTCGCCTCTCCGTCTAGGTATAGGGTCTAGGCGATCCTCGCCTTCGCCTGAAAACAAACACAAAAACATGGATCTTGGCATGAGCTTTCGGATCAAAACATAACTTTTCTTGAAGAACACATGAATGCTAATTTTCTCTTTCTAAAACCGAACTTCAAAGCAATGCATGGCTTACAAATCACATTCAATCATGCAATGCAATAACATAAACATAAAGAACAACATGGGTAGATCAAGAATTTAACCTTAGAACACGGATCTAACGGTTCGATCTCTAGGGATCAAGCTTGGAAATCTATTTCCTCCCAAGAACTCCTCTCCCTCCTCTAGAGCTTCTCTCTCCTCTCTTCAAAACAAGTATAGGAACAAATGATGGGTTTCTCTCTCTGTCGGCTGACTTAACTCTCAGCTCGGACATGTGGCAACGACTGGTTGGTTCTCTTCAAAAAGGTGATAGATTGACAAGACAAGACTATGACAAAGCGTATCTAACAAGCTACTCGGTAAGGCACCCCGGTAAGTGGTGACAATGACCTCGGCTAGGAAGGACAACACTTGACCAAGCTGTGCCACACCTTGGCCTAGATGTGCCACACCTCGGTCTAGGTCATACCACTCCAGGACAAGATTGCTTGGGTGCAAAGGTAACATCTCGGCCTAGATAATACACATCTCGGCCTTGGTGATTAACACCTCGGCCTAGATAATGACATCTCGGCCAATATGTCAAAGCAAAGGTGGAGGTCAAACAAAGGGGTTCCAAGATACTTCTAGACTGAAGATGACCTCGGCTTGGGATGATCTAGGCGTAACATAACTCAGGCTTGGCATGACCTAGGCTCAACATAACCTAGGCTTGGCATGACTTAGGCTTAACATAACCTAGGCTTAACATCAAGGAAGGGACAAAGCATGAACACAACACTCAGGCAAATCTCATAAACACAAAACAAGGCATGGACCTTACTTAGGCAAAACAAGTCAAGATTCATGAATGTAAACTTATCAAGACAAGTTATGTAAATGAACATGAATATGACTAGGACATGAATATGGGTCGTTACCGCATCTTAACATGGCAAAACATACAAATGCATGCAAGCATGACTAGGACATAAAATGTGGGTTGTTACAACACGAGCAGTTTGCCCAGAAACTTAGAATTTTATTTTGCAACCCAAGACAAGTTCCAATGCCCAAAACTCAAAATTTTCAACCCGGAAAAGTTACGAGAGGTTAAGTAAGGTTAGGAAAGAAATTTCAACAATCCAACACGATAGACAAAACGCCGAAAGTAATGCACACAAACTTACTAGTCAATACTAATCAAGTCCAAGACCTGGGACATCACAGAAACCTCAGGGGAGGTGAGTGTAATTTACTTCCCCTTTCTTTTTATTTTTTTGGCCCTTTCTCAGAGAGTTGTTCGTCTCTCTCTTTTTCTAATTTCCACCATTGTTGCTCAAGTTTTGAGCTTAGAGTGGGAGTCCTTAGAGTGAGATTTTGCATAATCTTTGTAAAGGGAAGTTGGAGAGCTCGTCATACTTTTCATAACGGCAGTCTTTGATTCTTGATCCAGCAAGCTTTGCATTTTCAGATTTGTTTTTCTTCATATTTTGAGGTAAGAATTTCTTTGATTCTTTTCAATATATCACTATAGATGGATATGTGGTACTTTCTATTGCATAAAAAAAAAAAAAAAGAGTTTATAAGTGATTTTCGAAATACATGTAGATGAGATTTTGGGTCTTGCATCAAATAGTTTAATCTTATATTTGTTGTTGATTGTGAAAATTTTAAGCTAAGAGAACATGTTTATTAGAATTTCTTTGATTCTTTTCAATATATCACTATAGATGGATATGTGGTACTTTCTATTGCATAAAAAAAAAAAAAAAGAGTTTATAAGTGATTTTCGAAATACATGTAGATGAGATTTTGGGTCTTGCATCAAATAGTTTAATCTTATATTTTGTTGTTGATTGTGAAAATTTTAAGCTAAGAGAACATGTTTATTATGGTTGAAATAAAAAAGTCCTAATTTTTTAATTTAATGTTTATGAGAATGAAAAGAGAAGATGATTTTTTTCTTATATAAACATTGAGTCATGTTGATTTTTTTGTGAATAAGAAATGTGAAACGGGAAGAGAAGGAAATTTCAATGGTTGATCTTGTGATGTGAAAATATGATGAACTGATGCTATTAAAAGTTAGTTGTGAAGTTTAAAATGAAAAAGCTTAATTTTTATTTCATGGTTATGTAGTACGAAAAAGAGTTAGTGTTTATGAATAGTTGAGCTAGGTATTGTTATTGGAAAATTGAAAAATGTGATAGTTAAAAAGTAATTAATAGATTATCGTAATAATCATTGTGAACTAGAAATGAAAAGTAGAGAGAGAATGAAGTAAATGATTATCATGAAATTGGCCTACATTGTAAATATTGGTGATTGAAAATAGGGGAATCAATTGTGAACATTACGAAATGATATAATTATTAATCTAACTCTAGACAATATTAGTAATATTGAGGTATGGAAATGTTATGAGAATCGCACTAACTTGTTTCTAATAATTTATATTATTACTATTAAATGCTTAGAGGTTTTGTCGTTGACCATTGGTGGAGAATGATATTATTTGTTGTGGAATGGATGTGAAATAGGTTGATATGAAACCTTATGTGTTGTTGATTAACTACATAATTACATAATTATGTGAGAATGAATGAAAGGAAATTGAGATGCACGTGTTATGGAATGTGATTGTGCTATATAGAGGTAACGCGATCCTTCCGACTAGCAACCGATAAAGCGGGCTAATGTGCTATATAGAGGTAACGTGTTCCTTCCAGTTTGCACCCGGTAAAGCAGGTTGTGCTATATAGAGGTAATGCGTTCCTTCCGGCTAGCAATCGGTAAAGTAGGAAGACATGGGTCTTGGCGAGACCAGGATGGTAACGTGGAGCTTGGCGAAACCATAAGTTGTTTATATTATTATAAGGTTTTATTGCTAATGTGTGTATATTTGAAGAGATTACTGTTGACAAAAATATGTATTGAGAATATAGTTGAAGTTGTGTTATGAGGTGGATATTGAATTCGGTAATAATGTGAGTGTTGTTTGATGTAAATGAGTAGCACAAGATTACAAAGGATTAATTGTGGATTGATTTTGTCACACCCCAAATTTTAATTACTCAAAAACATTATCAAAGCCTTTAAATTAGGTCCATTTTTTTTTTCGTATACAAATATCTATTACACTTGAGTAATAGAAATACAATGAAACATGTTCTCTCTCTCAATGAATATTACAATGACAACAATACATGCCAGTCTCCTACTGTGTTACAAATAAATAAATACAAGTACAAGATCCATTTCGTTTACATCTACTACAAGGTTATACAAAGGGACTCAAGAACTCCATAAATCTTCAATCAAATAATCCAAACTTTCTTCCTGTAAAAAGATGAAACAACCACGGGGTGAGCACTAATGCCTAGTAGGGATCTCATAGTTCTCAATGAATAACTAACACACAGATAGAAATGATCACGCATGCAGGGTGATACCATATAGTAAAGTGACATTTTGTAAATTCAAAATATTACACGGAAAGTATCTTTTCTTAAAATTTCACTTGAACGTTTAAGAAAACTTCCTGCCATTAATGTAGTAGTACACTTAAAGAAGAACATCATCTTAAATTTATCAACCCGATTCCAAATTATTCCTCATTTCGTTTCCATTTTAATATTCCACATTTCATTTCTATTCTAATATTACACACTTCATTTCCATTTCCAAGTACCATACTCCATAACATCAAAATCCAAAGAATTAGGGTTCAACATAACACAAGAATTACAAACCCCTTTTTAATTCAATTTTCCAATTATTTACAAAATAAAACTCATAATCTTCCCTTTTGTCACAAGCAATCCATTGAGTTCATCATCACTAGCCCCTAATCCAATTACCCACATGATGCCAATTTCAATCCTTAGTCCATTTTCCTTCAGTTCATTTTCAATTCATTTATTCTTCTCAATTCATGAGTCAATTTCATTATTTCACAACAACCAAACTGAAACTACAACTCAATGGTTTTCCAATCATACAAAACACACATAAACATTTCAAATTGCCATTTTACGAAAATTTCGTTCGCGAGATCGGCACCCATGTATAAATTTTGGGACTTTCACCCAGGACACTCCGGCCAACTTAGTTATGATGGAGTCGATCCCCTTTCTCCTCCCAAACAGTGGAGTCCATCCCCTTTCTCCTCCCAAACAAACATACATATACAATGTATTTAATCACATAATCACACATGGAGTACATCCCCTTTCTCCTCTCAAACAATCATACATATACAATGTATTAAAACACACAGTCATATTCAATGACAACCATTTTTTAGACTTATCATATTATTTACTCTTTTTCACTAGCACAATACATGTGATCCAAAATATGATTTTGAAAATGAAACAAGTGCACTTAAAACATAACACAAGAATTTCCAAAATCTCTTTTCAAAACATACAGTTTAAATCCTCAAAATCCATTGCATTCTCCATGATATGCATGATTAAAAAAATAGTCCGGTTTGCCTAGTTAACATGCAATTTCAACACCAATCACAGCTATCCTCCACTGATAGATCAAAACAAATACATCTAAACCGATACATAAATTCCTTCAAAGATATGCTTTTCCAAAATCTCATATAGGAGTGATAATGCATATCAAACTCCACCATCATCATTAATAATCCTCCGATTTCACATTTACAATGACAATTTTAATTTTTTTTATACAAAATAACAGTTTGATCCAATTAGGGAAAAACTCCCCTTCTTCCAAATATCAACCCAAACTCGACACAACTCAACTTGATTCAACACAATTCAACATAGTCAACACAATTCAACATAATCAACATAATTCAACATGATTCAATTCAACACCGCTAAATGTAATTCAACATAATTCAAGATGAACTCTTAAATCTCCATTTCATCATTTCTTCCCAAGGCTCATGTCATCCCAAATTTCATTTCATATTATAGCATGATTTACAATATCCATAATAAAGGTTCAATCGCTAATTTTTAACATAATTTTCAAACATTTCCAAAATTCAATTAAACTTGTATATATACAATTTAACCTCCCAATTTCATGATTCTACTTTCAATTTGGGCAAAATCATTAATTATCATCATGGATCGACTTCGGGTTTTCAAGAAAAATTAAGGTTTTCAAGAAATAATTAAAACTTCTCACACCACCACTTTTTATCCCAAATTTCCCATTGATTATACACCTAAGATTCATAATCTACAATCTTAACCCAACAATTAAACTCCAACACTTCAAACCGTAAACCCCCAAATTTCATGATTTAATACTACATGCTAAAAAATATAGATTTTGTATGTATATAATCAAAATACCACAAATCTATCTATAAATGTAAGTATTGAAGAAGAACTAGGACCCCTACCTCAAGAATCGAGCAAAAGAGCAAGCTTTGATGAGATTCCTTTCGGATTTGTGAAGGAATTCAAACTCATGAATCGACCAAAAAATGAAGAAGGCTTGAAGAAATTCAAACTCAACCAGGCAGACCGCTCGAGCGTCCAAACTTGCGCTCAAGCGCGCAGACCAACAAAGCCAGCCGCTCGAGCGACCACTCCTATGCTCGAGCGGGAATTCACAACTCTCAGAATCTCGGACAGACTACAAAAGTATTGGAAGTCTCACAAGTCCGCTCGAGCGTCAACTCCCCCGCTCGAGCGAAGGAAAAATTCTAGATTGCTACAGATTTTGAAAATAAACAAAGTGATGAAATCATTTGGATTGGAAAAGATGAGTTGTGGAGTTGCCGAAATGGTTAATGTGTATATGATATTCGAGATGTGATTTAGTTTTGAAAATCTTTTTGAATTGAAAATGATGAGTTACAAAGGTCTGAAAATGGATTTTCTTGAAATGATAAAAAAGGATTCTTTTGAGAAAAAGTATACGTATGTATGTACGTATATTTTGGATATGAAAAACAACACTATCTATATATATATTTATTGAGCTGGAGCATTCATGATCTTATATATCTATAATATACTATTGTTTAAAATCATTAGGATCGCTACTGGATATTAGTGTTCATCCCACGTTGTTAACCATTTTTCAAGTGAGAAGTTTGGAATATTGTTCAAGACCATGGAGTCTCCTTATTTGTTGGCCATGGGGTCTATTACTTGTAGGCGGAATGCCATCTTATTGTAACACTACAAGAAAAGTGGTCTATAACGGCGCTTGAATCAAGACATTTTAAAAAATGTTGTGGTATACCTCAATAGTCAACACGTTTTTCAAGGCGTGATGCTTGTTGATGGTCTCAATGAGCCAAGTCTGTTTAACTTAACAGACACTTAACCCCATTCCAATTACAAAAGTAATACACAATCTCTCTCTCTCTCACGATTAATATCGATCTCTCTCACCCTAGCTGTTCATCGAACTCGATCTCTCTTTCTCTCACACAAATCGCAGATCCGAAATCGAAAAAGAAAGTCGATCTAATCTGATCAAAATCCGAACTCGATCTGATCTGATCTGATCTCTCTTGCATTTTGTTAGATCTGATCTCTCTCTCACAAATTGCAGATCCGAAATTGAAAAAGGAAGTCATTTTTATTTTGTTTTTCATTAACAAAATCGGTGTTTGATTTCTTTGTAGGTGGCGATGAAGTGTAGAGATCAGTTACATGAACTTGTAAAGGAAGAGATAGAGAAGAAGGATTCGAGTACAAAGGAGTGGAAGATCGCGATGGAGAGAAACTTCAATCGCATGCACAATGAGGTGATTGCATGGAGCGAAGCGTTCTGCGCGCCGAGAAATATCGATTTGAAGGTGTAGACGTCCCCGAACGTCCTGGGTGGGGATCCCGTCTCGTTCATTTGGGGCTCACTACAGTTCAGGACTCAATGTCACAGTTCTTAATCTGATCTCACAATGTGCAATGTGAGATTGATAAATCACCAAAGAGTCCAAATCTGACAAATCGTTTTGAAAAACAGATTTTTAGAAAGAAGTGCCAGACATGGACTGATTTGCCAGATACAGAGTCGCCACCTAAATGTTTTTTTATTTTTTGGAAAATTTAGGAAACCCTGACTCGTTGCCTAAGGCCACATATCTGTCATCACCAAAGTTGCCTCGGCTCGGGAACTTGGGTACGATTGGGGAAGGTCAGCTATGAGCACCCCCGCTCGCCCGATCAAAGATCGGCCACTACTAAACATGATATCTCGTTTTTGAAAACATATGCGTTCCTATTCTGATTAATTAGCTAGAATTACTATATGATGCGTGCAGCAAAACAAGTATAGACTAGATCGCCTGATTTGGAACAAAGCATCGCACATCCGTTTTGTTTGGAAAATGGTTTGGGGTTTGCTACTCTCGAGCAGGCTAAAACACGGATTTCAATGAATTGATCCAATTCAAGTAATCTAACCTTCACCCACAGGCATTCAGGCAGTTATATCATATAAGCACATAGCCTCATGATGAGCATGCTGTCATGTTAACACTTACACACATGCAAGATGCTAAAGCATAAATACTCACCTAGTACTCCGAGCCAAAACAAGGAACATGTTAGTAATCAAATGTATGATCTAAGTCCATGTTAAGATGGCTAATGCATCGCATACAAAATGCAACTAGAATAGGCTCGACATCCGCATGTGAAATGCAATAACTCGATACACGTATTCAACTTGGAATTTGAAATACTATGTAGTTAGTATGATGCGCCGAGCCCGGTGCATGCAATACAGATGAATGATGCAAACATGCATAGCATAAGGATGCTAATTGAAACATGCCGTAGAACTAACCATCATAAGCGGTTAAGTAAAAGGGAGAAAGAAATGGTGGTTGGAAGACATGCATCACACACACGCACGCTTATTACAAAATTGCCCTCTCTCGGAGGGTCCGAATGAATGATACAAATTAATTAACTAATAAGCTAATTAAATATTACAGACCCTTAATTAATTAAACAAATTAATTAAATTACTGAAAACAGTAAAACAGCCTCGGGAAGAGGGACGAATGCAGGCACGCTCGGCTCTGCTCAGAAACCCACCACCATGTCACATGTTGCCTCTGTTTACACTGCTCTGCACCTCTGAGGACTGTACAAGTCTCCAGGATATTTCTGAACCACTCCCTGATCACTTTGGGAGGTCACCGACCAAGAGGATTGATCACCGGCCATGGAAAAGTGGTCATCGACCAGTTGTGGGGATATCGACCAACAATTCATGGCCGGCCGGCACTGAATGTGGTCGGTCGGCCATCTCTTCCTGCAGAACCCTGTTTGACAGCAGTAGAGGATAGACAAGACATAGCAATGCATTTCAAAGCAATGTTTGCACCACCACCCTCCTCATCATGTTTGAGACTCAAAGGAGTGTGGTACTCGACCCTCGGGCCACCAATCACGTATTTCAATGCATGATGGCCCAAGATGCCAAGTTGTGCAATTTCAATATGGAATGCAATGCATAGAACACACAAAGGGGTCCCAACCTCTATCATGATTGATTCAAGAGGCAAGAGATGCATGCGATGATACTATGCAACCTAAGCATGGAAGCTAAGTATGCACCATGAAGATGTGAACAAGCATGCAAACATGCAAGCATGTGACAACATACAAACATGTAACAACATGTTAAGTGACTAAAAGAGAGAATGCATGCCAAATACATTACAACCTAAGCATGCAACAACATGTCATGGATCAAGTACACAACGAGGCACAATTGAACTAGCATGCTACAACATGTAATTCACTAAACATGCAACAAGTATGTGGCAACATACTAGGCAAGCATGCAACAACATGCCGGGATGGTCTTAAACTAATATGGGCAGCCCTCAAATAAGCCCAAATTATTGGCCAAAATGCTAAGAACATGAAGGCAAATTTACATACAAACATGCATGCATACATGGTCCAATACTTAAGCATAAAGCAACTTTAAGTACATTTAAAAGGGATGAACATGGACATATGACAAGCATTGATAAACTCTGAAATCATGTTAAGGATGGTGCCAAACCAACCAAACCATGCAAATACGGCATGCAACAAGGTCCAAAACTCAAGGCTAGCCAAGGGGCTCAAGCCATGACCATGTCAACCAAGCCTCAAAGGGCCAAAAGGACTCAAAACAGTCCCGAGGCAGACCAAAATAAGGCCAAAGACACACTTAGATGGCATCTAAATGGTCTAAGCATGGAAGCGTACACAAAGGTCCAAACATGGAGCATAAAACACAAACTATCCAAAGCACGGAATAGGTGATAAATGCAAGTAGTTGAGCATGCTATATGGACTGAAATATCATTATAAGTGATGCTAAACCACTGAAATGATGCAAGTAGAGCATGATAAAGAATCCAATACTCAAAGCCTACAAAGCTAGATTGCATGGTAGCTATACAAAGCAAGTCATGGATGACCCAAACAACCAAAATCAGACCTCAAGCACACCAAAACATGCATAAAAGCTTCACAAAGCTAAGCCAAAATCATGTTAAAAACACATGTTAAAGGTCAAAACATGGGATTACAAGACAAGTGTATAGAGCATACAAGGCATGTCTAAACTAACTTAAAACAGTGCTATATCATGGCAAAACAAAGCCTAATATGCATTGAAATGGAGCTAAAGCAAGCTAGGCACACATGCTACAACACAAGCCACTTATGCAAGCATCAAAGACAACGTGGAGAGGGGATGACCCTCTCCTATTTAGGACCTCAAAACCACCTCTCCACCACTAAAAATCGTCTAGGTTTTAGTGGTAGAGAGGTCATGCAAAGCTCAAAATAATGGCCAAAAGGTATGGCCTTAAACAAGGCCTTAGAGGGGGGAAACAACCCCAAACCTCAAAGAAACCTCAAACAAAGTTTAAAAACAGGTAAAAACAGAACTTTTCTTAGTTTGTAGCTAAGCTTAAAAACGGATGGAAGATAGGTTAAAAGCATATGCAAAAATGGGGAATAAAGGGAATAGTTCTCACCCTTGTAGACCATCTTCAAGAAGACCACTCTAGCACCTTCCTTGGGTCAAAACCAGCTCAAAAACTTCAAGAACAATCCTTTGGCACCTCAGCAACCAAGGTATGGTGTAATACTATGTGTCTTAGTGCAAAACTAAGAACAAAACACCTTTTAGCACACACAAATCAAAAGGAGAGGGAGATATAGAGATAGATAGATATAGGATTCTCTAACCCTAATCTCAGACCTCTGGACCTTTTTGGGAACCCCTGAGGAGGGAGGAGAAGCCCTCCCTTTATAGGAATTCCAATCTTGCAAAGCTTACAAAACAAGCTAAGCAAGAGGGAA
>NW_021027552.1:166717-222455 GCF_004153795.1 Camellia sinensis | reverse complement strand
AAAATCTGAAATGAATTCTCAATGAATCAATTAGCTTGGGTTTACATAGCTTTATATAAGATGGTTAGAGTTTGTTAACAAAATATCTGAGGAGCCTTTTAACCATGGCAAAGTGAGCAAGGGTAGGAGCTTGCATATGTTGACAGGCTTGATTAACAGCTAAAGCCAAATCAGGCCTAGCAATGGTCAAATATTGGAGAGCCCCTACTAAACTTCTATAAAAGCAAGGGTTAGAATAAGACAAATCATTTGAAGGAGAGACAGATGGGTGAATAGCCAAAAGAGTAGAACAAGGCTTACACTCTGTCATACCAGCTTTTTGAAGTAAGCCACTAGCATACTTCTGCTGAGAGAGAAAGTATCCTTGTGAATGAGAATGAACTGAAATGCCCAGAAAATAAGAGATATCATCAAGTTCCTTCATGGAAAAAGCATTGTGCATTTGGGTAAGTAAAGAGTGCAGTAACACAGAATCACTTCCAGTTAACAAAATATCATCCACATAGATAAGTAAAATAGTAATGTGATGAGGAGTTTTGCGAACAAACAAAGAAGAATCTGAGGGACTGAGGTAAAAGCCTTGACCAAGCAAGAAGAAGGAAAATGTAGAATACCAAGCTCCAGGAGCTTGTTTAAGACCATAGAGGGCCTTCTGAAGTTTACAAACATGGTGAGGAAAGGCAGAGTCAATAAACCCTTGAGGTTGAACCATGTAGATTTCCTCCTCTAAATTGGCCATGTAAAAAGGCATTAGAAATATTCAGCTGTTTGAGTGGCCAATTGCGCTGAAGTGCTAAACACAACAAAATAAAAATGGTTGGTTGTTTGGCAACAGGACTGAAAGTATCTTGGAAATCCACACCCTCCTGTTGAAGATAACCCTTTGTAACTAGCTGAGCCTTATATCGTGCTCTGATACCATAACAAAATCTGAAATGAATTCTCAATGAACCAATTAACTTGGGTTTACACAGCTTTATATAAGATGGTTAGAGTTTGTTAACAAAATATCTGAGGAGCCTTTTAACCATGGCAAAGTGAGCAAGGGTAGGAGCTTGCATATGTTGACAGGCTTGATTAACAGCTAAAGCCAAATCAGGCCTAGCAATGGTCAAATATTGGAGAGCCCCTACTAAACTTCTATAAAAGCAAGGGTTAGAATAAGACAAATCATTTGAAGGAGAGACAGATGGGTGAATAGCCAAAAGAGTAGAACAAGGCTTACACTCTGTCATACCAGCTTTTTGAAGTAAGCCACTAGCATACTTCTGCTGAGAGAGAAAGTATCCTTGTGAATGAGAATGAACTGAAATGCCCAGAAAATAAGAGATATCATCAAGTTCCTTCATGGAAAAAGCATTGTGCATTTGGGTAAGTAAAGAGTGGAGTAACACAGAATCACTTCCAGTTAACAAAATATCATCCACATAGACAAGTAAAATAGTAATGTGATGCGGAGTTTTGCGGACAAACAAAGAATAATCTGAGGGACTGAGGTAAAAACCTTGACCAAAGAAGGAGGAAAATGTAGATACCAAGCTCCAGGAGCTTGTTTAAGACCATAGAGGGCCTTCTGAAGTTTACAAACATGGTGAGGAAAGGCAGAGTCAATAAACCCTTGAGGTTGAACCATGTAGATTTCCTCCTCTAAATTGGCCATGTAAAAAGGCATTAGAAATATTCAGCTGTTTGAGTGGCCAATTGCGCTGAAGTGCTAAACACAACAAAATAAAAATGGTTGGTTGTTTGGCAACAGGACTGAAAGTATCTTGGAAATCCACACCCTCCTGTTGAAGATAACCCTTTGTAACTAGCTGAGCCTTATATCGTGCTCTGATACCATAACAAAATCTGAAATGAATTCTCAATGAATCAATTAACTTGGGTTTACACAGCTTTATATAAGATGGTTAGAGTTTGTTAACAAAATATCTGAGGAGCCTTTTAACCATGGCAAAGTGAGCAAGGGTAGGAGCTTGCATATGTTGACAGGCTTGATTAACAGCTAAAGCCAAATCAGGCCTAGCAATGGTCAAATATTGGAGAGCCCCTACTAAACTTCTATAAAAGCAAGGGTTAGAATAAGACAAATCATTTGAAGGAGAGACAGATGGGTGAATAGCCAAAAGAGTAGAACAAGGCTTACACTCTGTCATACCAGCTTTTTGAAGTAAGCCACTAGCATACTTCTGCTGAGAGAGAAAGTATCCTTGTGAATGAGAATGAACTGAAATGCCCAGAAAATAAGAGATATCATCAAATTCTTTCATGGAAAAAGCATTGTGCATTTGAGTTAATAAGGAATTAAGGTAGGATTGAACAATGCCAGTAAGTAGAATATCATCGACATATATAAGAAGAAAGGTAATTGAAGAAGAGGTAGAATGAATGAAGAGAGAAGAATCACAATGACTCTGAAGAAATCCTTTAGAGAGAAGAAAGGATGAGAAAGTAGAGTACCAGGCCCGAGGAGCCTGTTTCAAGCCATAAAGAGCCTTGTGAAGTTTGCAAACAAGAGTAGGCTGAGAAGGATCCACAAAACCAGGAGGCTGTTCCATGTATACTTTTTCATCTAACTTGCCATGTAAAAAGGCATTAGATATGTCGAGTTGTTTGAGAGGCCAATGATAATGAAGAGCTAAAGAGATAAAAATGCGAATTGTTGGTTGTTTGGCCACAGGGCTAAAGGTATCATGAAAGTCAATACCATGTTGCTGATGAAAACCCTTAGCCACAAGTCTGGCTTTGTGCCGAGCAACTGAGCCATCAGAATTCTTCTTAACTTTAAAGACCCATTTACACCATATAGCTTGCTTGGAAAGGGGTAGGGAAACAAGAGACCATGTTCCTTGATGTTGAAGAGTGGCATATTCATCAAGCATGGCTTGGAGCCAGACTGGAGAATTAAGAGCAGATTTATAAGAAATGGGCTCAATATCAGGAGAAGGAGAGGAGCCAGTAGAAGAAGTGAGAGTAGAAGAGAAACAAGTAGAATGAGATTTGGATCTGGTTTGCATATGATGAGAATTGATAGCAGCAGGAGGAGGAAGAGGTAGAACAACAGAAATAGAATTAATAGGAATGAATGGATGGGTAGAAAGTGCAGTTGGTGAAGGATCAGAAGGAGACAAGACAGAGGAAGGCTTTGCAGAGCTAGGCTGTGCAAACTGGGCAGGTGGTGCCAGATCAGAGAACTGGGGTTGTGAAGAGAAAACTGTGGCTGTGCAGATGTAGACTTTGGCTGTGAAGAGGACTGTGCCTGGGCAGATGTAGACTGTGGTTGTGAAGAGGACTGTGGCTGTGCAGATGTAGGCTAGACACTAGACTGTTGAGCCAAAGCAGACTGAGAAGAACTATGTTGAGGAGAGGGTGGCCAAAAGAAATCCTGTAAAAGAGGAAGAGAAGAAACAAAAGAAACAAAAGTAGAAGAAGAAAAAGGGAATTCATGTTCATGAAAAGTAACATGTCTAGATAAATGAATGTGACCAGTTTGAGGATCTAAACATCTATAGCCCTTAACACTAGGATCATATCCTAGGAAAACATAAGGAGTCGACTTAGGAGCCAACTTATGAGAAGCATAAGGTTTAAGCCAGGGGAAGCAAAGACAACCAAAGACTTTTAGTAGAGAGTAATTAGGAGAAGTATGATACAGCAACTCAAAAGGAGAGCAATTATTAAGAGAAACAATAGGTAAACGATTGATCAAATATGTGGCGGCTGCTATGGCATCAAACCAATAAAGAAGAGACATAGAGGACTGATGAAGAAGAGAAATAGCAGTTTCAGTGAGATGTAAGTGCTTCCTTTCAGCCACTCCATTTTGAGAGGGAGTATGTGCATAGGAAAACTGATGGTGAATGCCATGAGTGTGAAGATAATGTTGAAGAGGATGATTCTTGTATTCACCATCTCCATCACTACGAAGAATTTTGAGAGGAAAACCAAACTGTTTCTCTACAAAAGCTTTGAATTCCATAAATTTGGCATACATTTCACTTTTATAAACAAGAGGATAAGCCAAGTGAATTTGGTAAAATCATCAATGAACAACACATAGTATTTGTAAGGAGCAGCAGATTTATTAAAGGGACCCCATACATCACTGTGAATCAAAGCCAGTGGATTATTTACAGTGGAATTAGACAGTGTAAAAGGTAGCCTATGACATTCGGCTACAGAGCACTTTACACAAGAAAATGTGCTTTTATTGAAAGCTACAGACAGAGGTAATTTGTGCTTAAGCAAATGAAACTTAAGAGTAGAAGGATGGCCTAATCTCTGATGCCAAATGTTAAGGGAATCAGCAAATGTAACTGAACTACTGTAGGCATGTGAGGAAGCAGTGATGGGAGTGTGGAATTGATATAGTCCATTGGCATAAAAACCTTTATGAAGTATGGCCTTGGAAAGCTTGTCCTGAATAGTAAAAGAAGAATGATCAAATGTGATAGAACAGTTATTATCTTTAGCCAAGTGATTCATAGACACAAGATTAGAGTTAATAGAAGGAACATGCAAAACTTTGTTTAGTTTGAAAGAATGGTGAGGAGTAGGCAGTATACCTTGGCCTGTATGAGTGATAGGAAGGGAAGAGCCATTACCAATAGTGACTTGATCACCAGCAGTGTAGGGTTGAATGGAGTTAAGTTGATGAAGATTATTAGTGATATGATCAGAAGCAGCTGAGTCCAAAAACCAGGGAGAACAAGAACCATTGTCCTCAGTTAAAGAGGTAACATATGCCTTTGATTGCTGAGACTGATATGGCTGAGAGTGAGACTGATATGTCTTTGATTGCTGGGATGGAGACACTTGTGAAGACTGAAATTGAGTATCTAGCCTATGCCAACAGTCAAGAGCTATGTGATTAGCTTTACCATAGATTTGGCAAACAATGCCAAATTGTCCTCTTCATTGAGATCTGCCACGAGAGGATCTTCCTGAATAGAATCGAGTGCCTCTATAAGAACCTCTAGAATCACCACTCTGTTATGATGATAAGAGTTAAATCCTCTAGAAGTATTAGAAGCATGAGAATCTTTAACAGTTGCATAAACAACAATTAGATCTAAATTTTGTTTTAATTTTCGTTCTATGTGAATAGCTTTTGAACAGAGTAGAGCAGAAAGATCCTCCATAGAAATGGACTCTGCACGAGTTAGAATAGCCACTTTAACTGCATCATATTCAGAAGGCAATCCATTCAATGTAAGAAAAACAATATCCTCAGCTTCCACAAATGACGAAGCAATACTCAACTGATCAACAATACTTTTGATTTTGCTCAAATACACTTCCATTGAATTTGATTCCTTTGAAATAGAACTCAATTTGTTCTTTAATTGATGAATATGAGACCTAGAGAGAGAGGTAAAGTGTTTATCAAGAAATTGCCAGACCTAAGCACTGGTGTGAAGATGTAACACATAATTGAAAATCGTAAGAGAGAGAGTAGCAGTGATGCAGCCGAGTAGATGTGCATCAGTCATCTTCCATTTAACAGCTTCTGGATTTTGAATCTCCATTCCTGCAGACTGTTGCATCGTGTCAACAGGACACTTCTTTGAGCCATCAACAATGGTGAGTAGATCCGTTGCTCGAAGCAGATTCTGCATTTGATTTTTCCAAATAACAAAATTCGAGCCATATCCAGCTTCACTGTTACAAGAGAACTGAGATTCGATAGCAGTAGATTGAGATTTGAAGGAATAACAGAGGACTCCATTGATGAATTTTGAGAATTGCTCGCGAGAGCTTCTTGGTGCTCTGATACCATGATGACAGGTAAAGTAAAATCTAAAATATCTTCCTTGTATTATAATGAGAGATTACAAATCATATTTATACACCAGTGCAGTTAACTAACTAATTAACCTAACCACACCTCTAACTAACTACACATCATCTAACTAATTAACTAACTAAAGCTGTTACAAGCTAACTAAATCTGTTACAATCTGTTAAAGAATATTGTCTACAGCTGCAGCACATTACACTTGATGGACCAGTACATTACACTCAATGAACCTCTTGGACCTCTTCCTTATCACATTGCAGCAAAAATGAATCTTATATGGTCAAGAATCCTATGTTATCCTCATCTCCATGGATTTCAGTCTTAGTTAGTTGCACTCAAAATATTGTATAATTGAGATTACATTGAAAATAGAGCATACAAATTTTGAAACAAAAAATCATGTGTCATCTTACATTTAGGTTATGTTGGTATTTAGGGATTTGAAATGCATGGATTTTGATATTAAGCATTGAAGGAAAATAATTCAAATTTAAGTTTAATAATTCAACCATGAATTTCAAAATTGAATTAAATAGTTTTATTATGATGGATTTGAAATAACTATATTAGGGTACTTATTTAAAATCATTCAAAGAATTCTCCTTTTAGCTACAAACTGAATTACATACATTCTATTTCAATTTATCTTTCCTATAGTTTTTCTAAATGGGTTAAGTGGTAAAAAATTCATTTATATGGGGACGTATGTTATTTAGTTCAAAATTTAATCTTTTTTGATGATAAAGACACACATTGAAAGTCATCGGCATTAGAAAAGTCATTGGAAAGTTGTCGGCGGTGGTCAGTAGCGGCAACACGTTGTGGTAAAGTGGACAAATATGGGAATAGATAAGTGACATATGTAAACATTTGAACAGATAGTTGGACAAATATGTGGCACGTATACATATTTGAACATATAGTTATACATTTGAACAAATAATTAGACAGATAGGTGACATTTGAAAAGATAGACAAATTGGTAAGCTTTTGAACAGATAATTGTCTATTTCAACAGATAATGTCTTTTGGCCTAAAAAAAATTAAGTTTGGACTTATTGACCTAACACTTTCAGAAATAAACCTCTGACCTGAGTGTCCTTTTTAAATCCACCTATAAATCCTTTAACTCTATAATATTTTTAAGAAATTGAATGATTTAAGATCAAAAGTTTTGCCTAGTGAATAATGTGCTCCCTTACTAAGTATGACACTTGGGTTCGAGTCTTACTATTGCAAGTGCAAATTTTTTTTTTCGTATTTTCTTCTTATTGATTGTTAAAATAATAATAATAATAATAATAATAATAATAATAAAATTCCTTCCCCTCCATTATCTATTTTTTGGATTATTTACCTCAAGACTTTTTTAATTATTAATAAATATTATTTTATTTTATTATTTATGAATTCTTATATTTTGATCATTTCAATTATAAAAATCCATTTAACTCATTTTCAAAAAGAATGTACTTATATAATTTTCATAATTGAGGAGGTTAATATTCACCTCCAAACAAAATATTAGTTTTGTTTGGTTTAATTTTTTAAAAATTGTTTTTAAATGAGTTTTTATTTATTTTTAGTGAATTTTTTTATGAGTAATGTTACAAACCCTAAATAGTGTACCAATTAACACACTAATTAGATGAGACCATATTAAGTGGTGGAACCACATGTATCTCTTATGTCTTAGTTAGTGTGTTCGTTGGTTTTTATTGAATTTTATTATAATTTGATGAATTTTTTTATACTTTTTAAATGCACCTAATCAAGATGTATCTAAAAAAATAAAATGGTTTTTTTTCACTTTATACCCCTCAACTATCGCCAATTATCCTTAAATTATCGATTGAGTCTATGAAGTCCCTAAAGCATATAGATTAAAGTCTATTTAATCCCTAAATTATCAATTGAATATATTAAGTCCCTAAAATATTTAAATCAAACCTCTTTAGTCCTAGAAAATGTTACAAAAATAAAATATAAGCCCATAAATATTATAAATTAATAAAAGACCTTATCTAGTTAAAATTTTGTTTAATTTTTATTCTGCTTTTAAAAAGTAAGCGTTAGCTCTTATGGTGAATTTTCTTTATAAGGGTAAAGGTAATTACCTATAGTATTTTCTTACTTATAAAATGGCTATATGTGCTTATCTTATCTAATATTATATGTCAGAAATAATTTCTAATGGATTGTTTTTAAATTTTTTGCTAAGATTTTTTATATAATTAATATATTATTTTTCTATTATTATTTGTAACAAAATGTTATTATTTAAACTATCTAATTCTATTTCAGTATATCTAATACTCATATAATTTTATTGGCAATACTGAGAAATCAGATTCTAATAATAATTTAACAAACAACGAAATAAAACACTTTTTAAAGGAAAAATAAAAATTTTAGATTATTTTGTAATAAAATTTTAATTAGTTAGTGTCTTTTACTAATTTGTAATACTTACGGGCATATATTTTAATTTTATAATTATTTTAGGGACTTAATATGTTTGAATTAAATCAAAATGTTATTATTTAAACTATCTAATTCTATTTCAGTATATCTAATACTCATATAATTTTATTGGCAATACTGAGAAATCAGATTCTAATACTAATTTAAACACACAACGAAATAAAACACTTTTTAAAGGAAAAATAAAAATTTTAGATTATTTTGTAATAAAACTTTAATTAGTTAGTGTCTTTTACTAATTTGTAATACTTACGGGCATATATTTTAATTTTATAATTATTTTAGGGACTTAATATGTTTGAATTAAATATTTTAGGGATTTAATAGATTCAATCGATAGTTTACGGACTAAATAAATTTTGATTCATATATTTCAGGGATTTAGTAGACTCAATCGATACTTCAAGAACTAAATAAATAATTTGACGATAATTCAGAGGTCGAAAGTATAATAAATCCAAAATAAAATAAATTGACTAAAATATTAAAAAAATACTAAAAATAAACAAAAATACCAACAAAAAATGTGTGTTTTTATTTGGATTTTGATTTATTTTTAGTGATTTTTTTTTAATATTTAGTTATACTTTTTTTACTTTTTAAATACATCTAGCCTGGATGTATCTAACCCAAAAAAAAAAAAAAAAACTAAAACATGAAAAAAGTTCAATAAAAATAAACAAAAATCCATCTAAAAATATAAACCAAACAAAGCGGGTTTTTTAACATGATCAGTTGGAGTGATTGGTGGTGAAACTTTTGCTACCCATGAATGGTCAACGAAACGGCCATAGTGAGTTGCCATCTTGTTAATGACGACAAACAAAAATTCAAAACTTCTGGAAACTCTTTATAATAATTGATATCATTTGGTCGATTTCATTGGATGTAAACATGATCTATTTGTTTGAATTTATTCAAGTAATCATTATACAGTAAGTAACCATTATATAGTAGTACCCCCACAAAAGTCAAAATATTAGGCATGGGCAACTACAAAAACAAACAAATAAATAGATTTGACCTTTTTTTTTTTTTTTTTTTTTTTTTTCATATTTTATTCTACCCAGTTGAAATGGTGGACCATAATGGATGAAGCCTGAGGGCTGTCAAAGTTGCAGATTGAGGGCTGATTTGGAAAGTTAAAATAATTTAAAAAGTTAAAAAGTTATATAAAATGTAAAAAAGTTATTATTATTTATAAATAAAAATATTAAAAAAATATTTATATATTTTTCTAATACAAGTTGATGATGTTGCCAGTTGTACTTGTGAGTAGGAAGGCCATCATACTTTTGGGCAAAAAAAAAAAATTATATATGTAAAGCCACAAAATTTGATGGTAATGTTGGGACCTTGGGGGCCCACTAAAGGTTTCATTTTGATAATCCGAACCGTTTAATATGTAGAACTCGTCGAGTGATATATGTCCTGTAAAAAATCACGTTGATCGGATGTCTTTAACTATATGATCAAATCAGTTTTGTATAAACAAAACGGATGGTGTGACAGTTAACTGTTGAAAAAAACTAATGCGATCATATAGCTATCGATATCTGATCAACGTGTTTTTTTACAAACATAAAATACTCGATGAGTTCTACATATTGAACAGTTCAGATTATTAAAATGGGACCCATGGTGGCCCCACGGACTGACCATCACTGTCCAAACACTTTACCCGAATGAGGCAATTATTTTCTGGGTAAGACATATTGGAACCGCTCATCTTTCTTCCACTATACGCTTTATTTATACATTATACATTTTTTTAATACATATTTTTTCGTAAAAAGACAAAAAGTTAACCTAAATATCCATCTTTTTTTTCTCAACTTTCTACTTCAAAAAGACAAAAAGTGCACTTATTTAAGATATCCCAAACAACCTCTCAGAATAACTAATTCAACAAAATGAATATATTGCATTATGGGTAAGTTTTGTTTTGTTTGTTTTATTTATTTATTTATTTTTTACGACTCCTATATATGTTATTATTATTTTATCATTTTATATAGTTTACATAACAAGATATTATTTATTTGATTAATTACTTAATAATTATCTTTAAATAAAAGAATTAATCATAAGTACTATCTAGGCAATGATACAAAATCAGTGACATATAGCATTTCTTTCTCCTCATTTTTTTTTTGTTTTTAAATTTTATTTTATAAATGGTGAATTATGGGTAATTTTGAATCTTGGAAGTTTCACCAACACTTATGGTTGGTGAATGCTACTCCAACAAGGTTATGAAGATTAATAAACATGTTACATGTGTGTTATTAGTTAATATAATTGTTAGTGTTCCTAACATCATTGTTATTATTCACTTCCCTCACTATTTCTTTCTATTTATTCATTACTGTAATTCATTATTTTAATGGGTCCAAAGAAATATAGTATAAGAATTAGACATCAATGAGAGAACTGGCTAATGTTTATGCCAAAGTGGATATACTCGTAGCGAAATTGTTTTTGTGCTAATGAATTAAGCAAAAGTTAAGCCCCAAATTTTAATTTTTAAACTTACTTATTGCAAGTCCAAGTCTACCTTGATACTGGGCACGTGATAAGTTGGAGTTATCACTAAGATAAAGGTCATCCATTAAGTTTGTGGAGCTTAATGAAACTCTGAGTAATTCATGATTGAACCAATCTCCACTTAGACATATGCCCAATTAGCTTGTGGAGCTTAATATATGCTTTCCACATATGATATGCAGATGAACGAGTTGTTGTAGTTTTCGTTAGGATTCACTATATCTCAAATTTCTTTTATTTTATGTATTAAATCATTTATAATTTTTGATTTATATGAAAATTTGGAGGACATGATTTTTAAAACATAATTCAATAGTTAAAAAAATACATTAAAAAGTGTAACTGAAAAATTTAGAGGAAAAAAATTATGTGACAAAAGCTTGAATATGGAGACTTTCAACACGATCATATTTTGTGATAATAATGACAAAACTTAAAGTGTAAGTTTACTTTACAGATGGAATATGAAAGGTTTATCTTTGAATCTTGAATTTGTGTAAAATTCTATGAAAAAATAGAAAACAAAAGGGAATTTTGAATGTAACATATCACAATTTTATTTTTATACAAATTCCTTCACACACATATATATATATATATAAATTCTTTCCAATTGTTTTTTAATAACAAATACATTGCAGATTCAAGGTCCAAACATTGAAGTTATGAGCCGAATTCCCTTCAATCCATAATTTGAACTAGATGAGATTAATATATTCTAGAAACTTAACAAAATCAATTAGAATATTTGATTCTTTAAAGAACTTAGGGCATGTTTGATTGGGTGGATTAGAACATGAGATTGAGATTATTAATTTATGGACCCAATTATCCTATGTTTGTTTTAACATTTTGGTTTAGGATTATTAATCCAATGGATAATTAATCCAACAAATTTGTAAGATTATTAGTAATGGGGTAGGGATGAGATTATTAATCCAATTGGATAGTGATTACTATATTAATTTAATAGGATTATTAATACTTCATTATTAGTCTTGTGAATCAAACATGACCTTAGATCAAATTGATCACATTGCTAAGTGAAAGTTTTTTTTTTCCCCACAAGGTAATCATATTTTCTTCTTTTGTGATTGAATTAGACAGTAAAGTTTAAGTAGTATTAGTGAAAAACCTTAGTTCGCTATACCAAATAGTTTTCCTCTTTGAGTGCCCGTTATGGAGGGTGGATGGATACCAGTTGTGAGAGCCAAGGGTAGATCAGGACCATGGAGGTCGAGGGTGAGTTCAGGAGTGTTCACTGTGTTTGTGGATAATCTTCCAGTATCGTTGGATCCAAAAGGATTGTTCAACCTCTTTACGAAGTTTGGGGTGATAAAAGATGTTTTTATACCAAAAAAGAAGCAAAGGGCTACCAACACCAGGTTTGGCTTTGTGAGGTTTGATTGCTTGGTGGCAGCCAGAGTAGCCGTTCAAAAGGCCAATGGCCTATGGGTGCACGATTGTCCATTGCAAGTAAAACATGCAGAGTTTGGGAAGGTTAAGGCAGTTCATGAAGCTGCTAGAACGCCCCCGACTGCTCAAGGGCAGAGGCCAGTATCTCAGGCCACTGGAGGAGGTGTGGGTAGAGATGGAGCAAAAGGTTTTAGAGATCAGAGATCTTATGTACATGCGGTAGCAGGAGAAAGGGCCAAAGGATTAGGGGGCATATACTTAAAAGGAGAGGAAGTTGGAAATGGTTGGTTGTTTGAAAGCATAGTCATAAGATTGAAGGTTCAATATGCTGATGTCAATCTCAAAAAGGAGTTGGAAGGTATCGGAATGGAGGATATTATGGTTCGGGAAAGTGGGGGTAGAGACGTGGTTATCACATTCAGATCAAATGAGGAGAGGACATTGAAAATACCACCTATCAAGGAGCTGATTTTGGAGTGGTGCGAAGATATTGTCGATGGAGAACCAGGGTAGGTTCTGGAACAGGAAAGATGTGTTTGGTTGAGTTGCTATGGCATCCCTCTTCATCTATGGAATAGTTCTAATGTAAAGAGGTTAGGTGAGGTATGGGGGCAAGTGTTATGCTTCGAAGGTGATATGAGCCAACCATATTCCTTTGTCTGTGCAAAGGTGAAGGAGTCCACTAAAAGTATGGAACCTATAAATTCTGCCTGTAAATATGGAATGCAGAGGTTCGGTGTTTCCAGTGAGAGTTTGTGAAGAACAGGTGGTAACAGTGCGAACACTTAAACTTTCCTGCAGATGTAATGAGATTAAAGATGCACCTGAGATTGGCAGTTCAAACACATTGGAGGAACATAGTGTGGGTTGGAATTGCAGGGAAGATGGAGATGATGATGCTGACCAGGATGTAGAGGATGTATCAGCGGCTGAGCTGGAGGTTGGCCATGGTGTACCTCAGGAAATTAGGCCAGCTGGCCGTAGTAAGAGTGTGGAGGTGGATAGGGCAGTTGGTCAGAGGAGTGTAGGGGAAGCCATAGTTGTTCGACATGATGGGGAGAAAGTAATGTTGGCTGCGAACTGAAACAAAATGATGGAGGTGCGAAACCAGAGGATCGGCTTCACTGAGGAGACAGTTGTTAATCAGAGTGAGGAAATTCAAATTCGTATGCCAAGATTTGTTCGAAGTCTAGGTGGATCGAGCCTAGAAGGGCCAGGTGTGAATATTGAAGTGTGCTTGGGCCAGATCAGTAAATTAGAGCAGGTGGGTGGGCCTTATAATTCTCAAATTGGGCTGAGCCAGCAGGACTTAATTGTAAGGAATAAGCCTGAGGAGGGCTTGCCAGATGGGAAAGTGTCAAGCCTCTCTGAAGCCCATGAGAAGGAGCCCAGTAGTAGTAGTCACCTAAGGCTTAGGAAGGGGAAGAAAAAAAAATCACGAATAGGTCAAAATCGAACCAGAATCTTCTAAGGAAAAAATCCTTTGACTTAATGAGAAAGTATGGTAGTAGAGGTGCCTCAACCAGCAAAGCACTTCCCAAAGCTGTAGTATGGCGGGCAGCAGTGGCAGCTGTGTCCCTATCTGCATCAATCGAGGGTGGAGTTGATAAGGGAAGGGTGGTCCTGGAAGCTGAAGCAACCTTGAAAATGAGGGAGGTTCTCGGTGTACAGTTCAATGGAAAGCGCGCTGAAGTGTTGGAGCACATAGTGGGTCTCGAATTGAGGGACAAGGATCGTATTGAAGGGGTGGGTGAGAGGTGGGGTCTGAAGGACGCTAGTTGGGTGGTTGTATAAGAGTAATTGTGGTTTATGATGAAGATCCTTTCATGGAATGTTAGAGGGTTGGGAAGGAAGGAGAAGCGAGGTAAAATAAAGAAGCTTCTCAAGGAGAGGAATGTTGATGTTGAGTTGTTCCAAGAAACGAAGAAGTCAGAATTAACAGAGGATGATGTTAGGTCTGTGTGGGTCAGGAGCAAAATGGAGTTCATGGTGGTTGATGCCGTAGGCTCTGCTGGGGGATTAGTGTGCATTTGGGATCCAGATGTCTTCCAAGTAAAAGAATGCTGCAGCAATAGAAGATTTATTTTATTATCAGGTACCCTTTTTAACCATTTTAATTGTGCTATTCTTAACATTTATGCACCAAATGATGTGGGTCTAAGAGGGGAGTTGTGGAACTGTCTATTGAAGTTGAAGGAGGAATTCCCTAATCCCTGGTGTTTAGGAGGTGACTTCAATGAGATTAGGCAGATTGGAGATAAGAGAGGGTGCTCTAGGAGAGATAGAGGTATGAAAGATTTTAATGAGTTCATTGATAAATGTGAGATCTCCGATTTACCATTACTTGGAAGGAGATTCACCTGGTGCAATTCATATGCTGGTGAGAAGTGGAGTAGAATAGATCGAATTTTTGTAGACCCAAAGTGGCTAGAAATGTTTAACATCAAACTCTGGGGTCTTCCCAGGATGGTCTCTGATCATTGCCCTCTTCTTATGATGGAGGATGAGAGAGACTGGGGCCCAAAGCCCTTCAGGGTTCTGAATGCTTGGTTTTTACACAAAAATTTTCAGAGTTTCTGGGAGTCTAAGTGGAAAGAGTCTACTGTGGAAGGCTGGGCTGGATTTATCCTAACTCAAAAATTGAAGTTGTTAAAAAGTAACCTTAAAAGTTGGAATGTAGAGGTTTTTGGGAATGTTGTGAACAAATTAAAGACTGTTGAGGGAGAACTTCACAGCTTTGATCTTCTGGCTGAGGTTAGAGACCTTGATGGTGCGGAAAAAGTTAGGAGAAGTGAAACTAGAGCTGAGATGTGGAGGTTGAGCAGGATGGTGGAATGGTTATGGCTGCAAAAGTCAAGAATTAACTGGGCAATGAAAGGGGATAAAAATACAAGATATTTCCATGTAGTAACAAAATGCAGAACAACAAGAAATGAAATAAATTCTATCATAGAAGGGGAGGTGGTGTTTGAAGATCCGAGTCAAGTGAAGAGTAAGGTTTTTGAACACCTTAAAAATCAGTACACAGAGCACTGGCCATCAACAGAGAGTTGGGCAGCAAGACCTGTGTTGGGGGGTCACTTTCCTTCAGTACTAGGTAGAGCTAGGGCTGACTTGCTTGAATCAGAGTTTACAGAAGCAGAGATAAAATTAGCTGTGATGGAGTGTGATGGGAACAAAGCACCGGGACCCGATGGTTTCAATATGCTGTGTTTCCAGAAGTTTTGGAAGGTCATGAAGGGTGAGGTTATTGACTTTGTGAACGAATTTCATAGGAATGGAAAGCTGGTAAAAGGCATTAATAGTTCCTTCATAACCCTCATTCCTAAGAGGGACAATCCAACTGGGCTAACTGACTACAGACCCATAAGCTTGGTGGGTTCGATTTATAAAATCCTAGCAAAACTGTTGGCTAAGAGATTGAAATCTGTTATGCCATTTATCATTAGTGAACCCCAGTCTGCGTTCTTAAGTGGGAGAAATATTCTAGATGGTGTGTTTATTGCTAATGAGGTTGTTGAGGGTTGGAAGAAAGCCAAGAAGAAGGGAGTACTTATCCAGTTGGATTTTGAAAAAGCATATGATTCCATAAATTAGGGCTTCCTTTTCTCTATGTTGAATAAGCTTGGGTTTGGAGCTAAGTGGGTCAATTGGATGAAGGAGTGTATAACAACTGCAAGAGTCTCAGTTCTTGTCAACGGATCTCCTACTGAAGAGTTTAGCCCTCAAAGGGGTCTAAGGCAAGGTGATCCACTTTCTTCTTTTTTGTTTAACCTAGTTGCAGAAGGTCTCCATCTGTTGTTGAGCAGAGCTTGTGAGCTAAACCTTATTAAAGGAGTGAAGGTAGGATCTAAGGGAGTCTTGTTGACTCATTTACAGTTCGCAGATGATTCACTCCTATTTTGTGAAGCTGAGGTGGAGGAGGTGAGAAAGTTGAAAAGGGTGCTAAGATGTTTCGAAATTTTGTCTGGTCTTAAAATAAATTTTCATAAGAGTGTTGTATGTGGTGTGGGTGTTTCTATGGTTATGATGAATGAAATGGCTGCAGTGTTGAATTGCAAAGTTAAAACATTGCCTCTCAGTTATCTAGGGCTGCCTCTAGGAGCTAATCCAAGAAAGAAGGCCACTTGGAAACCAGTTATGGACAAAGTTAAAAGTAAGCTGGCTGGTTGGAAGAGGAAGATGTTGTCTTTTGTAGGGAGGCTCATACTTGTTAAAACAGTAACTTCAGCCTTGCCAGTGTTTTATTTATCTTTGTTTAAGTTGCTTGAAGGGGTTGCTTCAGAGTTGGACAGGCTTCAAGCTACCTTCTTATGGGGTGGTTCTGAACAGGATAGGAAAATTCACATGATCAAATGGGAGGATTTGTCTAAAAGGATGGAGCAAGGTGGTTTGGGTATCAGGAAATTGAGGGATGTGAATAAGTGTTTGTTAATCAAATGGTGGTGGAGGTTTGGTTATGAGAAGGATGCGTTGTGGAAAAGAGTTATATGCAGTAAATATAAGATGGGGGTGGGTGGTTGGATTCCATCACTCATTCCATCAAATACATACTCACCAATTTGGACCGGGATCATCTCTGTTGCTGATCAGTGCACTAGCCTTAAGGAGCATTATTTGAATAATTTCCAGTTGAAGGTAGGGAATGGGATGAGAATCAGCTTTTGGGCTGATAATTGGTGTCGATCTGTTTGTTTGAAGGATGAATTTCCTACTCTATTTAGGCTGTTTTTGGAAAAGAAGGAGACATTGAGTATTATGGTTGATAAGAAAACCAAAGCAGGGGGTTGGGCTCTGGCTTTAGGAGGGAGTTGTATGATTGGGAGAAGCTGGATCTGGCTAGGCTCCTAAATATACTGCTGGAAGCTCCTGACCTGTGTCCTGATTGTCCTGACCAGTTTGTCTGGTTAGCTTCTTCTTCTGGAGTCCTAACTGTAGCAGATCTGTATAAGCCTTCTGTGGCTTCTGTAGGTGATACCTTGAGCATAACAAAACTGATATGGCTAAAGGTCATCCCTCCTAAGGTGTAGGTTTTTTGTTGGTTTGCATGGAAGAGGAGAGTGAAGACCAAGGAGTATTTACAGCGTCTGGGTGTCCTTGATCAGGGTGCCTCTACAACGTGTGTGTTTTGTGGCAGTGGAAGTGAATCAGTGAACCATGTACTAATTTGGTGCCCTTTTGTGTGGAAGATCTGGACAGAAATGCTGAGATGGTGGGATCTCCAAGCTGTTATACCTGGCTCGGTGGAGAGCCTTCTCTGGTGGTGGGCAGGTGGGACGTTGAGAAAGTTAGAAAGGAAGATTTGGGGAGTAATTCCAATGGTTGTAATGTGGTCCATATGGAAGTGCAGAAATGAGTGTGTGTTTTGAGCAACCACCCCAAATCTGGAAGATCTTTGTGAGTTAATCAAGCATCGGATTGCTTTTTGGGTAAAACCTTACTTTCCAGATTTCTGTTTTTCAGTGCAAGACTTCATCTATAATTTGAGGCAAATTAGAAGGTGCTTGGGTGGGTCTGTGGGTGTTATGTGAATGGTATGTCAGTGTGGGTTTTGGTTCCTGTTTTGTGGATAGGCTGTCTGCCAGGTCTGTTTCTGTGATCTTCTAGAATGCATTTGGATTGAATTGTATGGGAAGGCTGCGTTTATTTATGTGTTGGTTTGTTTATGCGGTTGGATTGTATGTGAATTTCAGTTGGTTTGTTTATGAATGATGTTCTGAATCTGTCTTCAGATGGTCTGCTGATCTGTAGGAACTATGCTGCTGTTTCTGTATGCTGTTTGGAAAGGGTAATTAATCTGCTTCGGCTGCTTTTACTTGCTGCTGGTTTTGCTTTTGATTTATGGCTCCTCACTCATGGCAACTTGGCTGATATGCTGGTTGGGTGTATGGTTTTAAGGTAGTTTGGTGTTGATTTTGTTGTCCTGTTTTTGCTCCTTTCTTTTTTTGAGTCCCCTCTTATTTGTTCCCTTCAGGCTTTGTTTCTTCGTTGGTTTCTCACCAACTAGGAGGTTGGAGCTTTTTAGCTCCAAGCTCCTCTTTATTGATGTAGTTTTCCATACTTTGTATGCGTTTTTCTCATCAATAAAGTCTTTCTTTTGCTGATAAAAAAAAAAAAAAGTTTAAGTAGTATTAAGAGATGACTATTCATAATAAGAAATATTTAAGTGATTGAATTAGAGTTTCACATGATCATTCCTACGAGTATGTAATAATTTTTATTTTATATGAGGAATTTTTCCATTGGTAAGTTGATTAGGTTCTAGCAATAAACTAACTACAAACAAATTAGGCAACTAGCCACAAATGTATCCTTTGTGGTAGTGATGATCACCTGTTTTGACATGTTCTCTCACTTCTAGATTATAACAATATTATACAAGCTTTTACTCATGCCATTATACATCTCCTTTGTGGGTCAAAACAGGACAATTACCCGAGTTTTTGACCCACCAATAAAGTACAAAATTTGATTAATTTGAGGTTGATGGTCAATTAGGATAATGTTTTTAAAAATCAAAACTATAGGTTACAGCTGAGAGAGGTGCGTTTTCAAAACATTTCTTAATTGGGCAATTTATATAGTAGAACATGTCATAACATTGACTAAGGTTCCTTAAACAATAAAATGTATTTTACTTCAATGAGAAGAGTAAAAAGTGAGAGCGAGTCAATTTAATTTTATTCATAAAAGGCTTAATGATTCAACAAAGTCAAGCAAATTTTTTTAACCTTTTATATATATATATATATATGTATATATTCCTACACAATATAATTCAAAGTCTAATGTCCAATTTTATTTAAGAATATGATTTTTATCAGGATTGTTGATGGATCGGTTTAATTCAAGTATGAGGTGAATTGATAAATAAATTGGTAACTACAATTCTAAAATTTTAATAATCAAACAAAATCATAAAATTTAAGAAATTAGTCAAAACCAAAATGTAAAAAATGGTTTAATTCTGATTTATTTTAAAAAATATGGACTATAAGTATGTTTTTTAAAATAAATCTTTAATTTTTTAGAGACAAATAAGATAAAATAAAAATGTTAAGATTATTAATTAGATGAACTTGATTTTTCTTATAGAAAATATATACAGATGACTCCACAAAATAAACCATTGATCATCAAAATGGAGTAGTGGTGAGTTCTACAGACCTCTCAAATTCTCTGAAATTTAAATTTAAACTTGAGATAAATATAATTATTTTTTGTATTCTTTCTTGTCCAACATTGGCATGTCACTGAAAACCATCTCTCACTGTCTTTTTTAGGGTTTACTCTTTTTTATTTTTTAATTTTTAATTTTTTTGTAAAAATAAACAAAAATGAATGTATTTAGAATACTAGAAGAAAAAATCTATTTTTTTAAGAAAATTTATTATACTGATTTTTTCTATAAAATAATATAGCCGTAGTTTTCTCTTCTTTATTTATTTTTTTTTTGGGGGAGAAATTACAATTCAGTGAATTTTAAAAAAAAGCATGTATATTTACAAATACATGAAAAAGTTTAAAATTTTAATTATTACTATTTAATTTTTTTATTTTTTTTTCTAAATCTACACTGAATTGTATTTCCACTTTTTTTTTTTTTTTTTTTGGTAATTAAAATCTGTCTAGGAAGGTTTTTCGTTTTTAGTCAAAACATATTCACCATGTTTGGCTCCAAAAAATTAAATGCACTTTTCAAAAAATTAATTTTTTTTGTTTTCCGTATTTGTTTTTATTTTTAGTGAATTTTTTTAATATTTTGCACAAAATTTTTTTTTTTTGGGATACAACTAATCTAAATATGCTTAAAAAATATAATATTTTTGGAAAAAACTTCAAAAAATTCACCAAATACAAAAAACATATATATAAAAAACAATTCAAAACATTTCGGTATTTTGTTATATTCTATGATTTTTTTTAAAAAAAATTGTACAAATTTTTTAATTTTTAAATATTAAGATTAAGTGGATCTAAAAATTAATTAAAATATTTTTAAAAATCATTAAAAATACAAAAATATGAAATAAAAACTCAAAAAATTATTTTGAAAAACACAAAACTAAACAGTCTAATTATTTTTATAATAATGTGATAGTTGTGTTTTAATAATATAAACCATTATGGTTTTGATTTTGAATGAAACGATGGCAAATAGTCACACATTCTTGTAAAAAATGTATACAAAAAAATCTATTTATATATATGGAAAATATCATTTATATCATTCTCGATTGACTAATGCTACCGTCCCAAATTTATCATGAAAATTGTCCAGAAAATGAGTGTGTGGTGTAAATGAAGAGTTGTGTTGTGGGTCACACCTTGAATAAGTCTCATCCAAACAATTTGAATCTGAATAAATTTCAAATTTTTCTAGATTTGTAGCGTTGCTCTTCTTGATTTATAGCAAAGAAATATCATTTATACAAAACATAGCAATTGATCATACCTATCAATGTATAGTTTTTACAACATCATTCATTCATACACAAATCATCATAGAGATACATTTTATTCAACAATACATAAGAAAGCCAAAACAGGCAGCAAATACCAATAAGTTGGTAAGAGATACATTTTATTCAACAATACATAAGAAAGCCAAAACAGGCAGCAAATACCAATAAGTTGGTATAATATATATCCATTCTTCCTCGGGTGTTCCTATAACACTTATTCATTTGTAATATCACAAACTATGACATGCTCTAAGCATTCACAAATGGATAAATCTCATATCTGAAGTTACAACTCCCTCCAACAACTCTCCCACCTTCTTTCCCATCACAGCAACTTGGAAGCTCACTTATGATTCCATCAAGACACTTCTTACAATCAACACTAGAAAGATCTCTAGTGCATTGAACCAACCCATAGAGTTTCTCTGAATATCCGAGCTCCGACTCTCCGGTAGCGTACATTTTTAGTGCAACATACGCTTGTTGAGATAGCTGACTCAACAAATCTTTGGTTTTTTGGTTGAATGACAAAGGGTTGCTCACATTTCTCAAGTTCCACATGTAGAACCTGTTTCCATTATCAATTTTGCCGAAGAAATCGGTATTTGAGTATTTTACGAGACAGTTATCGTACCATATAACCGATCCTTTGTTGTATGGGCAGCGTTTGCGAATCTCGCTACTGGCTTCAGCAACGCAGGCAGCGCAGTCTGTGGTGTTGACATCGCCACGACAGAGGGAGAGGCCGTTGGCTGTGTCTTGGTATTGTCCCACTGAGCCAACACCGAACCCTGTTGGAGGAGTTTTGAGGTAGAGATAGCTCATAAGCTTGTTCAAGTTTGATTCATAAGGGCTATTAGCAGTGAAATTTTCAGGACTTGAACAGAAATGGAAGAGAGGGTCGACTCCAATGACAATTTGGATAAGAAGAGTGAAGGAAAGAAGGTAGAGACAGGAGGTGAATGTTGAGGAAGACATGTTGGAGGATTATGTTTGTTGTGAGAGAGAGATGGGTAAATCCTTGGCACATTGTAGGACTTATATAGAGTGAAAATGCAAAGGCAAATGGGGGTCGGTAGCAGAGTTCGAAGGTTGACATTTCCATTTACAGTTGCATTATGATTGAAGGCAATGGAAGATGGAAGTTGTCAACTTTAGGCTGTGCGTTTGTGAAATTTCTTTATTGGAAGTCAGAGGCGCACTTTAGCTAGTGGATAAATATATAAATAAATAAAAGAAAGAAAAAGAAAGATAAGAAAACTTGAAGATGATGAATTTTATATTATAGAAGAAGTTTTCATTTTCAAAATACTAGCATTTTGGTATAGAAATAAAAAAAATTTGAAGCACAACAACCTATGACACTTTTCATCCATGTTGAGTCTCATATTGACAATCCAATAATGTGGTATCTTCACTATTTTTTTGGGCCCTGAGGCTCACCACGCCCGTTTCGATCATTTAAGGTCTCATATTCATTTATTTTGTCAAATATTTTGCGTATTCATCCACACAAAATTAGATCATTCTAATAACTCTACTTATTTAATTTATTATGTTTTTAACAAAAAAAAAAAAAAAAAATTGTGTTTTTAAAAATAGACCATACAATTTTTTTAGTTAAAAACGTAACAAGTTAAGTAAGTTACAATTATCGGATTAATCTAATTTTTTGTGTGAATAAAATACACAAAGTGTACAATATAATGAACGATTTGGATTATTGAAACAGAATCCGTAGTAAATCCTACGGGCCCAAACAACACCCTCCAATCTAAAATTTAGACCGAAAAGGATCTTCTTCCTTAAAATATAATGTAAGAATAAATATTTGATCTACTTGTGCTGTGTAATCACTACAACAAATAACAGTTTTGCCGATCAAACTATTAATCACCAAAGGTCACATTTTTAGTCGTTGATACCATTTAGCGACTAAATTTTTTTGTCGCCAAGTTGGTCGCCTAAACCTTGCCGGCGATTGTTTTAGCGACTGAACGTGTGTTTGGTCGCTGAAAGTGAAACATTTGGCTACTATTTTTTTTAGTCGGCAATGTTATCTTTTAGCTACTAAATTTTATTTGGTTGGCAAAATTAAATGTTTGGTTACTAAATTCTTTGTCGCGAATAGTCAATTATAAAATTAAATTATACATTTACCGACCAATACTCAAGGAATCGGCGACCAAACGTTTTAGTCGCCAAAAGCTCATTCGTGAAAAAAAAAAAAAAATTACACTCTTCCACTATGCCTCTATAACACCATATGATTATATATGCAACATATATTATTTATATAGTACATAGACCCGTATTAATATAAAAGTATATATATAGAGATAATTATTTTTTATTGAACATAATTTATGTAAAAATAAATTCTTTAGTAGAAAAAAAAATAGAGACCACTTTTGGCGACTAAACTTCTTTTTAGTCGCCAATTTTATACTTTTGGCTACTAATTTTTTTAGTCATTAAAAAATTTAATTCCCGCTTTAAAATTACCACTTTTGGTGACTAAACTTATTTTTAGTCGTCAAAAAGCCTTACTTTTGGCTACCAAACATCTTTTTAGTTGCCCAATGCCTTACTTTTGGCTACTAAATTATTTTTAGTAGCCAAAAAGCCTCACTTTTGGCTACTAAAATTTTTTTAGGACAAGTTTGGCAAGTCCAGAATAAGCCAAAAAGTCAAAAAGTTACTCAAAAATTTAAAAAGTTAACACTATTCACCAAAAGTCAACAATTACGGCTGCACAACTCCCAATTCTAATTTTCTCTTACAAACCAATTTTTATAATTTTTTATTACACATTTTTTCATAAAAAGTCAAAAAGTTAACCCAAACATCTATATTTTCTTCCTCAATTTTTTAGTTCAAAAAGACAAAAAGTGCACTTATTTAGGACACCCCAAACAACCCCTTAGTCGGTAAAAGCATCACTTTTGGTGACCAAACATCTTTTTAGTCGTCCAATGCCTCACTTTTGGCTACTAAATTTTTTTTAGTCGGTAAAAGCCTTACTTTTGGTTATAAAAATATTTTTAGTCGGTAAAAGCCTTATATTGGCGACCAAACAGATTGTTAGTCGCCAAAACCTATACTTCTGGCTATTAAATTTTTTTAGTCGCCAAAAATTTTACTTTTGGCTACTAATATTTTTTTAGTCGCTAAAACTTATACTTTCAACGACTAAATGTGCTTTTTTAGTCGCCAAAGATGTTTTTTCTTGTAGTGAATTTATTATTTTATTTTATTATTATTGTTGTTTTTTTTTTTGGGGGTGGGGGGTGGGGGTTACACTACAAGGAAAGTGGTCTATAACGACGCTTGAATCAAGACGTTTTATAAAACGTTGTGGTATACCTCAATAGTTAACACATTTTTCAAGGCATGATGCTTGTTGATGGTCTCAATGAGCCAAGTCCGTTTAACTTAACAGACATTTAACCCCATTGCAATTACAAAAGTAACACACAATCTCTCTCATAAACTGCTCCTCTCTCGTGATTAATATCGATCTCTCTCACACTAGCTGTTCATGGAACTCGATCTCTCTCTCATACACAAATCGCAGATCCGAAATCGAAAAAGAAAGTCGATCTAATCTGATCGAAATCTGAACTTGATCTGATCTGATCTCTCTTGCATTTTGTTAGGTCTAATCTCTCTCTCACAAATTGCAGATCCGAAATTGAAAAAGGAAGTCGTTTTTATTTTGTTTTTCATTAACAAGTGTTAATCGGTGTTTGATTTCTTTGTAGGTGGCGATGAAATGTAGAGATCAGTTACATGAACTTGTAAAGGAAGAGATAGAGAAGATGGATTCGAGTACGAAGGAGTGGAAGATCGCGATGGAGAGAAGCTTCAATCGCATGGACAATGAGGTGATTGCATGGAACGAAGCGTTCTGCGCGCCGAGAAATATCGATTTGAAGGATCTGAGTGAGAAGAAGCAGAGCTTTCGACGAAACGTGGTGTCGCTGGCGGTGGAGCTCAAGGAGGTCTGAAGCCGTCTCACTTCATAGGAGCAGTCATATATATATATATATTGAATTTGGTTATTAATTCCATGATTGGGCTTTGGTTGATTTTGCATGAGTTTATGTGGTTGATTTGTGTGTGTTTCCAGCATCTTGTTGTTTGAGGCTTCAACTTGCCGGACTCATCTGATCCTCATCTTTTTGGCTTTTCTTGTTTGTTTTCTGGCTGAGTGAGAATATTATAAGAATCATGAGATTCATGATTAGATATTATTGTTTCTCTTTGTGGTTTGATTAGTTCAATAACTGTGACTTTATTTATTGGGTAAAGTTGGGAAAAGAAAGAATTAATCATAAAATTAATTCTATATATATTTTTATACATGATTTAAGACTGTTTAATATGATAGAATAAAAATGATTATACATGATTTATATTTTTTTATAAATGATTTAAGGCTGTTCTATATATTTTTTTATGCATGATTTAAGACTTTTTGATATGATAAAATAAAAATGGTTCTGTTTGGTACAATAGAATAAAAATGATTAGAATGCGATGCATATGGGAAAGGGAATGTAATAATCATTCTCATTTAAGGGCTTCTGGTCAGTGCTCACCAGACAATAACAAGAGAGTTCAAGCTTTCATGAAACACTTCTTGGAAGACAATAAGGAAATTTCTAATTTTGTAGGTACATATGTTATAATCCCACATTGGTTAAGAAAAGATTTTAAAATAGCCTTTGGAACATCATACCAAAATAACATCCCACATTACTTACATGACAAGGATAATATATTAGGTGTTTCTCTCTTTTTTACTTACTTTTTATTTTCAATTGAGGAAGATTTCATCAAACTGTACAAATAATAACCAACACAAATTTCTTAGCTTAGCAATCAATATCAACTACCAACATAAAAGAGAGAAAATAGCCCATAATGAGAAAAAACAAACTCAGGATTCTTTTTGAAAGTGATTTTTTTTAGTAGTTTTTTGACTAAATTATGAAGTGGAAATATATAAAGTGTTTTAAAATGATTTTGACTTTTTATGAAAAAAATATATACTAAATTAAAAGAAATTTTGACTTTTTTTTTTCAAAATTATATATATATGACTTTTTAGTACCTACTAATTTTTAGAGTGGTATTACATCTCCCAACATATCACTCTCATTTTGAGAGCCTCTAATTGAATTCACCCCCATTGATATGGAATGGATCATATAAAAGAAAAATTCACATTTCTCATTCTCCTCTCTCTAAAAAAATACTACATCCCTCAATATATCACTTCTAATGAATAAAAAAAAGAAATAATCAATCATGCTCCAGCATCGGTGTATAGTTTTAAGTTTTATATGAGCTTTTGATTATTGACTTTGTATTTGGTGTTTTAGTTTTGAGATTGTTTATTTATTTGGTGTTTGGTTGGAGTGAGATTTGATTATTATTGGATTGGAATAAAATTTGATTATTGATTTGGTGTTCATATGGTATTTGATTTTTTTTGGTTTGGGAATTCCTTCAAGTGTAGGAATCAGATTGGATAAAATGTGAGTGCCCAATTTGTCGTAACCAGGCTTGGTTCAAATTGACATCATCAATGCTATTGAGGGTGTAGACGCGTTTAGACATGCGCTCTTAATGCATTTCTACATCTTTCCTCTTGAAAGAACAACGTTTCATGTTGAGATATTCTTTTCTGGCTTGAGAGGTGTAAGGATCCCAGGCACCTAGAAATTCAGTATGAATATGTGCAATAAGGGCATCGACATTAGGAGTTTGTCTGATTGGCACAATGAGAAAGCGATTAATAGTGTGATGGAACTGTTGCATACAAAATCAAATTAACTATCTGTTGTTTATGGTTTAGTAATTTATCAGGTACAATAAAAGTGATTAATGGATATTATTGAGTCCTATTGAGAAACTCCACACAGAAATTCTGTCCAAATTTGGTATTGGTCTTGATTGTTGCACCGTATTCACTCTTTCTTAAGAAAAATATATTGCATGCTACAGGATGTTGCAGTCAAGGTTCTAACAGTCCAAGATTTTTGTGATAATCAGTTGAAGGAATTCTTGAGGGAGGTATGTATTTAGTAGACTGAACACTCCTCTGCTTCCCAAGACACTATTAAGAGTATCTGCTCTGTTATTAGATAGCTGTTGATTGAATTAGAACTTCCATCTGAAGTGCTAGATTTGCGCATGTGGTTTCATGTATCAACATATTTTTTGAGCCATAAATTGAATCCATTTATTTCCAAAACGCAAGTGTTCAATGCCTTTCTTGTTTATCTGTAGCTTAAGTTGTAGTTGACTTTTTTTAGGTTGCGATAATGAAGAGTGTTCGTCATCCTAATGCTGTGCTCTTCATGGGTGCAGTTACACAATGGCCACATTTGTCAATCGTGGCAGAATATCTACCAAGGTAAAGACATTTTTTAGTTCCTAATGCATTGTCCCGCAGTCTTGATGGTTGTGCCACTGCTATCCTTCTCACATGGGTTGGTACTGCAACGAGAGAGGGGTTGCTAGACGCAGTCAAAATTGTTGTGAATTTAGCAATTTGCTTCCTAAATTATTTTATTATTTGAACTACTTCTATCTAAAGCAAGTGATGGAAGGCTAACTTTGCACAAATCCTAATTTTGTGGAACAGGGGTAGTCTATAACGCCTCATCCATAGGGCAGATGCTGGTGAAGTTTTGGACCAAAGGAGGCGCTTACGCATGGCTCTGGATGTGGTTTGTAGTGGGCTTTACTGTTATGAACCTTTTCTATTGTTAACACTTGTTGTTGTATTATTAATTTATGATATTGCACTCGATGCAGGCCAAGGGTATTAACTATCTTCATTGTCTTAGCCCTCCGGTAGTTCACTGGGATCGTAAATCTCCAAATCTGTTGGCTGATAAAAATTGGACGGTGAAGGTACATCTATGAATGTTATAATCTTTTCCCTGTTGCTAGTCAAACAACGAACTTGAGCTTTGTCTTATACATTATGCTCAGGTATGTGATTTTGGGTTGTCCAGATTCAAAGCAAACACTTTCATATCGTCAAAATCTGTTGCTGGAACAGTAAGTCTCTCTCTCTCTCTCTCTCTCTCTCTGAGCATAAAGTTTTATTATTGGACCAGAACATAAAATAAAACTTACTTCTGAGCATAAAGTTATATTATTAGACCAGAACATAAAATAAAACTTTCCGATGAGAATGCTACTCATGCCTACTGACTTGAGCTGGACCTCCATCCCAAACTCTGTATCTAGGTGTCTTGATTCATGAGTAAATTTCTACGTGCTTCTGATGCTAAATTGAAAAAGTGCTACATAAGCAATCAAATCCACTAATGGCCAATTAATCTTTCTTCACTCACCTGTTTATAGCAATCAATCATATAGATATCGTGGATGCTCTCTGGTTGATGCTCTAGTTATGGACTTGTTCATGACCAAAAAAGAAAGTTTTTCCTAACAACCTCTTTATTAATTATGTTTTTCCCTGGTTGTTCTTTCAATTATCAAAGACATGCAGGAGCTCAAAGATTTTGCTAAAAGTCAAGGTGCTATAGAATCTGAAGAATTGACCCACTGGGACATTAATTTTTGGAGTGAGAGACTTCGAGAGTCAAGTTATAACTTAAATGAGGTAGGCCCTCTCTCAATATGTCTTACAGTAGTAACACGAATATCAAGTGAATTGAAAAAGGGGAATAAACTCGACAGGCCCTCTCTTAACACTTCCTTTATGTGCATTCGGATGTGCACATTTTAACTACCTATTATACCATACAATACATTGGATTTAAAAGAGTAACATGTTTCACTTTAGACATGGAGACATATGCATGTGGAACTTTTTAGTTGTTAAAAGTCTTCTACTCGGGGGTATGATCTGACTTTTGATTCTAGTAATTTAAGACGATCGGCCAGGTGGATAACAGGCTTATTGATGGAGCAAGTAATGATGCTTAACTTAAATAAGTGTAAACCAAGCACTCTTGCAAAAAATCTGACCATTATCTGGGTGTGTTTTGTTTTAACAAGCCTTCACAGGCTTTGGAAAGCATATACAAATGTAGGTGAAACTCTTTTGGGAGGCAGTAACAAATGGACCTATATGGATCTGTATGTTTTTGCAACACCTTATAGGATTACCTGGGATTATTATTTCTCTGCCTAAGACCATACTTTGAAATTTGAATCTTGGGAGGAAGAAGTAGAGCTGGAATATGTATTATTGTGTTCATCCTTTTTCTTTTTATTCTTCTATAGAAATCTGTCATAAAAGGTTGGCTCAGAAGCCTTCTAGTTTGATTGGATTTGGTGGTATGGTTCTATTATGGTCATTGCTTTGGAATTATAATGGTTTCATTACATAGGTAACATGTGGATAGTGTGTTGAACTATCTGTATTTATGTGATGAACGTGAAGTTTGAATGTGGTGCTTGCAAGTGGAGGTGAGAGTTTTGAATCTGGCTTGCGATTGATGCGCAAACTTTATTATTGACAATGATTATAATTTGCTAACTTTATATTTTTTTTATTTTTTTTTTTGGGGTTAGTTTCTTTATTTTTTTTTTATGATTGATTCCAGTGTTTTTTTTTTTTTTTTAGGAGCATTGGCCAGCTTGTTCATTGAAATAAGCATTGGCCCATGAATGAGTTATCCAATATTTTGATGGTTTTGTAACATTTTTTGGGGTATGGTTTGTGGTTAAATATAAATAGGTAGAAAATATTACAATTTTTCTTCTATTGTTTGTCAAATGTAAAATTTTAGCAATCTGGAAGAGGATGAAAGATGAATTAAACTTGTTTGGTTTATTTTTAGTTTATGTGTCTTTGTATAGAATCCTTGACTTTTAGATTTGACCTTATTTAGTTAATAGTGCAATTTGACAATTGAATCCTTACTTTGCTGCTTTTTTTTTCTTTTTTTTTTTGAAGCATTATTTTACAGATTTAGTGAGTTCAAATGAAATTTATTTATATTTTTTCTTTCTATAAATAGCAGTGTTATTTTTTTTTAAATAAGGAGAAAAGATGGCGTTTTTGAAAAAACGTCATTAAATGTCGTCATATGGTGTCAGTGTCTAACTGTAATAGAAAAGATGGCGTTTCTTCAAAACGTCACTACATGTCATATGATGTCAACGTTTAACTATAACGGTTTTTACATAATGGATGTTTGAAATTTACGGCGTTTTAAAAAGCGTCGGCTAAGGTCATTAGTGACGTTTAATAAACGTCATATACCTAAGACGGCGGCCGTATCCTCGACACAAATTATAAACGTCACTGTATCTTTTAACGTCGTTTCTAAGGCTTATTGTGGCATTTTTTAAACGTCGCTAATGCCAAAAATTCCTGCAATGTTATAAGTCGGTCAGAGACAATCTCAACTTCCACTAGTGTTGTGTTGTCTAATCTAAAGGATAATCCAAAGGGGTAGTATAGGAAGTGCATGGCAGGGACAAGGGACGACCTTTTGCTTAGAATACAACTAATAATATTTTTTTATTGTTACATATTTATTTTTATTTAATTTTTTAAATCTCTTGTTGATTAATCAAATGTCAATAACAATAATGTGATATTATTTATATAGTGTTCCAAATTTACTCCAAACCAATCATATAGCTGGATATTTTATAAGGCATATTAGCTCACTTTTGTTAAATAGTTAATTGATAAAAAAATGACTCACTTACTATAAGTTATGATTTTTTATTAGTCAAAAAAATATTAATAATATTATATGACACTCTAAAATTATTTAATAATCTTCGAGAAGGACCATATAGTTTGTTCAACTAGAGGAACTTTTCCAAACTTGTTAATGATGGGTCAAACATGAAGATTATGCACAAATGTCTCATATATGGCAATGATGAATGGTCAATTACTTGACTAGTTCTATCATTTCCAGATTATAATACATAACTAATTTGCGCCAAAAAAATAAAAATAAAGTTTTTGTTAGGTACATAAGAAATAAAAAATTATTTAAATTAGAATTATGTATTACATTTCTTTTCTTTCATAAAAAAAAAAAGTGCTTCAATAATCATTCTACTTTGACCAACTAATACTTTTTGGGTTTGGTTATTTTGTTTTTCTTGATTCCTCTTTGGTTTAGTGCTAGCACAGTCATTCACGTGCTGTGAGATTCAATGCCAACTTTTCTCGAGTTTATTTTAATAATTTGAATTATTTATAGCATAAGATTTTATTAAATATATTATTTACATAAAAGCTTAAATTATTGGACATATGAAACTTCATGATTAAGTCTTAATTATTTTAAAATAAATTATCAAAATTATTGTAACCGTTTATTTTTTTTGAAAACTAAAATGTGGTTTTGTTTTGAGTTTACAGATATTCAATTAATTTTATTTATTTATTTATTTATATAAATGATCTACTCGACGAACCCGACAATATGAACAGTTCAGATCAACAACATGGGCTTAGAACAACGCCCATGGGCCCCTCACAGCACTATGGTGTGCCTTAGAGGCACGTCACGTCCCTATTCCTGTTTTCTACAGTTTGGACTGGAAAACTTTTTATTGATGTTTATCTCAATGTTTGATTTTTATACTAATTTTTAACAATGATTTTTTTTTTGCTGATAAAAAAATAGTACATAAAACGGGTGTTGAAAATTTATCAAGTTATGAGGTAGGTAAATGTTTCTATTAACAATGAAATGTTCTAATGTTTGATTGCACTGCCATTTTCTTTTTTCTGAACCACTTGCTCTACCCTCACCTGGTTACTCACTCTCTAATTATTGACTCATTAACATAGATTTTGTCTCTCTAAGTGATATTATGGTTAATACTCGCAGTGATTTACACACGACACCAGAAAGAATGGCAGAAAACGAGGTTCATTAACAGCCTCAGCAACAAAGGTCTTCCAAAGACAAAGCAGCACCTGCCAAAGACCATGACCACAGTATCAACATTGAAGCAGTCCAGTCTCTGCAAGATACATAGAGAGAGATTCTAGTCTCCTTACAAACCCTCATTGAGGCCATTTTGGGCATGGCGGCCAGACCAGCGCAAGCTCCTCCGGCACAAGTCCTTTCTCCTGTAGCAGTTCCTAACCCAACGATAAACCAATATCCTGAGAACTAGGCCCCGATCTAGGTGCCAAACCCTCTAACAATTCCTTAGGCCAATGTTATTGTCGTTGGTTCAGCTACAAGGACATATAAGCCCTTATCAGCCCAACCACTTCGTTACCATAGCTGATGTCCAAGCTATGCTCAAGCAAAAATGCATCAAGAAGCAATTACCGTCGTTACCAGACTCAAATTTTAAGCCCCCGTACTCGCACAGGATTTTGGTTGTGCCCTATGTGGTCGGATATACGGTACCCAAATTTGTAAAGTTTGATGGAAAGTAGGGCAATGCAAGGGAGCATGTGGTGTGGTTCATCTATCATTCGCTACGCATGCGGGAGTTCTCCAAGTCGCTCACTAAAAAGGCTTACAACTAGCATGTGAACCTACCGCCTAATTTGATCAAGAGTTACGAAGAGAAGGTGAACAAGTTCCATACCAAGTTCTTCCAAATCCAAGAGAAGGTTACCATGTTTACACTTGTCCAAGATACTCAGAAATAGGGTGAAGACATCTTGGATTATGTGAAACGATTCTAGGACAAGGCAATTGACTACTATGAGCCAATAGACGAGGCCCACTTAGTTAGCATCTGTGTGAAAGAAGCCTTACCCGACTATAAGTTATTCCTAGTAAACCATGGACTACCTACCTTCTCAACTCTAATTGAGGCGGCCAGAAATCTCAGTGGCATAGGTGCACTACCTAGGCCTCGTGAAGATTATTGATACTCTCCCAGTAGTAAAGTTGCAGCGGTAACCTCCCTATGAGGGAGTCGCCTGCGATGGGAGACGTCTACATCTCGAAAAAGTAAGAGTTATGAAGACAAGAGTTCTTACCCCTGCAGTATTGAGAACGCTAAAGCTTTGGTCAAGGAATGGGTAGCTGATGAAGAACTCATTCTGCCGTCAGTTGATACCCTGCCAAGCAAAAAGGAGAGGGAGAGCTCAGATTACTATATCTGCCACCGAGCCACCAAACACCCGACAAAGGGCAGTTGGACTTTGAAAAATATCTTTAAAAGGAAAGTCGCGGCGAACGAGTTGAAATTTAAAGATGTGGGTAATCATAACATGAGAAATGACCCATATCCTGATCACAAGGAAAATAGAAAGAATATAAGCATAGTTGGATACATTGGCCAGTACACGATTAAGTACACATGGCGTCTTATTATGGCGACCTTGACAAGATGGCGGCGGGGCAACTTCCTGAGGCAGAACCTATAGCGGCAATGGCCACAGAGGCTACTCATGCCCACGCCTTACAGAATTTTGTTAAATTTCGTAACTTCTTCGATCAACTGGGATTGAGCCAGGTTGCTTGGTCGGAAGCAACTAAAGCTCTCATCAATATTTCTAAAGCATACCACGCCAAAAACACTGAGGCCAAAGAGTGTGCACCTCGATGGGTTCAAGAAGACCACAGTTCCATCACATTCTCAGAGGCCAATCATGCGTATCCATACCCACAAAATCGCCGTTCGTCACAGCTTATGTGAACGATGTAGAGTTTAAGTATACCTTCCTTGATGGAGGTGTATCAATCAACATTATGCAGGAATTCTAAAATCTCGGATGGTCTGTCAGCCCATCATTGTGATAGGTTTTAATAGGGAAAAGAAATATACTAAAGGGCATGTCGTGGTAGATTTGGCAATGGGAGAAATCTGCACCGCAACAAAGTTCCATGTAATTGAGGCAGAGACAAACTACCATATGATACTAGATAGGGCTTGGATGCTTCGGTATAGGGTTGTTCGATCAAGTTACCACCAATGCGTAAAAGTGAGGCTCAGTAAGAAAATTGTGACTATAATTGCCTTACAAAAGTTGCTTGGATTAGACGAGACACATTACTCTGATGCAATCTTTTTCATTGAACTGTCGATTGAAGAAGTCCCCAAGATTGGAAAAGTTGTTGGGATAAAGTTACCAAGGTAGGAGGACATTCGAGATAAGAAAACGGAACCCATAAGTATCAGACACAAGAAGAGTGGCAAGTCGTCTATAGATTTACCTAAAATCATTAAAGTTTGTGAGGGTGGCAAGACAATCTATTATTTATGATAGTGTTGGGAGCCAGACTTCATACCTTAGGAGGATAGCCTCGAGGCTAGTAAGTGTTAGGACTGCAGACGAATGGATGGTTAAGTTGTCTGAGGCGGCCCTGAAATACATGCAAGATGGGCCTAACCCACATCAAGAAGTACTTAGCAAGGTCAACCTCAGTGACTAAAGTAGACCTGCGTTCATCAGCAACATGATTGTCATGACCCGAACCCGGCCCTATGAATTAAGGTCATAACCAGCCAGTAATCAAGAAATTACCTACGACCTCAAATTTGATTAAACGTATTTTCAATAGAAATAAGGGGCCAAAATAGAAGCAGACTTAAGAATTTTTGTTCAATGAGCTGTGCTTATATGGCATGGAAAAATTATTCCAAAAGCATTTCATAATAACCCACACGTAAAAGCAAAATTAACAACTTGTCCACCCAGGAACTTCGAACAAGTAGTCAGCCAAACAAAAGTTTATGTACATGGGTGATCCAATGTATTCACCAAGATAGCAAAAAGAGTAAATAAAAGAATAAAAACAAAGTCCCGTGTATGAGACGTTCGGGCTAACTCCACAAAACTTGACTTCTTCTCACATTCTTCACTGAGGCTGGGTTTGGACATCTCTTTGCTCACCTACATATATTTTAAATAAGAGTGAGAAAAAGCCTAGTGAATAATATCAGAATAAAGAGTTACATGAATGAAATTCATAATGAACACATCAAACGACCTTAGGCCCATTCATATTCCTATCTAGTACATCAAACGGCCTCAGGCCCAAACATATCAAACGGCCTCTGGCCCATCATACCGAACGGCCTCGGGCCCAATTCATTCATGCTAGACGGCCTCGGGCCTGATTCATTTATGTCAAACAGCCTTTAGCCCAATCCATTTATTTCAAACGGCCTTTGGCCCAATCATTCATGTCAGACGGCCTTTGGCCCAATCATTTATATCAAATGGCTGTTAGCCCAATCCATTCGTGTCAAACTGCCTTTGGCCCAATCCATTCACGTCAAACGGCCTTTGGCCCAATCATTCATGTTAGACGGCCATTGGCCCAATTATTCTTGTCAAACAGCCTTTGGCCCAATTCATTTATTGGCATAATGAATATTCGTTCACAATTCAAATTAACAAATCCATGAAACTTATATAGGAGTAAGCATTTGGAAAGTAGTATACTTCAAAATATCATTATTAAGATATTACTCACAGTGTTTTACCGATAGATTTGCCCTTGCGCTTGACCTTACACATTTCATAACATATCGGGTCATAAGCGATTCAATCCGTTCTTAATTTATTTATTTCTCTTAGGCCTCTTTCTTATTCTTTTAAGTCATTCACAATGCTCAATACATGCCTAAGAGTTTTTAGAAATGAAAGAGAACGGAAAACAAAACACAAAACAACTTTTCAAAATTTATGAAACAGGGCTCTCCGCTTGAGCGCAGCTTTGGTCGCTTGAGCGGACCCCTTTGGTCTGCAAAAGTACTGGTTGCATGTAATTTATGCTCGAGTGAGATTCTCGATGATTGAGCGAGGAGTCTTTGCAAAATAAGGTTCGCTCGAGCGTAAAGTCTGCCGTTCGAGCCACTGTGCGATTTCTGCAAAACTTCTGGGAGCTAAATTTTCACACTCGAGCGAGACTTTTCTCGCTCGAGCGGACTAGTCGAATTCTGGGTTTTTCAACAAGCTGTTTGAGCTTCAAAACACAACGCCAAAGGCTTCAAAGTTTGCAAATCAATGCCAAAACATAGAAAAACATTGTGTAACATTAAAACTTAGATAATTTGAAAATAATTGTCCCAAAATCATGGTCCCTTTCCAAAACCATTCCAAATTCTTTGCCAATTTCAAGACTCATGCATTCAAGCTTCACACCTTCACGAATCATGCAGGCATGTTAATTATTGACTCCAATTCTACTTCAAATGGCACAAATAGTGCTCAAATTTATGAACCTCATCAAAATTATGCATGCATGTAGACTTAGGTGTACAAATCTTTCATGTTTAATATGTCTTATGCTAGATCATGCAATCTCATGGAAATTCATGGCAATTCTATACATGCATAAGCATATGGACCTCAAATTCTTCATAGTATCTTTGAATTCACTCAACTATAGACTTACACTCACGGTTTTGAGTTCAATTACTCGCCTAGGAGCTTCAACTCTTCCAATTATAGCCAATTCTTGAGCTAATCCTCTTAATTCTTGAATTCCTTTACAAAATCTTCAAGAATGAGCCCTCTCTCTCTCTCTCTCTAAATTCAGCTCAGTCTCTCTTTAGAGTGTATATCTTAGATTTTGAGCTCCAAGAATTGTGAGCTTAAATGTAATTAGGCCTATATATATGCTTGCCTAATCAACCTTGATTAAGGCTAGTTAATTGTGCCTATTTCGATCAATTTAATCTAATTAATTTGGTCCGAATCAATTTTGAATTAAATTTCACAGTAGGTTGAAAAAATTGGGCTGATCGCAAAAATACAGTCAATTTCAGTTTCTGTTGCCTCTACGGCCTTTAATTAAATTTTTTAGCAGAAAATCAAACAGATTTTCCTACAATGAACATATAAAGATTCAAAAACACATATAATCATATAAATGGCAATCAAAATCATATCAAGCACATAATCACAACCGGGAATAAGATTAGTTAACATAACACAGGATAGGGTTATCACAATCTTTCCCTCTTTAAGAAGTTTGGTCCTCCAAACTTATTTTACCTCCATCCGAAAACAAATGTGGATAGCATAGTCGCATCTCATCCTCTTTTTACCATGTAGTGCCCTTCCCATAGTGTACTTTCCATTCTATTTTCACCATTGGATAAACTTGTTTCTTAACTGTTTCACTTGCTGGTCAATAATTCGTTCTAGCCATTCTTGGTATTCCATATTTTCATCAAGGGCTATCTGGTGGTAATCAATCACATGAAACGGATCTCGAAAATAACCCCTCAATATTGATACATGGAACACGTTGTGCATTTGCTCGAATCCCGGTGGCAAAGCAACCCTATAAGCAATTGGGCCAAGCCTTTCAAAAATTTGAAACGGCCCAATGTAACGAGGTGACAATTTGCCCTTTTTACCGAACCTCAACTAGCCTTTCATCGCAATCACACGAATAAATACAGGGTCGCCAACCTCATACTCAAGAGGTCTTCTTCGAACATTCGCATAATTATTTTGTCGGCTCTGTGCTGTCTTGAGCCTTTGTTGGTTTATTTTAATCTTCTCCAAAGTGTCTTGCACAATTTCAGGCCCAAGTAAGGCTCTATCTCCAACTTTTGTCCAACAAATTGGCAATCTACACTTTCTGCCATATAAGGCTTTGTATGGTGCCATACCGATGCTGGAGTGGAAGTTGTTATTGTATGCAAATTCCGCCAGTGGCAAATAGTCCTCCCAACTCCCTTGAAAATCTGAAGCACACATTCTGAGCATATCTTCTAAGGTCTGTATTGTCCGTTCTGATTGCCCGTCTGTTTGTGACTGAATCTCAGTTCTGTGCCCATTTCTTTTTGCAGGCTTTTCTACAATCTAAATACAAATTTCAGATCTCTACCCAATACAATAGATATCGAAACTCCGTGCAAATGAACAATCTCATCAACATATATAGTAGGTAATCGATAAGCATCAAATGTAGTACTAATAGGGAGAAAATGTGCAGATTTAGTCAATCTAACAACTACAACCCAAATAGAATCCATACCTCTAGGAGTTCGAGGTAGACCAACAACGAAGTCCATGGTCACATGCTCTCACTTCCATTCTGGAATATGGAGAGGTTAAAGTAGATAGCCTGGTTTCTGATGTTCAGCTTTAACTTGCTGACATTAAAGGCACTTGGACATGTACTCTGCAATTTCCTTCTTCATTTTGGGCCACCAATAGCTTTGCTTCAAGTCCCGATACATTTTGTTGTTACTTAGATGCATAGCAAACATCGACTTGTGAGCTTCATCTTGGATTCTCTTCTTTAGTTTAGGAATGTTTGTGACACACATTCGGTTTTGAAATCTCAATACTTCACCATTAACACTGAATTCTGATTTTAGTTTTGCTTCAAATTCGTCAATTATTGTCTTGAGGAACTCATCCTCTTTTTGCCTCTGCTTAACTTCATTAACCATTGTCGGTTCAGCTGAAATGACGGCCATTAACCCAGTTTGTTCGTGTAACACGACTTCAATCTCGGTTCTCTCAAAATCTTGCAAAATTTCCCTTTGTTCAGTAAGTAAACAAGCTAAACTCCCCGTCGATTTTCTACACAAGGCATCAACAACTGTATTAGCTTTCCCAGGGTGATACTGAATTTGAAGATAATAATCTTTTATTAGTTCAAGCCATCTTCTTTGTCGCATATCCAATTCTTTTTAGGTAAAGAAGTACTTTAGACTTTTGTGATCCCTGTAGACTTCGCATTTTGCCCTATACAAGTAATGCCGCCAGATTTTCAAAGCAAATACAACTGCGGCCAATTCCAAGTCATGTGTTGGGTAGTTCTTCTTATATGGCCTCAACTGCCGAGATTCGTAGGCAATCACCCTTCCATTCTGCATTAATACACAACCCAAGCCTTTATAAGAAGCATCACTATATATACCTGAGGGCAACGTCAACACTGGTGCAGTGGTTAGTCTTGTTTTCAATTCTTGGAAGACACACTCCTTTTCACCAGTCCATTCTAATGGTCGTCCTTTGCATGTGAGTTGAGTAAGTATGTGTAGATACCCCATTTTTGACCATCCTCAAGACTTGGACGTCACCGTTTGAACACTCAGTGATCATCCATGCTCGTGTTTGTTTTGAGTTCCCGGAGGTCTCGGCTACGCGCCTTGCTTCAGGATCTCTCAACTCGACTGTTCTGTGGTTGGTTTTGCACCAAATACTTGTGTTTTTGTTTCTGAGACAGGGAGTGGCTTGTTAGCCCCCCCTGAGACCCACCGGCCGTGGTTTGAGGCCACTGGCTGTGTCTTCTGGATACCGGCCATTGGTGAAATAGTCCATTGGCCGGTCGACACTATGAGTGGTCGACCGGCACTTTATTTGGCCGGTGGCCTCATTTTCTAGCCGGTATCACTTTTTTCCCTTTTTCAGGCATAACACATGCCAGCTGTGCCAGCTGGAGTGCACAAACCTGGCCGTCCATGTACGAGTGTGGCTGTTTTGCCCCTTTTGCACCTTTTTGGTCTAGCTTCTTGAGGAAGCTTGGACCTTTTTCTTAGCTTCCTCAAGAAGCTTGGACACCTGTCCCAGCTTCCTAAGGAAGCCTTGCACCCTTTACTTAGCTTCCCTTAGAAGCCTTGACCCTTTGGGATAGCTTCTCTGGGAAGCTTAGCCTTTTGCTTGGTCTATATAAGAGCCCATCCTCTCTCCTTTGTTTTGGTTCAGAAAATCCAGACCTAATACATACATATATCTGATATATCATCCTCTTTCTCTCTATATCTCCCTCTCTCTCTTCATTTTGTGTGTGTTTTATAGCCTAAAAGTGTGTTTAGTTCATAATTTTGCACTAGAACACACACTATTACACCATACTTCGACTTGGGAGGTTTTGAGAGGTTGTTCTTGGAGTTTTGTGATGATTTTGATCAGAAGGAAGAGGCTGAGCTTCCTGTTCTTGAAGTGTCCTTCAAGGGTAACACCTTTACTTTATATTCCCCAATCTTGCACTAGTCTTTTACCTATGTTGCTTCCTGTTTTAGACTTTATGTATAACTGAAAAAGTCTTATATTTGCATGCTTAAGATACTTCATTAAGGTCACTTTGGTTTTGGGGGTCGACCTCCCCCTCTTAGACCTTGTTTGGCCCTTTTTTGTGCTCTCTTTGTTGAGCTTTGAATACTATTGTGTTTTGGCCTTCTCACCACTGAAATCCAGTAGATTTTCAGTGGTGAAGATGGGGGCTTGAGGCCTTGCATAGGGGAGGGACACCCCTCTCCCCTTGGTTTCTCATTTGTGCATGTTTTTGGCTCATAAGGATAGCATATGTGCTTGGTTGTTTTTGACCCCATTTCAGAGGTTTTTGGATGTTGTTTGGTCATATGTTGCCTCTGTTTTTGGTCAGATTAAAGGTCCCTTGCATGCTCCTTTGAATCCATTACATGATAGGGAGTGTGTCCATGCATACATTTGCTTGAAAATTCCATGCCATACACTGCTTGCCCAAAAATACTGCTTTGTATTCCCTTATTTGCCTAAGAGAGCATCATCGAGTGTGTGAGCCCACCATGCTCTCATGTTTATTGGCCTAACTTTGTGAAGTTCTTAGCTAGTCTTTACCATGCTTGAGGTCTGTTGGGTACTGATTTGATTCATATTTCCATGGTTGGGATAGCCGCTTTTGTATTTTGGCTTGTGACAGCCTTGAGTGTGTGGTCATTAAGGCATCTTAGTGGGTTGTTCCAATTGGATTTGGAGTCATTTCACATGCCATTTCCAGCCCCAAATCGCTGCTTGGTATGCCTTACACTTTCATCATCCACTTTCTTTGGCCTTGAGGGTTGTTCTTAAAAAAGGGTCGTAGTGCATGCCTTGTGTTTAATTCATTTGGGGCTGCCAGATCAGTAGCTTGTTTTGCTGTGCATATTTTGGATGCATTAAAACTCTGTTTGGTTGCATGCATTTCATTGCCATGAGTGGTTGGGGTAGCGTTGTAGTAGTAATACTCCTTTTGTGGCCTTGAATGCCTCATTTCATATCCATTCCCTAGGCATGTTTTGCGTGTCATGCTTTTTGCATGCTGTTTCAGAGTTTAACATGAGTGTTTAATGTCCAAGTATATTGTCTTTTATGTGTGCTGTAGACGTTGTCCCCTTCCATGCTTAAGTGATTTGAAACCTTGGTGTGTGCATGCTTGCATACATGATTGTGCCCTCTTGCCACCACTTTTGGTCACTGTTTTTAGGGTGGGCTGAGGTTTGCCCCTTTGGCTTCAGTCCACATTGCGCATGATCATGTTACATTATTTGGTTTTGTGTTTGCATTGTATTTCATGTTTTTGCACACTTTGCATATTGGTTTTAGCTAATTACATTTTCATGTCATAGCATTGTTATGATAGTTTTGACCACCACATCTGCGTGTTTTGCAGGCTTGGTTTGCATTACATTGCATGTTTTGATACTCAAGCCATCTTACATACCTGCAGCATATTTGCTTATACATGCATTGCATTGCATGTTTTGGTTTGGGTGGTCAAACCAAATATGAGAATTGAGGTGCGTGCGTAATCAAAGCGACCCGGAACGCACCTTCGTTCCTCGGTTCGCCGACACCCTTGACCTCAACATGTATAGGACATTGCACTCATCTTGTTTTGTTTGCATGCATTTACATTGATTTGCCAACTGGCCTTTTTTAGGGCCATCATTGCATCGAAATGCCGTAATTGATGGCCGAGGGTCGAGGGCCATGCTCTTTGAATCCATTACATGATAGGGAGTGTGTCCATGCAATACATTTGCTGAAAATTCCATGCCATTACACTGCTTGCCCTCTGCTGCTGTCAACTGCAGGTTTCAGCAGGCAGATTTGCGGCCGTTTAGTGATCTTTTGGCCGGTAACATTCCACAACACTCCAGAAGTAGTTCTGGGGACTTTCACAGTCTTCAGAGGAGCAGGGCAGTGTAAACAGAGGCAACAGTGTTATGGCAGCGAGTTTCCAGGTGAGACGAGTCAAGCATGCATCATTCACGCATCCCGAGACGGGGCTGTGGCCACCTTCTTTCTGCATTTAATTTATTAATTAGAAATTCTGTAATAATTAATTTAGTATTATTTATTCAGACTGTAATATTTATTCGGACCCTCCGAGCGAGGGCAATTGTGTAATAAGCGTGCGTGAGTGTGTGTATGTCTCCCAACCCCACGTCTTTCTTCCTTTTATTTACTAGCTTTCAATGGTTAGTCTAGGGCATGTTTCAATTAGCATACATTATGATAGCATACGTGCATCCATACATTTGTCTTACATGCACCGGGCTCGGCGCATCATATTAACTGCATTTATATTTCAATCCCAAAGTTGAATACATGTTAGTTATAGCATCTGACATGTCATTGTAGATTAGCCGAGCCTATCTTAGTTGCATTTTGCGTGTGTTGCATTAGCCATCTTAACATGAACTAGGATCATGCACATGATTACTAACTGGTTTCTGTTTTGGCTTGGAGTACAGAGTAAGCTTTTATGCTTTAGCATGCCATATGTGTGTGAATGTTGCCATGATAGCATAATTACCATGAGGATAGCTGCTTATGTGATATAACTGCTTGACTGCCTATGGATGGAGGTTGAATTACCTAAATTGGAATAATGCACTAAAACTGTGAGTTGTAAGCCCACTAGATAGTGGCAAAACCATCTTTTCTAAAGTCCACTTGAGGGTGGCAAAATCTGCATTTTAACCTACTCGCGAGTAGCAAACCATTTTCAAAACAAACATGAAATGTTTTGTTCCAATTTAGGCGATTTGGTCTATACTTGTTTGCTGTGCGCATAACATAGTAATTCTAGGCTAATAACCAGAATAGGAACACATAATGCTTTCAAAACAAGATATCACGGTTAGTAGAGGCCAATTTTTGATCGGGCGAGAGGGGGTGCTCATAGCTGACCTTCCCCAATCGTACCCAAGTTCCCGAGCCGAGGCAACTTTGGTGATGACGGACACGTGGCCTTTGGCACCGAGTCAGGGTTTCCTAAATTTCCCAAAATAAAATATTTAGGTGGCGACTCTGTGTCTGGCAAAGCAGTCCATGTTTGGCACTTCTTTTCTAAAAATATGTTTTTCTCAAAATGATTTGTTGGATTTGGACTCTTTGGTTTAGATTAAGAACCATGACAAAAATCGAGTCCGAACTGTAGCACGGAGGCCCCACACGGGCACGTCTACAGTTTCTGGCGACTCTACTGGGGATTGAGAGAACTTGACTCAAAGTCATGATATCTTGTTTTGACTACACTTATGTGTTTCTTTGCATTGCATGTGCATTGGTGCGCCTAGGACACCGTGTTTGCCGTCTGCTATTCCTGAACGGTTTGCTGAAGGCTCGCTTTGAGAAACAGGCCATAAGGCTGACCGGTTACGGGCTCTACCAGTATGGGAGCACAAACCCCGATTTTGTCGGGGCACCCCTTTTGACCATTCGACCTAGTGCATATTCGGAATCCATAGTGACCATTCCAAACTAGGACAGGTTGCTTACCCGATTGTAGGTTGTTTGAAACCGCTGCGTGCGTAGTGAAACCCTAGTTCCTGACAAAATAGGACAGGGAAACCCTACCCCCAACATAGGGGTGTTTTGCCTCTCACTTATCTGCTATGTGCTTTAGAGTGTGTCTCTACAGGAATGCGTGTGTCAGTTTGCAAGTTTGGGCATCAGGCTTGCGGGCGCCAGTTCAGTGTTTAAGAATCAGTTATTTGCGGGTATCAGGTTTAGTTTTGGGAACAGTGATTTGGGGACAATAATCAGTATTGAAGAGCAGTGTATTCAGTTTATCAACCGTGTGTTGTGATACCCGACTGTGTGTTGTGTGTTTATTTTACGCTGTTATGCTGTCCGTTTGTCTGGTTGTTTATTGTTGCTTTATTTATCTTTTTGCTAGGTAGTTTAGTACGATTGCTTCTAACCTAGTAGATATTCCCCAAGCACTCTGGACTAGAGGTCGTCGACTCCATCGATCTGAGGATCTGGTAGACGGACAACCTGTGTACCACTCTCTACCCCCGGTTACTAGACGGAGGACAGCTAGGCAGAGGACATCAGTTCAACAGTCAGTACAGAGGGCTTTATCTACCCCACCGGTGTACGGTAGGGATCAGGATTCTGCTTCTCCCACAGCAAGGGAACATATACCGATAATTTAGTCAGAGCAGAACAGTATGGCCAATTTAGAGGAGATGGTGCGCCAGCTCCAGGAGAGTATGAAAATGATGCAGCAGGATGCTGTCCGACAGGCAGAGTTCGCCAAGCAGCAGGCCACGGTTATGAATGAACAAGCAGAGATAATCGCGAGGTTACAACAGCAAACCGGAGCATCTGCTTCACTAGAGGTCGCCAGCTCAATCGATCTGAGGATCTGGTTGACGGACAACCAGTGTTTTATTCTCTACCCCCGGTTATCAGACGAAAGCCGAGAAGATGCAGTGTGTCTGAACAGAGATTGCCAGAGCAATGGTCGACCTTACCAGTGGACAATCAGGCCGAGGTCTCAATTTTCACCCTAGAGAGGGAATATATACCAGTAATTCAATCAAAACAAAGCAGTATGGCAAGCTTAGAGGAGATGGTGCGCCAGCTCCAGGAGAGCATGAAAGTTATGCAGCAAGATGCTGTCCGACAGGTGGAGTTCGCCAAGCAGCAGGCCACGGTTATGACTGAACAAGCAGAGTTAATCGTAAGGCTACAGTAGCAAACCGGGGCATCTGCTTCGCATCAAGCCCCTCCCCCACCAAGGGTTCCGATACCTGAGGAGACACCAAATGTTCAAAATGTCCAAAGGATACAGACATTCCAATGGGGCCGGCTCCGCCCCCGATTCCACTGCAACTATCCAAGGTGCCCACGCCTATCAATGTACCCGACTCTCCCTTTGAGTTCGAAATGGACCCCACAGCACTGAAGCTGAGTAAGCTGGAAAAGATGTTTAAGAAGTCCCAAGGAATCAAGTCCATTCCCGACATTGAGGACGGATATACAGACGCAGCTGTGACGCTGCCAGATCGGTTCAAAATGCCACAAATTGACCGATTTGATGGGTTCGGTGACCCCATGGTGCACCTGAGGTTGGTTTCAGATATCTTAAGGCCGATGGACCTCACCAGACTACAGAAGCTGTCTCTGTTTGGCCGGACCCTGTCGGGTGTGGCAGCCATCTGGTACGCCAAATTAGAAGATGATGTCAGGAGAAACTAGGATGATATGGCTGAGGCCTTCATTGCACAATACTCATATAACACGCAAATCGAGATTACGACCCGTGACCTCGAGACGACAAGGCAGGAGGCTAAGGAGAGCTTTTCAGAGTTTGTGGCTAGATGGAGAGCCAAGGCCTCGATGATGACCCTAAGGCCCGCGGACAAAGATCAGATTAGGATGATTGTACGCAATCTCCAGCCTAAGTTGATACAGAAGATGATCGTGCTCCCCTTCCCTACCTTTTCAGATCTGCATGAGATGGGAGTACAGATTGAAGATGCCTTGAAGCAGGGCTTAATTGATAATGACTGGGAGCAACCCAGAAGAACTTTCAATCGCAACAACAATGCTGGCCCGAGTGGTGTTACAACTGCAAGAACCTCAGAAGTGGGTATGGTCACCACCATTCCCCCTCCCCCTCCAAGGACCGTAGCAGCTACGCCATTCTCCGGTGCGTCCGGAAGCAATGCACAAACAGCCAAATACCAACCCAAAAGCCAAAGAGCCTTCGCCCCACTATACATGTCCTTGTCCAAGGCTTTAGGGGTTTTAATCAGAAAGGGGCACCTAAAACCCCTAGAGCCATGACCATTACCGGAAAAACTTCCCCCTACCCACAACCCAGCCAAATATTGCATATTTCATCAACAGCACGGTCATGACACTGGCCAATGCTACCGATTACGTCATGAGATTCAAGATCTCATCGATAATGGGGTTATCCTGCCTCTAGAAAAACTCAACGTCACAACCAACCCTCTCCCTCCACACAACCAAGCTCCACCCCCCAAACGTATTAACTTCATCTAGACTGGGGTCATGTCTTACGATCCTAGCATTTACATCACTCCTTCCCACCTACCTAAGTCGGAGGTGTTCCTTCCCGACTGCACTGACTTGTGCATGTTGGACATCTCTAGAACCCGACCCGAACCAATGGTGGTGACTATCGAAGACAGAACATGGGGGATTGCAGAGGAGGATGGGATTGCTGAGTCAAGGTTTGAACAGTCTGGGAGTCTCGCTGAGGAAGCCTATAATTCGAGTGATTACATTCTGTCAGCAGGCCGGGCTAGGCCAAGTGTAGAAGTGCCAGAGAGAGCAGAGCTGTGTGTGATCCAGGGGGATAGATTTGAGTAAGGGGCAGATGATTTGGCGACTGTGGGAGAGGACTTTGCCAACCTCCAGTTTTTCAATGACCAAGATCCGGGGGACCCGATAGTCAACTAGTTTGATTATGAGGAATCGGCAGAGGTTACCGGGTGGCTGGATGATCAACCATATGTTGTGAAAGAATTCCAACCAGAATAGGGCCCGGCAGGGGCGGGAATATCAGTTGTAGCCAGAAGGGCTGGAAGTCAAAATGAATCGTCGGAGAGCGTCGGTGTCAAGAATTTCACTCAGGATTGGAGCATTTTGAATACAGGAATTGATGAACAGCCAGCTGTACTGACACAGTTGGAACAGGGAAGGTTTAAGGATTCTGAGAGAATTAGGAAAGCTAAGGCCCACGTGGGGACTGAAACTGCTGTGTGCACAGAGACAGAGAATGCTGCGAGCATATGGATGGAGCGCACTGTGAGAACGAGAATGGTCGTACCGGAGCTGGACAGGTGTCTGTCGGCTACCGATGGGATGTGGTGGGAAGACGATGACCTATGTCTTGCCCACACGGACGAGGATTGGGGAAGTAACCAACCAGATGATACATGGTATATCGGTGAGGTCGATCATATGACGAGAAGCGGACGGTATTTCAAGCCCCCGCACCTAGACCAGCCGGAGGCATCTGGGAAGGATAGGAAAGCGGAGAAGCAGAAAGAAAAGCAACTTGAAGATGAGGCTGTCTTGAGACAATTGAAAAAGATACAAGCAGACATCTCCATCTGGGGACTGCTTATGGCATCGTGAGTGCATCGACAAGCTGTCTTATCGGCCATGACATGGACAAGGCCAAGCTCTCTATAGACACCACACCCGAACAGCTGGTGGGCTTGGTTTTTCCGGGAAGATCTACCCCGATGTTGACCTTTTCTGACAAAGAACTGCCACCTGAAGGTGCGAACCATAACAAGCCACTCTATATCTCCGTGGAGTGCAGGAACAAGTGGATACCCGTGGTGCTTGTCGACACAGGGTCCGCCATCAATGTGTGTCCAGCAAGGACTGCCTATGCAATCGGGTTGAAGACCGCGGACTTTGTGCCAACAGCCCAGGTGATTCGGGCATATGACAATACAAGCAGAGAAGTCATGGGAACAGCGAAAATTCAGACCAATGTTGGGCCGGGGCAGCATGAAATCGACTTTCACGTCCTAGAGGTTCCCACCACTTTCAATCTACTCTTGGGGTGGCCGTGGTTGCATCAAGTGAAGGCAGTTTCTTCTAACTTGCATCAAATGGTGAAGTACCCCCATGGAAAGGGAGTAGCCATTGTTTTTGGGAATTCATTGATCCATCCACCGCCGGAGGTGTCTACACCAGTCCTAGAAATTGAGCACGGTATGGAGGATGTGTTCTTATCCAGTTTTACTCTGGCTGAGGCCCAGGTCGTGCAGGACATTTTGGCTGTTAATGAGGGGGTGTATGTCAGTGCTCAATCAGTATACCTCATGAACAAGCTTCAACACATCCCCGGGATGGGATTGGGAAAGAGCGGCCGGAAGGGCGTGACAAAGTGGAAAGGGTTTGGGTTATCTGCCCACCAAAGAGGATTGGATAAGGAAGGGTAAGGAGATGGCTGGGAGAGCTAGAGCGAAGAAGGCGGGGAAGCCTTTTGACTTAATGTACCGGCCCATTCAGGGTACCCTAAAGGGACGCTTTGTTCGAGAGGGGGAGGACTTTCCATTTTGTGGCTTCCCAGAGCCGTGGCTGAACGTGGAGAGGAAGCGCGCGCCGGGATTTGAGATCTTCTTTGATCTGCAGTTACCCGGGGATGATGTCGCCGAAGAGCGGACGAACCCATTGGCTGAGGCTGAGCAGAGTAAGAAAGTGTAGTCTGAGGACGCTGAAATTGAAATGGGGGTAGCACTGGCATGTCTACTTTCAGATCCTCCGATCGAACAGAAGTGCTTGGGGGATAACTTCTCGGTATGCATGATCGGGAATGGAACGGCTGCGGGCCTACCAGCAACTATTTTGGATGCATTTATCGCACCCTCTCTCGTTTGGCAGTATGAAGAGGGATTTTTGTTAAGCAACGCCGAGTCAGGTAGTGAGCCGGAATCTGATTCCACCAAGTCTTGTGAGTCGGAATCAGGTTCCAGCTCAACTGAGTCTGAGTCTGGTATTCCTGGGGGTGATAACCCGGATGCCACAGTCCTGTCCAGGTCGTCTTTTTCTTTCTCTTTTGAGTCTGTTGTAACAGAAGAATCGGACGGTTCGGAAGCACTTAATGAGAATGATGTGGATGTGGTTTCTGAGTACTTTTCTGTGCCTCTGGCTTATTGCTTGAATCAGGACTTTCAAAATTTTGACAAAAACGACAGGGAAGAAATTCCTCCGGTTTTGCAACGATTAATTAATCAAGAGTAGGAAAGATTTGTTAAGCCTTTAATGGATGAAATCACTACTGTGAATATTGGTACTGAGAAGGACCCGCGGCAGGTCCAGGTCGAGTCCACGTTGTCTTCGGAGGAACGCGAGCGCCTAGTCGCTTTATTAAAAGATTTGAAAGATGTTTTCGCGTGGTCCTACGAAGACATGCCTGGAATCGATCCTGTGATTGTACAGCACCGGATCCCTCTTGACCTCGAAGCCCGACCCATCAAGCAAAAACTCAAGAGAATCCGCCCTGACTGGGCCATCAAGATTAAGGAAGAGGTCACCAAGCAAATCGACGCGGGATTCTTGCTGGTATCCGAATGCCCGACTTGGTTGGTCAACATTGTTCCGGTGCCGAAGAAGGATGGCAGGATCAGGGTATGTGTGGATTTCAGGGACTTGAACAGAGCTAGTCCGAAGGACGACTTTCCTTGGCGCATATTGATGAGGGATTAATTATAGCGGGGCATGCTTTGCTCTCGTTTACGGATGGCTTCTCAGGCTATAATCAGATAGGGATGGCACCAGAAGATCGGGAAAAGACTGCATTCACCACCCGTAGTGGATAATACTAACAGAGTAATGCCGTTTTGGATTGAAGAATGCTAGAGCTATCATCAACGGGCCGCGACCACAATATTGCATGACATGATCACAAAGTGGTTGAGGGTGTACGTGTGTGATTCAAGTCCAAGAAAGAGAGGGCCACTACACCACTTGCAAAAGTTCTTTCAAAGAATCCGAGAATTTCGGTTGCGGCTGAATCCTCAGAAGTGTACGTTTGGTGTTACAGTGGAAAAATGCTGGGGTTCCTGATTACGCAAAGAGGACTTGAAGTCGACCCTCCAAAATCAAGGCCATCTTAGAAATGCACCACCAGGGACTGAAAAGGAGGTGCGAGGCTTTCTGGGTAAAGTGCAATTCATAAGAACGGTTTATCTCAAAATTAACCTTGACTTGTGAACACACTTTTTGGTCTCCTGAAGAAAGGAACGAAGTTCCAGTGGGACGGCCGATGCCAAGAATGCTTTTGGAACAGATCAAAGAATACTTACAGAACCCACCCTGTTGTTCACCGCCAGAGCCGGGGAGACCGTTGATATTGTACCTTTCAGTGACTGAGACTACAATGGGTTGCATGCTCGCGCAAGAATCAGAAGACAAGGGGAAGAGAGCCATCTATTACCTCAGCAAAAAGATGCAGAGTAAGAGACCCGTTTACACACCGTTGGAAAAGGCTTGCTTTAGCCTTGGTATGGGCTACCAGGAAGCTGGGGCACTACCTCTAGCTCACTCCGTAATGTTGGTTCATGACTGGATCCCATCAAGTATCTTTTTGAGAAACCAGCATTACGGGTAGGCCTAGCTCGTTGGTTGCTGTTGCTTTCCGATTTGATCTGAAGTATGTAACGCGCAAGTCAGTCAAGGGAAGCAGTCAGAATTCTTAGCCGATCATCCAGTGGAAGGAGGTGAAGCTGTTGTGTACTTATTCCCAGATGAGACCATTTTAACATATGAAATGAAACTTGGACGATGTACTTTGATGGAGCGTCAAACTAGTACGGTATGAGGATAAGGGGTGTTTGCGATAGCACCCGACAATTCCCGTATCCCGTTAGCCTTCAAACTCCGATTCAAAGTCTCAAACATGAAGCAGGAATATGAGGCATGCATTGCCGTTTAGAAGCAGCCCTGGAACTAGGGGCAAAACGGTTGGACGTCATCAAGGACTCGAACTTGTTATATCTCAGGCAAAAAGAGATTAGAAAGTCAAAGAGAAAAGATGATAATGTACTACCAGACCTTCATGGACTTGTTGATCCTAGTTTGAGAAGCTAAACTTGCTCATCTTATTAAGAGAGAACAACAGGTTTCGCAGACTCATTATGCAACTCATCTTCAGAAGACTCCCTGGAGTCTGGATGCGTCTCGTATCTCAGTACCTAATATTAGTGTCGCTCCATAGAACTATTATAGTCTTATTATTGTATGTTATTGTGTTCTTTATTGTATCTTTATGATCCCTCTGTTTATTTTATATATTACATTTTGTGTGATATTTTCTTGTGAGTATTAGTGTTATATTGTTCTTTTATACGTCATGTTGGGTTTATATATTCTCTTCATTGTTAATATATAAGTTTGGTATGTTCTATATATGATTAGTTGGTTCGTTTTCTCTAGTTTTTATTTATTCTTGCTTTGGTTTGTTGTGTATTTTTTATATATTTATTTGTAGTGTTCATTTCTTTGGTATATTTTTGTCTTTATTATGTCTATTTGTTATTATTTTTTGTATTATTGTGTTATTTATAATTTTGATAGTGTCTATTTATTGTTGTATTTCTCATTGTAGTTATTTAATTGTCTTGTTGTATTGCTCTTATATTATGATATTTCTGTTTGTGGTTATATTTTTGCTTTTTTTTTATGTCTTTTTGTTTTTTATTTTTTTTGTGATATGTATTTTCTTTTCATGTTTTTTTTATTTTCTATTTAGGACTAATGGTCACCATGGAAGAGGATTGTATCGCTTTGTTCTGTGTTCTTTTGATGTCTTATCTTTTTTATTATTTGTTATTTTATTTTATATCTAATTTTTGCTTTGAATATCTCCCCGTTCGAAGCTTATATAATGACACTTCGATCGCCAATGGCCAATTCTCAGTTTGGGAATTTGACCGTGATCGGGAGCTGTTACTGGCAATTAAGGAATCGAATTGGCATGAGTTCATCCTGGGTACGCGATCAATGTATTTCAATACGAAGTGGGTTAAGCCCATCTTATGCGGTGTTGAAGGCATCAACCACGTATGCAAAGTTATCAGGAACAACATCATCTTGGGTGAATACGGGAGTCCCGAAGAGTCATATCAGATTATGGTAACGACTTTAAGTAAGGACGTTGAGTATTGTTGGAAAATACACGTGGCTTTTCATAGTCGCCTACATTCGCCCAACCCACATGGACCAAAAGAGCTGCGGCACAGAATATCAAACACATATTGCAGAAGATGGTGGGAACTACCAGGGCGATTGGCCAGACTTATAGCTGCCGTTTGTCTGTGGGGGTATCTGCGACTTCAATTAGAACTTCTACTTAGGGTGACCCCCGTACTCTATAAGTTTTATGGGATGAGGCCGTTCTATGTCCATTGAAATTGAGGTTTCTGTCTTTAAGCAGTTACTTGGCCGAGTTAAGATAGCCGAAGTAAGATTAGCAAAGAGCAGATTTGAAGAACTCCATGCTCTTTGACGAGCAGCAGACTGAAAGCACTGTACCTGTTCAGGTTATCAGCCGCAGAAATGCCAGGGCTTTTAACAAAGAAAGTTAAGATCCGGAATCTAAAAAGAAGGGAGTATTTGGTGCTCAAAGACAAACCGAGCTCCCATTAGACCCTAGGGGGAAGTTCAGACCCAATGGACTAGTCCTACATCATCAAGTCTATCTGGTCAGGTGGACGCTATGGTTCTGATGGATCTATATCATGGACAAGTGAAGAAAGTATTACCCCTGAAGAGGCTCGCTATGCCGAAACCGAGGGTGACCTCTAGGCAAAAGCTTAGAGCACAGAAAATTGAAAAATATAGAAACTGAGCCTCAGCAAGGTTGAAACTCGCAAAAGGGCGACCTTGCAAAATAGAGCGTAAAAAGGAGAGTGAAAATAACTCGAGTGAACCCAAGCCCTGAACTACGTAAGGCTTGATTACCCATCTTTGGGATACGTAGGCAACTTCGTCCTGAAGTTCGCCATAAACTTTTCCCCGGATCAACTTTGTCCATTTGATCATCTCGGCCATCTTTGGTCTATTCAGCAATTCAAGAGTTCGGTTATGATCTCCGGTGCATGTGCTTTTCAGACGTAGGGCCAACTTTCCATTGTCCCCCCCCCCCCCCCCCCCCATGCCAGTGCCGCGTACTATTCAAACTGGGGCAACTTCCAGTTGCTGGAATCGGGGTTGTGCATTCCAATACAGATTTCAGGCGTGTCTAGTTCTGATCCATATCGAAAATGGTTTTGAAAAGTTTTGATAAAAGTTGACTTTGTTCAAATTAATCTTTTTACAACTTAGACCATTTTTTGACCAAAACGGAAAATTTTCAGTACCCACAACCTTCAATTTTATTGATTTCAATACAGAGTCCTCATGCTCTTGCATACAAATTCAAGTTGGTTGTGGTTACATTCATAAAGAAAACTTGAAAATACTAGTAAAACAATAAATCCGGGGCATAGCTAAGTCAGGTGTTCCTGCGCCCCCTCCCAGAGTTGGTCGAAGCCTCTGACGCCAAAATGGGCCCAATCTGTGCCTCTTTATTGAGCCAATCTATGCACTCATCAGACAAAGTGCAACTAAAAGTAGGAGCGGGGGCCAGGAGTTCCCTAGCCCCCCATGCTGTAACATGCCGAGCAAGCTGTGCACCTCGAACCGGGAACGTGGCAGGATACTCTATCCCCTCTGGCAGGCAAGTCTAATCATGGCCAAACTGACGCTGGAACCGGAACGGGAAGTAGAACACACAGTGGGTTAAGCCAATCAACTGAATCCCAGTCTGCGGGGACATGTTGTAGCCCATCGCCGGTAGGTTAAGCCAAGGGCACCGCCAAGCAATGCGATCTGCAGACAAACTGCACATCCAGTCAAACCACCATCCTTCATCAAGGGCATCGACCAGACGACGTCGGAAGAAGTAGTCGCGAGCGGAGTAGGCCGGGCAAGAGTCCACAACCTGCAACTTATCCATCAACCACACCTGGGAAGGGATGAAAAATGAGAGAATAAAGAATAGAGAGATGAACGATGTAAGGAAAGTAAGAAAAGGGTTTTGTGAAAAAAATCGAGCTCGAGGGCCGAGTGGTGTGAGCAATACATATGTGAGATCGGGTGGGAAACATTACCTGCAGTAGTAGCGGACTCCCCGCAAATCTGGTTGTCTCTCGGCGATAAAAGGCATCCAAGCCCATCAACGTCTCAGCCAGAGTCATGGCAATGCAGCCCTTGCCCTCCTTCAAGCCTTGGGCAACCTTAATCAACCGAACGTTAGATCCTCCGAAGCCTGAGGCAAATAAGAAATGGGATAGCATGCACAAACAAAGAGCATGTCGTCAGAAGCCTTGCCAATGATGGTCATCGCGATCACTGGCGTCAGAAAATCGGCAAATTAAACTCGGAATATCCAACGTCCCGTCACAAATCAAAGAGTGAGCATCGGGTATTGAAAGCCCACACATTTGGCCAAAGCGAAGCTGAGGCAAGATTTCCTCATCACGCTCGGATTCCATCAAAGCTTGGAAGTCTTCGAAGGTAGGACACACCTCTTGACCACCAAAGCTAAAGACATGCGTTACCGGATTCCAAAACCTTGCCGTGGCATGGAGAAACGGAAAGTGTAGCGGAGTGTGACTCAGCGTGAATAGTGCATTCATACCGAAACCCCAGAAGTTTAGCTTTTCCGAGCCTTCCAAGTTGGCAATCCAAGTTGTGAGATTTTGGGCAAGAAACTCTTCCATTTGGAGCAAATCAGTATGGAATTGAGAAAAACTACGAAGCTGAAGCCTTTTGTAGGGGATAAGGTTGAGTGGAGGACAGATGTCAGCATTCTGGTGGTCTTTACCATTTATGGCAGGCCGGCCAAATGTAGTGTCAACCGACCACCACTTTTGGCCGATGACCATCTCTCATGGCTGATGGCCCTCCCCCTTATTCCATAAGTTGCTTATGAGTTGAACATGCTGAAGAATTGTGGTTGGAACCTCCCTCAATGCCTTCCTGTGGTGATCTTGCAAAGTCACGTCTATTTGTTTATCGAGTTGTTGTACACTTGCTTATCGAGTTGTATGTCACGTTCCTCAAATCTTTACATTTGCTTAATCGAGTTATATTTACACCTGGTCAACTTATCGAGTTTCTTTGTTTTGCTTATCGAGTTGTAAGTCGGTTCACTACCTGATTATTACGATGTAAGTGCTTAATTTTCAAACCAAGTTCAATTTCGTTCACATTGTTATGTGATACCATGCGATGCGATGCATAGAAAGCACAAATGTGACTCCCTTTTTTCAAACAAAATAGCTGTTTCATTTCCCCCATATGTTTTGCGAAAATACACACTTTTGAAAAAGTAAAACCTGCTTGAGGCAGTGCAATGTGCTTAAACTACTAGTAAAAAGGAGAGTAAAGCAAAAGAAGAGCAGGGCAGCAAAGTATCGGAATTGATACCGGTAACCTCCCCTTGCGATCAATGCACATCTTACGCCCTCGTTCGGGTCAATTATGCAGTTTGGCACCTTCATTACCCCAAGATAGTGCGGAAAAGCGTACTTTCGAAACGTTAGTAGGCCTTCGAGTTAACCTCAGGCCGTGGCTTTTCTGAGCAAGGCTCTGTACGTACGAGGAACATCTCTTCCCGTATCCTTTTTGTATCTTGTGAACTCCACAAATCGCTTCAATTATGCTGTGTTGCAGTGTTTTGCATTTTCAACATCACGAATAACTTATCTTTACCATATTTCAAGTTTCTTTCTATACACATTGCATGCGTTGTCGCGTTATGCTTTACTTACATGTGTTTGAGTTTCTTTCTATACACATTGCATGCGTTGTCGCGTTATGCTTTACTTACATGTGTTCAAGTTTCTTTCTATACACATTGCATGCGTTGTCGCGTTATGCTTTACATACATGTATTCAAGTTTCTTTCTATACACATTGCATGTGTTGTCACGTATTGCTTTACTCACATGTGTTCAAGTTCCCCATCACACATATTGTACACATTGTTACGTGTTCTTTACTTACATGTGTTTGTGCCTTCATAGCATTGTTATGCCTGTCCCAAATTGCATTGTTATGCGTCCTACTCGACTTGCGTTGTCACGCACTTTCAATTGCATTGATTGCATACTGCTAACAATATTGTACCTGTTAAGTTTTCTTTCTCTTTCAGGCACGATATTGTAAATACGGTTCATTTGAAGCTGACATGGCCAGACGAGCTGCACAGGTATTGTATGCACTCCGCGTGGAACGTGGTAAGAATTGCATAATTTTCTTACATCCTTCTTGTCAGAATATGTAGGACTGTTGTTCACATGCTTAAAACTGTTGCATGATTTGCTTCATTACAGCTTCCTTAGCATGATTACTAGTCATGCTCTTGCATCTTGCATATCATTTGCATTATGCCCCAGCCTCCGGGCGCATTTCCGCATGCCTATATTAACTGATTGTCTGAGTCTTCGGCCTTGTCAAAAATGGGTCGTCTCTGGGCTTTGACACTCACTCCCGTCATTGTTATGACTTTCGAGTTCTGTCAAA
>NW_021027552.1:119303-166692 GCF_004153795.1 Camellia sinensis | reverse complement strand
AAGTCGCGATTCATCGGTGCGAGAAGGATGCAGGATCAGTGGTATGTGTGGATTTCAGGACTTGATACAGGAGCTAGTCCGAAGGACGACTTTCCTTGGCGCATATTGATGAGGGATGTAAGATTTATAGCGGGAAGCAGTGCTTTGCTCGTCGTTTACGGATGGCTTCTCAGGCTATAATCAGATAGGCGACTAGGGACCTAGAGATCGGGAAAAAGACTGATTCACCACCGCGTAGTGGATAAACAACAGAGGTAATGCCGTTTTGGAATTGAAGAATGCTAGAGCTAATCATCAACGGGCCGCGGACCCAAATTGCATGACATGATCATCAAAGTGGTTGAGGGTGTGTGTGTGTTCAAGTCCAAGAAAGAGAGGGCCATTCACACTGAAAACCGTCCTTGTAGAAGGAATTCTTTCCGGTTTAGAGAGTTTCGGTTGCCGGCTAATCCTCAGAAGAGTACGTTTGGTGTTACAGTGGAAAAATGCGTGGTTAGGTTCCTGACTTCCAACAGAGGAGTTGAGGGTCGATCCTCCACAATCAAGGCCATCTAGAAATGCACCACCAAGAGGGACTGAAAAGGAGTGGAGGCTTCCTGGTAAAGTGCAATTCATAAGAACGGTTTTATTCCTAAATAACCTTGTAACTTGTGAACCACTTTTTAGGTCTCCTGAAGAAGGAACGAAGTTCCCAGTGGGACGGCCGAATGCAACAAGTGCTTTTGGAACAAATCAAAGAAATATTTACAGAACCACACCTGCTTGTTCACCGCAAAGACCTGAGGGAGAACCGTTGATATTGTACTTTAGTGACTGAACTCACATGGGTTGCATGCTTCGCCAAGAGATACTGAGGAAAGGGGAAGAGAGCATACTATCTACCTAGAACAAGAAAGATGCAGGATAATGAGACCCGTCTACACTCCGTCTGGAGAAGGCTTGCTAGCCTGGTATGGGCCCTACCAGGAAGTGTCGGCACCTACCTCTTAGCTCACTCTGTAGGATGTGGTTTCGATGAACTTTGATTCCATCAAAATAATCTTTTGAGAAAACCAGCATTTACGGGTAGGCCTAGCTCCGTTTGGTTGCTGTCTAGTTTCCCATAATTAGATCTGGAAGTAATGTACGCCAAAGGTCAGTCAAAAGGGAGAGTGGTCAGGAGTTCTGCGACATCCAGTGAAGGAGGAATGAAGCTGTTGAGTCTTATTCCCAGATCGAGAGCCATTTTAACATATCGAAGATGAAACTTTGGACGATGTAACTTTGATCGGAGCGTCCAAAACACATACTGGTAATGAGGGATAGGGGTGTTTGCGATACACTCCGACATCAACCGTATACCTCAGTTTAAGCCTTCAAACTCCGAGTTCAAGAGTGCTCACGAACAATGAAGCAGAAATAGAGGCATGCAGTTTGCCGTTTAAAGCATTGCCTGAATGGGCAAAACGGTTTTGGACGTCCATCGGTAGCTCGAACCTTATTATATCTCAGGCATAAAGAGATTGAAAGTTAAAGAAGAAAAGATGATAATGTACTACCAGACCTTCATGGACTTGTTGATCCTAGTTTGAGAAGCTAAACTTGCTCATCTTATTAAGAGAGAACAACAGGTTTCGCAGACTCATTATGCAACTCATCTTCAGAAGACTCCCTGGAGTCTGGATGCGTCTCGTATCTCAGTACCTAATATTAGTGTCGCTCCATAGAACTATTATAGTCTTATTATTGTATGTTATTGTGTTCTTTATTGTATCTTTATGATCCCTCTGTTTATTTTATATATTACATTTTGTGTGATATTTTCTTGTGAGTATTAGTGTTATATTGTTCTTTTATACGTCATGTTGGGTTTATATATTCTCTTCATTGTTAATATATAAGTTTGGTATGTTCTATATATGATTAGTTGGTTCGTTTTCTCTAGTTTTTATTTATTCTTGCTTTGGTTTGTTGTGTATTTTTTATATATTTATTTGTAGTGTTCATTTCTTTGGTATATTTTTGTCTTTATTATGTCTATTTGTTATTATTTTTTGTATTATTGTGTTATTTATAATTTTGATAGTGTCTATTTATTGTTGTATTTCTCATTGTAGTTATTTAATTGTCTTGTTGTATTGCTCTTATATTATGATATTTCTGTTTGTGGTTATATTTTTGCTTTTTTTTTATGTCTTTTTGTTTTTTATTTTTTTTGTGATATGTATTTTCTTTTCATGTTTTTTTTATTTTCTATTTAGGACTAATGGTCACCATGGAAGAGGATTGTATCGCTTTGTTCTGTGTTCTTTTGATGTCTTATCTTTTTTATTATTTGTTATTTTATTTTATATCTAATTTTTGCTTTGAATATCTCCCCGTTCGAAGCTTATATAATGACACTTCGATCGCCAATGGCCAATTCTCAGTTTGGGAATTTGACCGTGATCGGGAGCTGTTACTGGCAATTAAGGAATCGAATTGGCATGAGTTCATCCTGGGTACGCGATCAATGTATTTCAATACGAAGTGGGTTAAGCCCATCTTATGCGGTGTTGAAGGCATCAACCACGTATGCAAAGTTATCAGGAACAACATCATCTTGGGTGAATACGGGAGTCCCGAAGAGTCATATCAGATTATGGTAACGACTTTAAGTAAGGACGTTGAGTATTGTTGGAAAATACACGTGGCTTTTCATAGTCGCCTACATTCGCCCAACCCACATGGACCAAAAGAGCTGCGGCACAGAATATCAAACACATATTGCAGAAGATGGTGGGAACTACCAGGGCGATTGGCCAGACTTATAGCTGCCGTTTGTCTGTGGGGGTATCTGCGACTTCAATTAGAACTTCTACTTAGGGTGACCCCCGTACTCTATAAGTTTTATGGGATGAGGCCGTTCTATGTCCATTGAAATTGAGGTTTCTGTCTTTAAGCAGTTACTTGGCCGAGTTAAGATAGCCGAAGTAAGATTAGCAAAGAGCAGATTTGAAGAACTCCATGCTCTTTGACGAGCAGCAGACTGAAAGCACTGTACCTGTTCAGGTTATCAGCCGCAGAAATGCCAGGGCTTTTAACAAAGAAAGTTAAGATCCGGAATCTAAAAAGAAGGGAGTATTTGGTGCTCAAAGACAAACCGAGCTCCCATTAGACCCTAGGGGGAAGTTCAGACCCAATGGACTAGTCCTACATCATCAAGTCTATCTGGTCAGGTGGACGCTATGGTTCTGATGGATCTATATCATGGACAAGTGAAGAAAGTATTACCCCTGAAGAGGCTCGCTATGCCGAAACCGAGGGTGACCTCTAGGCAAAAGCTTAGAGCACAGAAAATTGAAAAATATAGAAACTGAGCCTCAGCAAGGTTGAAACTCGCAAAAGGGCGACCTTGCAAAATAGAGCGTAAAAAGGAGAGTGAAAATAACTCGAGTGAACCCAAGCCCTGAACTACGTAAGGCTTGATTACCCATCTTTGGGATACGTAGGCAACTTCGTCCTGAAGTTCGCCATAAACTTTTCCCCGGATCAACTTTGTCCATTTGATCATCTCGGCCATCTTTGGTCTATTCAGCAATTCAAGAGTTCGGTTATGATCTCCGGTGCATGTGCTTTTCAGACGTAGGGCCAACTTTCCATTGTCCCCCCCCCCCCCCCCCCCCATGCCAGTGCCGCGTACTATTCAAACTGGGGCAACTTCCAGTTGCTGGAATCGGGGTTGTGCATTCCAATACAGATTTCAGGCGTGTCTAGTTCTGATCCATCATGAAAATGGTTTTGAAAAAGTTTTGATAAAAGTCGACTTTGTTCAAATTATCTTTTTTACAACTTAGACCATTTTGACCAAAGCGTAAAATTTTCAGTACCCATAACCTTCTTTCATTGATTTCAATACAGAGTTCTCTCTCCTGCTCTCGCATACAAATAAAATTTGTTTTTTTTTATTACATTCTATGAAGAAAACTTGAAAAGTCTGATAAGCAATAAATCCGGGGCAGTAGACAATCAGGTGCTCCTACGCCCCCTCCCAGAGCTCGTCGAAGCTCTGATACCAAGCGGGCCTAAATCTGTGCCTCTTCATTAAGCCAATCTATCACTCATCAACAAAGTGCAACTAAAAGTAAGGAGCGGGGGCCAGGAGTTCCTAGCCCCCCATGCTGTAACTTGCCGAGCAAGCTGTGCACCTCGAACCGGGAACGGGCAGGATACTCTATCCCTCTGGCAGGCAAGTCTAATCATGGCCAAACTGACGCTGGAACGGAACGGGAAGTAGAAACACCAGTGGTTAAGCCAATCAACTGAATCCCAGTCTGCCGGGGACATGTTGTAGCCCATCGCCGGTAGTTAGCCAAGGGCACCGCCAAGCAATGATCTGCAGACAAACTGCACATCCAGTCAACCACCATCCTTCATCAAGGGCATCGACCAGACGACGTCGAGAAAGTAGTCGCGAGCGAGTAGTAGCCGGGCAAGAGTCCACAACCTGCAACTTATCCATCACCACACCTGGGAGGGATGAAAAATGAGAGAATAAGAATAGAGAGATGAAACGATGTAAGGAAAGTAAGAAAAGGGTTTTGTGAAAAATCGAGCTCGAGGGCCGAGTGGTGTGAGCAATACATATGTGAGATCGGGTGGGAAACATTACCTGCATAGTAGGGACTCCCCGCAAATCTGGTTGTCTCTCGGCGATAAAAGGCCATCCAAGCCCATCAACGTCTCAGCCAGAGTCATGGCAATGCAGCCCTTGCCTCTCTTCAAGCCTTGGCAACTCAATCAACCGGACGCTAGACCTCCGGAGCCCGACGAAAAACAAGAAATGAGATAACATGCACAAACAAGAGGGCATGTCGCCGAAAGCCTTGCAATGATGGTCACTGCGGTCGCCGGCATCAGAAACGACAAATCAAACTCGGAATATCCACCATTCCGTCACAAATCAAGATCGAGCGTCGTGCATAGTATGTCCACACATTCGTCCTAAGGCTTGGGTGGTGACAAAGCGAAGCTGAGGCAAGATTTCCTCATCACGCTCGGATTCCATCAAAGCTTGGAAGTCTTCGAAGGTAGGACACACCTTCTTGACCACCAAAGCTAAAGACATGCGTTACGGATTCCAAAACCTTGCCGTGGCATGGAGAAACGAAGTGAGCGGAGTGTGACTCAGCGTGAATAGTGCATTCATACGAAACCCCGAAGTTTTAGCTTTTCCGAGCCTTCCAAGTTCCAGTGCAATCCCAAGTTGTGAGATTTTGGCAAGAAACTCTTCCATTTGGAGCAAATCAGTATGGAATTGAAAAAACTACGAAAGCTGAAGCCTTTTGTAGGGATAGGTTGAGTGGAGGACAGATGTCAGCATTCTGGTGGTTTTACCATTTATGGCAGGCCGGCCAAATGTAGTGTCAACCGACCCCATTTTGGCCGATGACCATCTCTCATGGCTGTGCCCTCCCCCTTTTATTCCATAAGTTGCTTATGAGTTGAACATAGCTGAAGAATTGTGGTTGGAACCTCCCTCAATGCCTTCCTGTGGTGATCTTGCAAAGTCACGTTTATTTGTTTAATCGAGTTGTTGTACACTTGCTTATCGAGTTGTATGTCACGTTCCTCAAATCTTCATTTGCTTAATCGAGTTATATTTACACCTGGTCAAACTTATCGAGTTTCTTTGTTTTGCTTATCGAGTTGTAAGTCGTTCACTACCTGATTATTACGATGTAAGTGCTTAATTTTCAAACCAAGTTCAATTTCGTTCACATTGTTATGTGATACCATGCGATGCGATGCATAGAAAGCACAAATGTGACTCCCTTTTTTAAACAAAATAGCTGTTTTCATTTCCCCCATATGTTTTGCGAAAATACACAACTTTTGAAAAAGTAAAACCTGCTTGAGGCAGTGACAATGTGTTAAACTACAGTAAAAAGGACGAGTAAAGCAAAAAAGAAGCAGGGCAGCAAAGTATGGAATTGATACCGGTAACCCCCTTGCGATCAATGCACATCTTACGCCCTCGTTCGGCGTCAATTACGAGTTTGGCACTTTTCATTACCCCAAGATAGTGCGGAAAAGCGTACTTTCAGAACGTTAGTAGGGCCTTCGAGTTAAACCTCAGGCCGTGGCTTTTCTGCACAGGCTCTGTACGTACGAGGAACACCTCTTCGTAACACCTCTTCCCGTATCCTTTTTGTATCTTGTGAACTCCACAAATCGCTTCAATTATGCTGTGTTGCAGTGTTTTGCATTTTCAACATCATGAATAACTTATCTTTACCATATTTCAAGTTTCTTTCTATACACATTGCATGCGTTGTCGCGTTATGCTTTACTTACATGTGTTCAAGTTTCTTTCTATACACATTGCATGCGTTGTCGCGTTATGCTTTACTTACATGTGTTTGAGTTTCTTTCTATACACATTGCATGCGTTGTCACGATATGCTTTACTTACATGTGTTCAAGTTTCTTTCTATACACATTGCATGCATTGTCGCGTTATGCTTTACTTACATGTGTTCAAGTTTCTTTCTATACACATTGCATGTGTTGTCACGTATTGCTTTACTCACATGTGTTCAAGTTCCCCATCGCACACATTGTACACATTGTTACGTGTTCTTTACTTACATGTGTTTGTGCCTTCATAGCATTGTTATGCCTGTCCCAAATTGCATTGTTATGCGTCCTACTCGACTTGCGTTGTCACGCACTTTCAATTGCATTGATTGCATACTGCTAACAATATTGTACCTGTTAAGTTTTCTTGTCCTTTCAGCATGATATGCTATCGTACGGTTCATTTGAAGCTAGTTGCAACCAGACCGAACTCGCACAGGTGTTAATTCTCCGCGTGAAACGTATGCGAGAATTACATGATTTCCTTACATCTTCTGCATTGTATGTAGTTGGATTTGTATTGATTGCTTTGAAACTATTGCATGTTATGCTTCGTTACGCTTTCTTTGCATGATCATAAGTTATGTTCGGGCTTCTTGCATTGTTAGTTGTCATTTTGCCCACCTTCGGGCGCATACCTATCTGTAGCGTTGTATGTTTGTCTAAGTCTTCGGCCTTGTTAAAAATGGTCGTCCTCTGGGCTTTGACACATCACTCGCCGTCATTGTTATTGACTTTCGAGTTCTGTCAAGAGGGGCAACTGTAGACATCCCATTTTGAACCGTCCTCAAGACTTGGACGTCACGTGAACACCGGTGATCATTCATGCTCGTGTTTGTTTTGAGTTCCCGAGAGTCTCGGCTACGCCGCTTGCTTCAGGATCTCTCAACTTGACTGTTCTTGTTGGTTGTTTGAAACCAAACACTTGTGTTTTGTTTCTGAGACAGGGAGTGGCTTGTTAGCCCCCCCTGAGACCTACCGGCTTGTGGTTTGAGGCCACCGGCCGTGTCTTCTAGATACCGGCCATTGGTGAAATAGTCCATTGGCCGGTCGGCACTATGAGGGTCGACCGGCACTTTATTTGGCCGGTGGCCCTATTTCTAGCCGGTATCACTTTTCTCCCTTTTTCAAGCATAACACATGCCAGCTGTGCCAGCTGGAGTGCACAACCTGGCCGTCCATGCACGAGTGTGGCTGTTTTGCCCCTTTTGCACCTTTTTGGTCTAGCTTCTTGAGGAAGCTTGGACCTTTTTCTTAGCTTCCTCAAGAAGCTTGGACACCTGTCCCCAGCTTCCTAAGGAAGCCTTGCACCTTTACTAGCTTCCCTTAAAAGCCTTGACCCTTTAGGAATAGCTTCTCTTGGAAGCTTAGCCTTTTGCTTGGTTCTATATAAGAGCCCCTCCTTCTTCTTTGTTTTGGTTCAGAAAATCCAGACCTAATACATACATATATCTGATATATCATCCTCTCTCCTCTATATCTCCCTCTCTCTCTTCTATTTTGTGTGTGTTTTATAGCCTGAAAGTGTGTTTAGTCATAGTTTTGCACTAGAACACATACTATTACACCATACTTCAACTTGGGAGGTTTTGAGAGGTTGTTCTTGGAGTTTTGGGCTGATTTTGATCAGAAGGAAGAGGCTGAGCTTGCTGTTCTTGAAGTGTTCTTCAAGGGTAACACCTTTACTTTATTATTCCCCAATCTTGCACTAGTCTTTTACCTATCTTGCTTTACTGTTTTAGACTTTGTGTATAACTGAAAAAAGTCTTATATTTCATGCTTAAGATACTTCATTCAGGTTACTTTGGTGTTGGGGGTCGACCTCCCCTCTTAGGCCTTGTTTGCCCCTTTTTTGGCCTCTTCTTTGTTGAGCTTTGAATACTATTTGTGTTTTGGTCTTCTCACCACTGAAATCCAGTGGATTTTCAGTGGTGAGGAAGGTGGTTTTAAGTCTTTCATAGGGGAGGGACACCCCTCTCCCCTTGGTCTCTCATTTGTGCATGTTTTTGGCTCATAAGGGTAGCATATGTGCTTGGTTGTTTTTGACCCCATTTCAGAGGTTTTTGGATGTTGTTTGGTCATATGTTGCCTCAGTTTTTGGTCAGATTAAAGGTCCCTTGCATGCATAATGTACTTGCTTTGTATTCCCTTATTTTGCCAAGAAGAGCATCATGCATTTAGCCCACCATGTTCTCATGTTTTGGCCTAACTTTGTGAAGTTCTTAGCTATGTCTTACCATGCTTGAGGTCTGTTGGGTGCTGATTTGATCATATTTTCCATGTTTGGTATAGCCCCTTTGTATTTTGGCTTGTGAGCCTTGAGTGTGTGAGTCATTAGCATGCTTTAGTTGGGTTGTTCCAATGATTTGGAGTCATTTCACAAGCCATTTCAGCCCCTAATCCATGCTTGTATGCTTACATTCATCATCACTTTCTTGCCTTGAAGGGTTGTTCTTTTGTGCCTTAAAAAGGGTCATAGTGCATGCCTTGTGTTTAAGTCATTTGGGGTTGCCACATCAGTGGGTTTTGGGACATATTTTGATGCATTAAAACTCTGTTTTTGGTTGCATGATTCATGCCATGAGTGGTTGGGGTGGTTGTAGTAGAATACTCCTTTTTGTGGCCTTGAATGCTTCCTTTTTCACATCCATTCCCTAGCATGTTTTGGTGTCATCTTTTGCATGCTTTTCAGAGTTTAACATGAGTGTTTAATGTCCAAGTATATTGTCTTTATGTGTGCTTAGAGTTGTCCCCTTCCATGTTTAAGTGATGAACCTTGGTGTGTGCATGCTTGCATACATGATTTGTGCCCTCTTGCACCACTTTTGGTCACTGTTTTAGGGTGGGCTGAGGTTTGCCCCTTTGGTTCAAGTCCACCATTGCATGATCATGTTACATTATTTTGGTTTCGTGTTTGCATTGTATCATGTTTGCACACTTGCATATTGTTTAGCTAATTACATTTCATGTCATAGCATTGTATGATAGTTTGCACCACATTGCGTGTTTGCATGCTTGGTTTGCATTACATTTGGCATGTTTGCATACTCAAGTCCACCATCTTACTTTCACAGTCTTCAGAGGAGCAGGGCAGTGTAAACAGCGGTAACAGTGCTATATCAGCGAGTTTCCGGGTGAGACGAGTCAAGCATGCATCATTCACGCATCCCGAGGTGGGGTTATGGCCACCTTCTTTCTGCATTTAATTTATTAATTAGAAATTCTGTAATAATTAATTTAGTATTATTTATTTGGACTGTAATATTTATTCGGACCCTCCGAGCGAGGGCAATTGTGTAATAAGTGTGCGTGAGTGTGTGTATGTCTCCCAACCCCACGTCTTTCTTCCCTTTTATTTACTAGCTTTCAATGGTTAGTCTAGGGCATGTTTCAATTAGCATACAGTATGATAGCATGCGTGCATCCATACATTTGTCTTACATGCACCGGGCTCGGTGCATCATACTAACTGCATTTGTATTTCAATCCCAAAGTTGAATACATGTTAGTTGTAGCATCTCACATGTCATTGTAGATTAGCCGAGCCTATCTTAGTTGCATTTTGCGTGTGTTGCATTAGCCATCTTAACATGAACTAGGATCATGCACATGATTACTAATTGGTTTCTGTTTTGGCTTGGAGTACTGAGTAAGCTTTTATGCTTTAGCATGCCACATGTGTGTGAATGTTGCCATGATAGCATAATTACCACGAGGCTAGTTGCTTATGTGATATAACTGCTTGAATGCCTGTGGATGGAGGTTGAATTACCTAAATTGGAATAATGCACTAAAATTGTGAGTTGTAAGCCCACTAGATAGTGGCAAAACCATCTTTTCTAAAGCCCACTTGAGGGTGGCAAAATCTGCATTTTAGCCCTACTGACTAGTCTTTTACCTATCTTGCTTACTGTTTTAGACTTTGTGTATAACTGAAAAAAGTCTTATATTTGCATAGTAACCTAGGCTAATAACCGGAATAAGAACACACAATGTTTTCAAAAATAGATATCATGGTTAGTAGAGGCCGATCTTTGATCGGGCGAGCGGGGGTGCTCACGAAGTGACCTTCCCCAATCGTACTCAAGTTCCCGAGCCGAGGCAACTTTGGTGATGACGGACACATGGCCTTTGGCACCGAGTCAGGGTTTCCTAAATTTCCCAAAATAAAATATTTAGGTGGCGACTTTGTATCTGGCAAAGCAGTCCATGTTTGGCACTTCTTTTCTAAAAATCTGTTTTTCTCAAAATGATATGCCGGATTTGGACTCTTTGGTTTAGATTAAGAACCGTGACAAAAATCGAGTCCGAACTGTAGCACGGAGGCCCCACACGGGCGCGTCTACAGTATGACTATTTTTGAAAAAAAATTCACGAACTTTCTGTAGTACCCAGCTAAGCCCATGAAACTGCGGACTTCTGTTACATTTGTTGGTGTCGGCCAACTTACAATTGTCTCTATCTTCTGTGGGTCTACTGAAATCCCATTTCTGTTGATGACATGGCCTAGGAAAATGATTTCATCCAACCAAAACTTACATTTCTTTAATTCAGTAAATAATCTCTTCTCCCTAAATGTTTGTAAGACGGTTCTCAAATGTTGTTCATGTTCAAGTCTACACTTTGAATATATTAGAATATCATCAATAAAAACTACAACGAATTCGTCAAGGTAAGGCTTAAAAATTCGGTTCATAAAATCCATAAATGCTGCAGGGGCATTAGTCATTCCAAACGGCATAACAAGGAATTCATAATGACTATACATCATTCTGAATGCAGTTTTCTTAACATCTTCTGCCTTTACCTTCAACTGGTGGTACCCAGATCTCAAATCAATTTTAGAAAATACTTGCGAGCCTTACAACTAATCAAACAAGTCATCGATATGGGGTAAAGGATATTTATTCTTTATCGTTACCTTGTTCAATTCACGGTAGTCAATACACAGGTGCAAGTTTCCATATTTCTTTTTCACAAACAATACCGGTGCACCCCATGGTGAAATGCTTGGTCGAATTAACCCTTTGTCAAGTAAGTCTTGCAATTATTCTTTCAGTTCTTTTATTTCAGCAGTAGCCATTCTGTAAGGGGTTTTTGAGATAGGCTGAGTGCCTGGCACAATATCGATAGTAAACTCTATCTCCTTATCAACTAATTCTCCTGGCAATTCACCTAGGAATACATCTAGAAACTCGCTAACAATAGAAATACTATTCAATTCAACATTCACAGATTGTTCAGACAATACACAACATAAGTAACCTTGGCACCCTTTCCTGATTAATTAACATGCTTTCATTGCAGATATCAAATAAGGTGGAGGCACTATCCCATTACCCACAAACACAATTTCCTCCTGTCCTAGTGGTCCAAATACAACTCGTTTTGTTATACAATCAATGGTGGCACAGTATTTAGATAACCAGTCCATGCCCAGAATTATATCAAAATGTCTAAAGTTCAAGGGTAATAGATCTATATACAAAGTAGCATTCCCAATACGCATATCGCAAAATCGACACACAGATGTACACAACACAGATTCCCTGGATGGAGCAGATACACATAGCAAATATGGCAATGATTCTAAAGGTCTACTCAATCTAGATGCAAATGCATAAGTTATAAAGGAGTGCATTGATCTGGAGTCAATTAACATAAATGCATCTTGATTACATATAGAGATAGTACCTGAGACGACGACCTCTGCATTCTGTGTATTGCTCGAAACGAGTGCAAAGACTCTCCCTTGCCTCACTGTGTCTCTGGTGGTAGTAGGCCTCGTAGTGTTTCCCGATTTTGGGATCGATGCAGTTGAGCTAGCAGTTAACTTCCCACTGTTTTGGTTACAATCCATGGCCATATGCCCTATTTTACCACACTTAAAGCAAGTCCTTGAAACACGGTAGCAAACCCCACGATGTCTTTTACCATATTGGTTGCACATTGGAGATGTATTTCTGGAAGAATTTGAAGTACTTGAGGAGCCCGTATTCTGTTTCTTTGAAAGTCTTTTCTTTGAAAAGAAGCCCTACCTCTTACTTTTCCAATCAGTTGATGATTTACTCTGCCTAGCTATGTTAGCTTCTGACATTGTGGCCCGATCCAGCACATCAATGTAAGTTTCTAGCTTTAATAGTCTAAGGTATCATCTCGAAGACCTCCTTCAAAGTGTCTCGCTTTCTTATAGTCGGTATCGACCATGTGTGGTGTAAATCTGGCTAATTTAGTAAACTTGGCTTCGTACTCGGCTACTGTCATGCTGTTTTGCTTAAGTTCCATGAACTCCGACACTTTCCTATCACGAACGTACTGTGGAAAGTATTTGTCATAGAAAATTTCCAAGAACTGTGCGCAACCAAGATCTTTATTGCTTTCACGCATCAACATCCACCACTTTCTTACTTCATTTTCAAGTTTAAAAGTGGCTAGCAATACTTTCTGTGTTTCTAGACAAGGAAACACCTCAAATAACTTTTCTATGCCTAGGACCCACGCTTCAGCCTTCAGTGGATCTAATCCCCTATGAAACTATGGTGGTTTTATTTCCTTAAACTTTTTGGTGAGGGCTATTGTTCAGTTATCATTCTGTAGACCTTGTACAAGCGGTACTGGAGGCGGAGGTGATGTGGATATTGCCATTATTGTTGCCACTGTTGTTGTTGCATCAATGTTTCTGCCATATCCTGTATTAATCTTTCCATCTTATCCGTTCTGGTAGTAGAGGACTCATCTAATTCATCACCTCTTGTTCTTACCATTATCTGATTAAACTTGCATTATTCTTTATACAAAAATGTTCACAAGTATGCATATACAAAAAAGTATACGTATTCAAGTAATTCACAATGAAAGCAAATTACGAAAGATATAGCACATAGTCATTCATTTTGAAACATTGAAGCATATATTCAATGCCTTCGAGTTCATACTCATCACATGAGTGTATCCTAGATCTTTTCTAGATGCTTATTGCTCATTTGGACAAGTGTGTGAGTTATTAACTCGTGCTATGATACCACTCTGTCATGACCCGAACCTGCCCCTATGGATTAAGGTCATAACCGGCCAGTAACCAAGAGATTATCTACGGCCTTAAATTTGATTAAACGTGTTTTCAATAGAAATAAGGGACCAAAACAGAAGCAGACTTAAGAATTTTTGTCTAATGAGCTGTGCTCACATGGCATGGTAAAATTATTCCGAAAGCATTTCATAATAACCCACACGTATAAGAAGAATTAATAACTTGTCCACCCAGGAACTTCAAACAAGCAGTTAGCCAAACAAAAGTTTATGTACATGGGTGATCCAATGTATTCACCGAGATAACAAAAAGAGTTAATAAAAAAACAAAAACAAAGTCTCGTGTACGAGACGTTCGGGCTGACTTCACAAAAATTGACTTCCTCTCACATTCTTCACTGAGGCTGGGTTTGGACATCTCTTTGCTCACCAACATACATTTTAAATGAGAGCGAGCGAAAGCCCAGTGAATAATATCAAAATAAAGAGTTACATGAATGAAATTCATAACGAGCACATCAAACAACCTTAGGCCCTTTCATATTCCTATCTAGTATATCAAACGGCCTCAGGCCCAAACATATCAAATGACCTCTGTCTCATCAGATCGAACTGCCTCAGGCCCAATTCATTCATGTCAGACGGCCTCGGGCCTGACTCATTCATGTCAGACGGCCTCGGGCCCAATTCATTCATGTCAGATGGCTTCGGGCCTGATTTACTCATGTCAAACGGCCTTTGGCCAAATCCATTCATGTCAAACGGCCTTTGGCTCAATCATCATGTCAGAGAGCCTTTGGCCCAATCATTTATGTCAAACGACCTTTGCCCAATCCATTCGTGTCAAACTGCCTTTGGCCCAATCCATTCACGTCAAACGACCTTTGGCCCAATCCATTCACGTCAAACGGCCTTTGGCCCAATCATTTATGTCAAACGGCCTTTGGCCTAATCATTCGTGTCAGACGGCCCTTGGCCCAATTCATTCATTGGCATAATGAATATTCGTTCACAATTCAAATTAACAAATCGATGAAACTTATATAGGAGTAAGTATTTAAAAATTAGCATACTTCAAAATATCCTTATTAAGATATTACTCATAGTGTTCTGCCAATGGATTTGCCCTTACGCTTGACCCTACACATTTCATAACATATCGGGTCACAAGCGATTCAATCCGTTCTTAATTTATTTACTTCTCTTAGGCCTCTTTCTTATTCTTTTAAGTCATTCACAATGCTCAATGCATGCCTAAGAGTTCTTAGAAATGAAAGAGAATGGAACACAAAACACAAAACGACTTTTCAAAATTTCTGAAACAGGGCTCTCCGCTCGAGCGCAGCTTTGGTCGCTTGAGCGGACCCCTTTGGTTTGCAAAAGTACTGGTTGCATGTAATTTACGCTCGAGCAAGATTCTCGATGCTCGAGCGAGGAGTCTTTGCAAAATAGGGTTTGCTCGAGCGTAAAGTCTACCGCTCGAGCCACTGTGCAATTTCTGGAAAACTTTTGGGAGTTAAATTTTCACGCTCGAGCGAGACTTTTCACGCTCGAGCGGACTGATCGAATTCTGGGTTTTTTAGCAGGCTGTTTGAGCTTCAAAACATAACCCCAAAGGCTCCAAAGTTTGTGAATCAATGCCAAAACATAGAAAAACATTCTGTAACATAAAAACTTAGATAATTTGAAACCAATTGTCCCAAAATCATGGTCCCTTTCCAAAATCATTCCAAATTCTTTGCCAATTTCAAGACTCCTACATTCAAGCTTCACACCTTCATGAATCATGCATGTATGTTAATTATTGACTCCAATTCTACTTCAAATGGCACAAATAATGTTCAAATGCATGAAGCTCATCAAAATTATGCATGCATGTAGGCTTAGGTGTACAAATCTTTCATGTTTAATATGCCTTATGCCAGATCATGCAATCTCATGGAAATGCGTGGCAATTCTATACATACATAAACATATGGACCTCAAATTCTTCATAGTTTCTTTGAATTCACTCAACTATATACTTACACTCATGGTTTTGAGTTCAATTACTCACCTAGGAGCTTCAACTCTTCCAATTATAGCCAAATCTTGAGCTAATCCTCCTAGTTCTTGAATTCCTTTGCAAAATCTTCAAGAATGAGCCCTCTCTCTCTCTCTCTCTCTCTCTCTCTCTAAATTCAGCTCACTCTCTCTTTAGAGTGTGTATCTCAAATTTCAAACTCCAAGAATGGTGAACTTAAATGTAATTAGGCCCATGTATATGCTTGCCTAATCAACCTTGATTAAGGCTAGTTCATTGTGCCTATTTTGATCAATTTAATCTAATTAATTTGGTGCGAATCAATTTTGAATTAAATTTCACCGTAGGCTCTAAAAATTATGCTGATCGCAAAAATACAGTCAATTTCACGTCACCTCTACGGCCTTTAATTAAATTTTATAGCAGAAAATCAAACAGATTTTGCTACGGTGAACAAATGGAGATTCAAAAACACATATAATCATATAAATGGCATTCAAAATCATATCAAACACATAATCACAATCAAAAATAAGATTAATTAACAAAACACAGGACATGGTTATCACAATAATGGCTCTTGCGGCTAAGGCAAGACTAATAGCTGACCTTTATTATGCAAAAGAAAACAAAAAATTTGGTCTGGTTGTCAGGATCCTCCTTTCATGTTATATGTCTTCGCTTGGAAGTATGAGGAGATGCCAGACCTTGATCCATCCCTTGTTACCCACCACCTCGACACATTTCCTAACTCTAAGCCAGTAAAACATCATATTAGGAAGTATCACCCTGATGTTGAAGCAAAAATCAAAGAAAAATTAGAGAAATTAAAAAAAGCCAAGTTCACTAAGCCCATACAGTACCCGACATGGATGGAAAACATTGTACACGTAAAGAAAAAGAATGGCTAGATAAGAATTTGTGTCGATTTCCACAACCTAAATAGAATCTACCTAAATGATGGGTTCCCTCTGCCTCATGTAAATATCCTTGTCGACTCTACGGCATGACATCGAAGGTTTTCTTTTATGGATGGGTTCAATAGTTGCAATTAAATCAAAATAGCCAAGGAAGATGCTAAGAAGACAGTCTTGAGGACACCCCTTAGAAATTTTTTCTATATAGTGAGATGCCCTTCGGTTTGAAGAATGCATGGGCAATCTACCAGCAAAAAATGACTTCAATGTTTTCATGAGATGTTGCATTGTGAAGTAGAGGTTTATGTAGACAACTTAGGGATGAAGTCTGTCAAGGCTAACCGATACCTCGTTGAATTTGAGAAAGTCTTTCAGTGCTGCCGAAAGTTCTGTCTCAAGATAAATCCTCTCAAGTGTGCATTCAAAGTTACTGTGGAAAAATTCCTCAGCTTCTTGATTCATCAACGGAGAATAGAAGCAGACGGAGATAAAATAAGGTCAGTCATAGAAATGTCCATGCCTTATTCCCAAAAGGCCTTGAAGAAATTTCTAGACAAAGTGTCTTACTTAAGGTGATTTATCCCGGCTCTCGCCGAAATTACTTCTCTCTTCGGAGTGTTGCTAAAAGGAAATCATAAGTTTGAGTGGTTACCAGAACACAATCAAGCTTTTGAGGACGTAAAGCGAGCACTTGTTTTTCCACTCATCATGATCACGCCACAACCTGGGAAATCTCTATTATTGTATCTTACCTCCACACCCAAGTCCATCGGAGCCCTATTTGTCCAGGATGTTGATGGCGCTTAAAAGCAAGTCTATCATATCAATAGAAAAGTCAACAATGCAGAATCGCACTATACTCCAATTGAAAGATATTGCTTGGCTTTGATTTTCACAGCACAAAAGCTGCGATACTATTTTCTAGCACACCTGATCTAGGTTGTAACTAGGAGTGACCTCGTCCGATAGTTGATGAGCAAGCCAGCACTGAAAGGGAGAATGGCGAGATGGATGTTGACATTTGCAGAATATGACATTGCGTGCATTACCCCAAAAGCCATCAAAAGCCAGGCATTGGCAGACCTGCTAGCATAGTTCCCATCTGGCGAATATGAACCTGTTGAGGTAGTTCTACCTGGTGAGGTTTGTGCCTCGGCAATGGAAGCTAAAGCCTACTGGATTTCAAGTTTGACGGAGTATCTGGGGCTGGAAAATGTAGTGCAGGAATCACGCTAAACATCAAAGATGGGAAAGAGATACACTTGTCCTACAAACTTGATTTTGAATGTTCAAATAACGAGGCTAAGTATGAGGTGCTAATATTAGGGTTGATTTCCACACAGAAGCAAGGCCTGTACAAATTGAAAATCTGGGGAGACTCCAAATTAGTCGTAGAACAAGCATTCAAGAACTTTGCTCTGAAAAAACCATTCTTAGCACAGTACTAAAGCATATTCCAAAAGTTGCTGACTCAATTTGATAACGTTCAGATTAACAGACCCCTCGAATGCAAAACCATTTTCCCAATGCCACGGCTACACTAAGGGCAAAGATGGATATTCATATGGATAGTATAGTTATTGTTAACGAGAAAAGAACAACACCTACAATAATGGCGGAGGCAAATACAAAGTGAAATGCTGAAGGGTGGAAAGAAGACATAATGCAACAGTTGAGAACAAGCAAAGGGTGACAAAAGCCTAGTAGAATTAGCACATTTCCTGCTCTTCAAAGGAGAATTGTATTTTTGAGGGTCAAACAACTTATTGGTAAGATTTGTCGGCAAGCAAGAGGCAACTTATAAACTTAAGCAAATCCATGATAAGGCCTGTGGAGATGGAGATATCAGTCTGTACCGACGCATACAGAGGTAGGGCTATTATTGGCCAAAAATGGAAAAAGAAAGCGCTGATTTGCAGAAGCAATGAGTGAACTATCAGACTTATCCAAAGGAAAAAGAAGCCCATTTGAGCAGCGAATAATGAAGACCACCATACATCGATTAGCTAGAGAAGATGGTACTTCCTTAAAACCCATAGATGCCATCAAAGTCAAGAGGCAGACCCTTCGCTTCTTGCTTGACCAAGGGAAGTTGTATTGAAGACTTTTTATAGGGCTCCCCTAGCATGTTTGTCTAAAGATGAAGCAAATGAAGTGCTTAGGGAAGCTCATAACGTGGAACATCAGGGAATTTTGAATGTAACATAACATAATTTTATTTTTTAACAAATTCCTTCATATATATATATATATATATTCTTTCCATTTGTTTTTCAATAACAAATACACTGCAAATTCAAGGTCCGAACATTGAAGTTAGAAGGCAGATTCCTTCTAGTCCATAATTTGGATTAGACGAGATTAATATATTCTAAAAACTTAACAAAATCAATTAGAATATTTGATTCCTTAAAGAACTTAGATCAAATTCATCAAATTGCTAAGTAAAAGTTTTTTTTTTGTTTTATTTTTTTTTTGCAAGATACTTATATTTTCTTCTTCTATAAGTGAATTAGACAGTAAAATCTGTTAGACAATCTTCACAGTATTCGAAGAAAGAAAATTAAGAAAGAAGAAAGTTTGTTTGATTACAAAAATCAAAACAGTACATATATCTAATAAATAAAAAAAAATTAGAAAAATAGATCCTTACTTTGTTACAAAACAAAACCAGAATCTAGGGGAAAAAAAAAAACATAACCAACCAAATACAATATTATTTTCTTCAACAAAATTTGATCTAGTCTTGTGTTCAACACTGTGTCCTTAAGATAGATTCGTCCTCTCCACGGTACTTTCAGATTATGGAAGTTTATCTCCTAGGATAAAATGATCAACGACAATTTAGTAGCAGCACTACAAACTAAATGTCCAACGAACACATATTATGTTTATACTCTTTCTCTGAGGAAATTTATGCAGCAAAATGTTGGAAATAAAAGCGGACAAGAAGAACGAAAATTGGATGAAAAATCAAATTGAGTACTTGTCTATTTATAGGTGAACTAGTGGGTTTTCATAATAGACTTCAACAGGTAACAAACCTATTTAAACAGATTTCAACAGGTAAAGTACCTGTTTGGGTTAAATTTGAACAGACAATAAACCTGTTCGGTTGGAGGAAAAATCTGTGCAGGTGTGTTGGACCAAACTACCAGTGTTTCAATATATTGGGGTCATTTTAGAATTAAGTTTGAATTTCAAATCGAAATTTAAATTCCAAACGGTAAGAATTTAATTAAAAAAAAAAATAAAATTCAAATATTTTTTGCCCAAAAAGATAAGTATTGGGTCGAATAAGTCCAACCCAACCTCACACCCGCGCCTAAGCCCAGCCCGCCCGACGGATGACGGCGTGTATGTTTGTTTTGAGTTTAATGAGTCTAGCCCACTTTATCCATAACCTCACCCTTCCACATAACTTGGGTACCCCTTAGGCCTTCCCCAAGTTGTGAACCCAAGGCTTATAAACCCATACAATGTTAACCTAGCCAAGTAATGTGAGACAAGTTTCCCTTCAATTTGGAAAATCCACCAAAATACAATTTTTATGACGCTTACTTTGACTTCAATTTCTCATTCACCCGATAATGGTTTTGAATAACAAAATATAGTACGTGAATCACAACGCGGAATAAAATGCATTACTTCCAATACCCGCCAACCTCGGCGCATGAGTCCCACTTTAAAAATAGACTAAAGTTTAAGGAAAAATTATTTTTCCAAAACCATCCTTACAAAATCTATTATATTTATATTTATGTTCAAGTAATATTAAGATATGAATATTCATAATAAAAAATATTTAAGTGATTGAATTAGAGTCTTACATGATCATTCCTACGATACGAGCATGCAATAATTTTTCTTTAATGTGAGAAAATTTTCCATTGGAAAGTTGATTAGGTACTAGCACTTAACACCAACTACAAACCAATTAGGCAACTAGCCACAAATGTATTTTTGTGGTGGTGATGATCACCTGTTTTGACACGTTCTCTCACTTCTAGATTATAATAATATTATACGCGCTTTTACTCACGCAATTATATATCTCCATTGTGCGTCATAACAGGACAATTACCCCAATTTTTGACCCACCTATAAAGTACAAAATATGATTAATTTGAGGTTAATGGTCAATTAGGATAATGTTTTTAAAAATCAGTACTATAGGGTGCAGCTGAGAGAGGTGCTTTTTTAAAACAGTTCTTAATTGGGCAATTTATATAGTAGAATATGTCATAACATTGAGCCTCCGTTTAGGAAGTGGGTTGGCATTTTGACTTTTTAATTTTTTTGACTATTTTGGTTTGGGTTGAAAAACTTGGTTTGGAGAAGACTTTTTGAATTTTTGGCCTTTTTGACTTTTTTTGTGAGAGAATAGTGTAATGATTATGGATTGGATGTGATATTTTGTTTGTTGTGGTTAAAATAGCCTATTTTATTTTTTATGCCTAAAATAACCAAAAAAGCCTGAAAACCTTCTTCCCAAACAGCAATAAAATGTAATTTACTTCAATGAGAATAGTAAACAGCGAGAGCGAGTCAATTTAATTTTATTCATGAAAAGCTTAATGATTCAACAAAGCCAAGCAAATTTTTTAACTCCACCTTTTATATATATGTATATATTTCATACGCAATGTAATTCAAAACCTAATGTCCAATTTTATTTAAGAAGATGATTTTTATCAGGGTTGTTCATGGATCGGTTTAATTCAAGTATGAGGTGAATTGATAAATAAATTGGCATCTACAATTCCAAAAGTTTAATAATCAAACTAAATCATAAAATTTAAGAAATTAATCAAAACCAAAATGTAAAAAATGGTTTAATTCCCATTTATTTTAAAAAATATGGACTATAAGTATATTTTTAAAAATAAATCATCAATTTTTTAAAGACGAACAAGACAAAATAAAAAAAGGTTACAATTATTAATTAGATAAACTTAATTTTTCTTATAGAAGATATATACAGATAACCCTAAATAAACCATTGATCATCAAAATAGAGTAGTGATGAGTTCTACAAGCATTTCAAATTCTCTAAAATTTAAATTTAAACTTAAAATAAATACAACTCTTTTTTGTATCCTTTCTTGTCCAACATTGGCATGTCATTGAAAACATTCCATCTCTCACTTTGTCTTTTTTATGGTTTATATTTTTATTTTATTTTTATTGTAAAAAAGAAAAATAAAAAATGAATGTATTTAGAATACTAGAAGAAAAAATCTATTTTTTAAAAAAATTTATTATACTGATTTTTTCTATAAAATAATATAGCCGTAGTTTTTATTTTATTTTATTGTGTGTGTGTTGGGGGGGAGAGAAATTACAATTCACTGAATTTTAAAAAAAAACATATATATTTACAAATTCATGAAAAAGTTTAAAATTTTAATTATTAATATTTATAAAGTTTACCACTTAAGTGTAATTTTTTTTTTTAAAATCTGCACTGAATTTTATTTTTCTCTTTTTTGTTTTGGTAATTGAAATCCATCTAGGAAGGTTTTTCATTTTTAGTCAAAAACATAATCACCATGTCTGTTTCCAGAAAATTAAATCCACTTTCAGAAAATTAATTCTTTTGTTTTCAGTGTTTTTTTTAAGTGAATTTTTTTAATATTATGTGCAATTTTTTTTGTTATTTATTTTTGGATACACTTAATGTAAATATGCTTAAAAAATATAATATTTTTGGAAAAAAAAACTTAGAAATATTCACCAAATACAAAAATATATAAAAATAAAAATAAAAATAAAAATTCAACACATTTTCGTATTTTTTTAAATTGCATGAATCTTTTTTTTTTTTAAATTGTAGAATTTTTTTACTTTTTAAATATTTTAAGATTAAGTGGATCTAAAAATTAAAAAAAATAATTAATTAAAATATTTTTAAAAATCATTAAAAATACAAAAATTAGAATTAAAAACTCAAAAAATTATTTTTAAAAAACTTAAAACTAAACAGTCTAATTATTTTTAGAATAATGTGACAGTTGTGCTTTAATACTATAAACCATTATGGTTTTGATTTTGAATGAAACAATGGCAAACAGTCACATCATTCTTGTAAAAAAATGAAAAGAAAAAATCTATTTATATATATGAAAAATATCATTTATATCATTTTTGATTGACTAATGCTACTGTTTAGATTTATCAACTATGAAAATTGTCCAAAAATGAGTGTGGTGTAGATGAAGAGTTACTGTGCCATAAGCCACACTTAGAATAAATCTCACCCAAATAATTTAAATTTGGATAAATTTTGAATTTTTCTAGATTTGTAATGTTGCTCTTTTTGATTTTTTTTTTTTGTTGATCAGTAAAAAAGAATTTTATTGATGATTAAAAGAAATACACCAATGATACATCAATAAAGAAAAAACAAGTGCAAAAAGTATCATTTTTTTTTTTGAAACAGCAAGAAAAAGACTTTATTGATGGAAAACTAGTACAATGTACAAAGTGAATTACATCAATAAAGACAAGAGGGAGGTGCAAAGGCATCACAATGGGCTAGATCATCCCAACGAGGTTGGCACCAAACTAGCTCATCCTATCATTTGCTAGCACCCCCAGAGTTGGTGAGAGACCAACGAGCGAACACCAAAATACAAAAAGACCTTGCAATCACCCAAACCCAGCATAACACTCTCGAACCTCTCTCTATTATTACCACTATTAACAGAGGTCCTTAATCACCTCCTAGACACCATGGTTTGGGGAAAATGGACTTTAAATACAACAATGACTCCCATAACTTACCTCTCCTCATAATATCATTTGGGGCATAGACATTTAAGATAACACACTCAAAGGAATTCAGAATAGTACCTGAAAGTAGGATGAAGTTTTTGTTGCTACAGCATTCTGAAAGTTGAAAAACATCAGGGTCCCAAATGCATAACAATCCACCTGCCGCACCTATTGCATCCACTGCCATGATTTCCATCTTTTCTCTTGGCCACAAGTGCAAAAAGTATCATAGCTAAACATATTCATCCCAACTAAGTTGGCACCAATATAAAAGTTCAATCATATGCTACCATCAAGCCAAGAAGAGCAATGAAATACCATTTATACAAAATGTATCAATTTATCATATCTCAACCACATGAACGTATTGTTTTTACAACTTCATTCGTACACAAATCATCATAGAAATGCATTTTATTCAACAATACATAAAAAAGCCAAAACAGACAGCAGATACCAATAAGTTGGCATAAAATATATCCATTTTTCCTCGAGTGTTCCTATAACACTTATTCATTTGTAATATCACAAACTATGATATGCTCTAAGCATTTACAAATGGATAAATCTCGGCCTTGTTTGGTTTGTTTTTGTGTTTCTCAAAAAATCTTGAGAAAAATTCTCTACAAATAAGTTTTTAAAAGTAATCAAACCAAACAAATTTTTCCAAAATTTTTTTCCAAAACTTGTTTGGTTTACAAATTTTTCAAACAAATCTTTCTCTCATACACATCAAATCAATCACTTTTTCCAAAACTCTCTCTCAAAATAATTTTTTAAAACATCTTTTAAAAAAAAATCAAACCAAACAAATTTTCGTACTTTTTATCTCAAAACATATTTCCCATATCTGAAGTTACAACTCCCTCCAACAACTCTCCCACCTTCTTTTCCATCACAACAACTTGGAAGCTCACTTATGATTCCATCAAGACACTTCTTACAATCAACACTAGAAAGATCTCTAGTGCATTGAACCAACCCATAGAGTTTCTTTGAATAATATCCGAGCTCCAACTCTCCGGTAGCGTACATTTTTGTTGCAACATAAGCTTGTTGAGATAGCCGACTCAACAAATCTTTGGTTTTTTGGTTAAATAACAAAGGGTTGCTCACATTTCTCAAGTTCCACATGTAGAACCTGTTTCCATTATCAATTTTGCCGAAGAAATCAGTGTTTGAGTATTTTACGAGACAGTTATCGTACCATATGACCGATCCTTTGTTGTATGGCAGCGTTTGCAAATCTCGCCACTGGCTTCAACAACGCAGGCAGCGCAGTCTGTGGAGTTGACATCACCACGACAGAGAGAGAGGCCGTTGGCTATGTCATGGTATTGTCCCACTGAACCAACACCGAGCCCTGTTGGAGGGGTTTTGAGGTAGAGATAGCTCATAAGCTTGTTCAAGTTTGATTCATAAGGGCTATTAGCAGTGAAATTTTCAGGACTTGAACAGAAATGGAAGAGAGGGTTGACTCCAATGACAATTTGGATAAGAAGAGTGAAGGAAAGAAGGTAGAGAGAGGAGGTGAATGTTGAGGAAGACATGTTGGAGGAATATGTCTGTGTGTGTGAGAGAGAGAGATAAAGAGAGAGAAAATGCTTGTATAGAGTGAAAATGCAAAGGCAAATGGGGGAGTTGACAACTCTAGGTTGCCATTTCCAAAGTGAAAATGCTTGTTCAAAGGTTGACATTTCCATTTACAGGTACATTATGATTTAAGGCATTGGAAGATGGAAGTTGTCAACTTTAGGCTGTGCTGTTGCGAAATTTCTTTAGTGGGGAAGTGAGAGGCGCACTTTATTAGCCAGTGGATATATAAATAAATAAAAGAAAAGGAAAAATAAGAAAACTTGAAGATGATGAATTTTATATTATAGAAGTTTTCATTTTCAAAATACTAGCATTTTTGTAAAAAAATAAAAATAAAAAAAATAAAAAATATAAAAAAAAATAAAAATAAAAATTTGAAGCACAACCTGTGACACTCTTGATCCGAATTGAGTCTCATATCAAAAATCCAATAATATCATATATAAAGGTTGACATTTCCATTTACAGGTACATTATGATTTAAGGCATTGGAAGATGGAAGTTGTCAACTTTAGGCTGTGCTGTTGCGAAATTTCTTTAGTGGGGAAGTGAGAGGCGCACTTTATTAGCCAGTGGATATATAAATAAATAAAAGAAAAGGAAAAATAAGAAAACTTGAAGATGATGAATTTTATATTATAGAAGTTTTCATTTTCAAAATACTAGCATTTTTGTTAAAAAAAAAAAAAAAATAAAAAAATAAAAAAAATTGAAGTACAACCTATGACACTCTTGATCCGAATTGAGTCTCATATAAAAAGTCCAATAATATCATATATTCACTATTTTTTTCAGTGATCAGGTCTTATAGTTATGCTATTAGTAGAGCTTGTTGTCTTTAATGTGCAAGTTGACCTGCCATTACCAGAGTTAGCCTTGAGAATCGAATGCCCGTTATGTGTTAGAAGGTAGGATTCAAACATCGACAGAGCAAACATATATCACAACAGGAAAAATGAGTTTTGGCGACGTTTATTTAACGGCGTTTTATGAAACGTCACATTTTATAATATTTAACGACGTTTCTTAAACGTTGTTGTTTTAAAAAATAAAAACGGCACCGTTTCACTCATTTAAAAGCGTCTTCGAATGTCCTCTCTCTCCCTTAAATGGGCAACCCTCTGAATCCCTAATCTCTCTCACTCGCTCATTTTGTAGCCTTAATCTCTTACTCACTCAGTCTCTCGTTCGCTCTCTCTATTTCTCTAAACCCTCTCAATGGATCGATTCATCTCTCGCTGATTCATCTCAGAATGATACAATCTCGCTGATTCATCTTGGCAGTTTCGATTTTGATTTTGATTTCAAAGTTCTCTCTCGATTTCGATTTCAAGATTTATGTCTCGGTGATTCTCTCTCTCAATTTCAAAGTCTATTTTGAATCTGAGAATAATTGTTAAAGCCCTTTGTAAACCCTCATTTGGAATCCTCATGCCTTCAAATCTCGTCTCTCTCAACCTTCTCTAAACCGTTATCATTCTGAGAGATTCATCTTTGAGATTCAGAGCGATTTCGATTTCGAAGCTCCATCGCCACCACCGTCTGCACCGCCTCGATTTCTCAGATTTCAATTTCATCTGAATCTCTGATTTCGATTTTGATTTTGATTTCGAAGCTCCACTCCCACCACCATCACCAGCGAGGTATCAATTTCTCTGTTTCTCTCAAGCTCTTCCTTCCCGTCTCTCTCGATTTGGTTATTGAAATTGAAATTCTAAACAAGAAACTACAAGTTGATTTGTGGCTAAACACATCATTTTCTTCTTTTCTTTACTCTTTGCTTCGTTGAACTAGATTTAAAGTCTTTGCTTCAAGTCCATATGTGAGAGAGAGAGAGAGAGAGAGAGAGAGAGAGAGAGGATGAGGATGAGGAGGATGAGGAGGAGGAGTTGATTTGTGTCTGAAGGCATCCTTTCCTGATCTGTTATGTTGAAAAAGTTTAAAGATCTCTGAATATATACAGTTACTTTCCTTTTTCTAGATTCTCTTTAGCTTGAGGTACAAATCTCCAATCTCTTCACTTTCTCTACCTTCAAATCTTGTGTGTATGTATATTTGGATTTAATATGCTAAGCTCAAGTTGAAGTTCTCTCTTTCTTGTTCTCTGTTAGATTTCTATTTTTCTATTATTTTTCACTGCACACAAAACACAAAAAGAGACACAAAAATGCACTTGTTGGTTTGTCTCTTGCTCTAAAAGTAGTCCACTATTATGACTTGTAAGACCCAACAACTATCTATATATATGTGTGTATGTATATATGCTAAAAGGGTTTATTATTGTTGAATTTGTAAATTTGAATTGAAGGGCAGTTTGGAAGAAGGCCATGGGAGAGGGAGAGGGAGATGAAGGTCAAGATCATCATACCTCTTTGGTTGATTCTTCCATTGACAAAACTGGTTTGTCTTTCTTTCACTTTCTTTCTCTTCCCTTGTTTTTTTTTCCCCTTTTCTAACAGTAACCATAATGTTTTATGTGTGTGTGTGTATTATGTATTCAATTGTGTGTATGCATGTATGTATTTGTGAACTTGGCGGATAGATAAATAAACCAGACCAAACCAAACTAAGCCCTTGTGTCTCAATCAAGTTGGTTCGGATAGATAAAGTCACATCTCATAATATGACACATTGTCTTCACATATATCCAGTATCCATCTAAACCTTACCTCAGTTTGTAATGGGCCTTTTTATGCCCTTACAGTTTGAGTGGCAGAAGTCCAGCCAAGAACTAACTAGTTTCCCATGCACCACAAGCTTAGGCTTAATAATTTGCACGCTGAGTGCATTTGCTATCACTAGAGAAATTATTGTTTTATGTATTCCCAGGGCAGTTTTTAGAGCTTTGATGATAATATCTATTGTTCCTGAATCTTAATGTTGTGGGGCATGCGGTAAGAACTCCTTGACATCTATCAGAATGTATTGGCCCAGGAGAGATTCAAACGAATTATTGATACATTATCAAATTCTGATTCCACATATTCTGTAAGTTTTTCTGTCCTGGAAGCATAGAATTCTAGTTTGAAGGTGTACTGCTGTAATTAATTTCATCCTAAACCTTATTTATGAGTATTGGTGGTCCATGACACTAGGTTCTCTGCTGTTAGTCATATGAATTTGGATTTTGGGTTCCTATCATTAGAGAACTTCAAAGCTGCCCTTTCAAGTATCCAAAGGCAGCCAAAGGTGGAATGTTTAAAAGGTATGGGTATTTTATTAGATTTTTTTTGACCTTTCACATGCATTTTTTTGCTTTTACGATTCTCATTATTCTAAATTCTAGTCCTCCCAAAATCTTCTTGGTGTGTTGTTTGGTTATCTGGTTTATGCTCAAAATATTATCTCCTCTATGCTTTAGGAGAAAACCTTGTCCACCACATGCTGCTGTTTTTCTCTGATTATTTTTTTTCAGCATATTTATCTTGTGATAAGGGTATAGTACGAATGGATGCATCAACTTGTCACTTCCAACTTGGTTAAACTGCATATGTGGTTGTCTTGAAAAGGCTAGCTAATGTTCTCCAATTGACTGATATTTTAACACATGTTCATCACCTAAACTTGGTAATATTCTAACTTTCCCATTGAACATGTGTGTCTAACTGGTGTTATCTTTTCTCTATGTAGGCATGTATAGAATTTTATCTGGCTTGTTGCCTTATTGTTTTAACAAAGTCATGCATTGTCATTTCATGAAATTCAAACTACATAAGCTGATTAAACTGACTGATCCTATTTAGATTTACTAGCGGTATGCAATTTAAACAAATAAGAATAAAAGAAGATGATAATAAAATTAATATTATAATATATATTTAGTTTAATATGGTGATATTTTTTAGTTTGCTTCATAATTGTCGCATCTACAGGCGGTTGATGCATGGGGAACAATTGATAGATTGATAAACAATGCAGGTTCTTGAATGTTCCACCTCCTCTTCCATCATTAACAGTTTCAGATATAGTCCACTAACTGATCAACAATGGTTTCAGGTATTACTAGAGATGGTTTATTGATGAGAATGAAGACTGCTCAATGGAAGGAGGTTATTGATCTAAATCTCACTGGTGTATACCTATGCACACAGGCGTGTAGTGTATGAAGCGGACTCTTTCATACCTTGCCTCGGTTTGCGAACCAGGCTCTGTTTTCTCTGTTTTCTCTTCCCGAAGGAAGGGAGAGGTCTCGCAGATGATCTCTCAGTGGCCGTAGGCTACGTTTCGTGGTCGTAGGCCAGTTTTTCCGTTTGGAGCCCGGTTTCTGATTTTTTGGAGCCGACGGCCGTGTGCCTCGGTTCGGGATCACCTAACCACCTCCGTTTGCTCCGGTTTTTGGCGTACACCTTATTTCCTCCCTTTTGAGGAACACTGTGGCCCGAGAGACCAACTTCGTGGTCGAACGCCATCTTCGGTGCTTTACAGCCCATTTTCGAGGCCTCGGGCCGCGCGTTTCGGTCCCCGAACCTCCGTTTTGCATCCGTTTTGGTTCATTTTTGGTGGAGACCTTATTTTCATAGTTAGGAAGCTTGTAGGAGGGTGGGAGGCCAGCAATTGTTCTGAAAAGCCAGCTTTATTTCTTCATCGCTCTCCAACGCCCGTTTTTCTCACTTGAAAGCCAATGTTGACCACCCTAGAGCCACTTTCTTGAACCCTAAACCCCATATTTGTGATGCACACACCTGGGAGGCCACCAATATCTGGTGGCCGACCAGTAATTGTGCCTGACCCTTTTGACCCCCTCTGAAAAATGGTTTTTTCTCTCTCCTAGTTCACTTTTTCTCAACCACATAGTTGTGTTGTGCAGACATGGGAGACTACCAATATGAGGTGGCCGACCAGTAATTGTGTTTGCCCCTTTTGGCCCTTGGTCGGCCGGCCATGGGAGGTGGCCGGTGGGCCACCTGAACCTTCTGAACCTGGCCGGCCATGACCCCCACTCCCTGTTCCTTCCAGCTGTGACCTCTTTTTCCCCCCAGATCCTGTATCCGAGGGGGACTCTTTTGGAGGGGAAACTTGAATTTGATTTTCCCCTCCTTTTATCCACTCCTCTCCTCTATATAACCAGCCCCTCAGCTGCATTTTCAAGGGTTAGAAAAATCCATTGGAGCTCTTGCATTGAAGCCTCCCTTTCTCTCTACTCCAAGCCTCAAAATACCCTTGCTCCTACACCATTTCTACACCAACTCATAGCCTATCAACCCACACTCCACTTCCAGCAACTTGAGGCTGTTTTTCAGAGTTTAGGAGCACCTTTCCTTGGTCCAAAGGCTCCTGAAGTTTGGTTCTACAAGGGTGAGTCATTTTCTTCCCTTTTCTAGTCTTTTTTTGCTTCATCTATAAGCCTTAGTTTCTTGATTTTTTGGGCTCCGACCCTAACTGGAAATAGTCATATTTTGAGCCTCTTTTCATGTTTGATTAAGGGTCTTTCTCTGTTTGAGGCCTCCTGCTGTCACTTGCTTCTTTATTTCTCTTTTAGGCCAATTTTTGCATAGTATTTTAGGCATATTTGTGAGCTGTTTTGGACCTTTCCATAAACTGTAAAATAACTTGTTTTGAGCCCCTATTCAACATTGTTGAAGGGCTCTCCTCGGTTTGATGCCTCCTGCTGTCACTTCCTTCTTTATCTCTCTTTTAGGTCAATTTTGGCATAGTATTTTAGGCCTATTTGTGAGCTGCTTTGGACCTTGCCATAAACTGTGAAAAATCTTTTTTTGAGCCCTTCTTCAACATTGTTGAAGGGATCTACTCCGTTTGAGAATAGAAGCTGCCACTTGTCTCTTTACCCCTCTTTTAGGCCTTTTCTTGCATGATAGTTTGGCCTTATTTGTAATTATTTTCGTGGCTTGATGTAAACTGTAAAGTGCCCTGTTTTGAGCCCCTCTTCAACTTTGTTTAAGGACTCTTTTTCATTTGGGGCCAGCTGCTGTCCCTTTGTGTTTAATCTCTCTTTTGGGGCCATTTTTGCATGATAGATTAGCCCCATTTGCATTCATTTTTAGGACTTGTTATAAACTGGAAATATGCATGTTTTGGGACTGTCTTGCATCTGTATTCATGCTTCATGATCAAATAATGCATGTTTTGTATAGCTATAGGCCAATGCGTATGCCTAGTTTTGTGTTTCGGGGCCATTCCATGCATCGGGTACCATGTTTCCATGTTTCGGGATCATTTTGCATCACATTTCAGTACTGAAATTTGCATGATTGCATACCATATTCCATGCCTTGCCATGTCTTGTTAGAGTGGCATTTGTGCCTTAGGATCGGTCCTCGGTTTGCGTGCATGTGTGCACGCATTTCGAGTGTCTCATTTTCATCTCATGGCTACTGATGCGAGTGTGGCTAAGGTCCACTCATGTTGGTGTAAGTCCATTATGCATTGTGTATGCCATTTCGATTCATAGCATTGTGTATGCTAGGTTGTATGTTAGCGCATTGTGTATGCCATGTTACCTCGTGCATTGTGTATGCCATTTCATAGCATTATGCATGCTAGGTTGTATATTAGTTGCATTCATGCATGTCATGCATATTGCATTGTGCTTGGGATAGGAGTTAGCCCGAGCACGGGAAACGAGGGATGTTTCGTACTTCGAGTGACGGAACGTGTCTCAATTCCCAGTCACCGACACTCCGGATAATCCATGATGGAGTTTAGGTCTTGTTGTATTTATATGTGCATTCATTTATTCGACTCCTCGGCCATCGTGCATCGATATGCGTGATTGGTGGCACGAGGATCGAGGACTACACTCCCCGAAGAGTAGTCATGCATACACATGTGAAAATACTTTGCCATGCCCCTTTGTTGCTCTCTGTTGCAGCAAATCAGAAATCGGCAGCCTTCCCGAGCTTGGCATGCATTCCAAGAACAATTGCAAACAGAGGCAAACCGGGGCATCACAAGGGATTTTCCGACAAAGGCAACCGGAGCATGCATCATTCATCACCCGGAGTAGATTTGAGGCAGTCCCTGGCTTGCATGCCAATTTATTGCTTTCCTAATTTAATTTGTTAATTAATTAGGGTTTTGTACATATTTGGACTGTAATTATTCATTTGGGACTGTATATTATTTATTCGGACTCTTTGCGCGAGGGCACAACTGTAATAAGTATGCGCGTGTGTGATGTATGTTTTCCAACGCCACGTCTTTCTCCCTTTTATTTATCCTCTTATGATGGTTAGATTAGGGCATGTTTCAATTAGCATACAGTATGACAGCATGTCTGCATTCATTCATCTGTTTTGCATGCACCGGGCTCGACGCATCATACTAACTGCATTGTATTTTCAATTCCAAGTTGAATACATGTTAACTGTAGCATTTGATATGCCATGTCTAGAATAACCGAGCCTGCTATAGTTGCACTTTTGCATGTGTTGCGTTAGGCATTTCTGTATAATTAGGATCATGCATGGATTTCTAATTAGCTTCTGTTTTGGCTTGGAGTACTCGGTAAGTTTTATGCTTTAGCATCCTTGCATGCGTGTGAGTGACTGCCACGATAGCATGCTTACCATGAGGCTAATTGCTTATGTGATATAACTGCATGAGTGCCTGTGGGTGAAGGTTAGGTTATTTGGATTGGAACAATTCATCAAATGTGTGTTTTAAGCCCACTAGATAGTGGCAAAATCATGTTTTCTAAGCCCACCCGAGGGTAGTAAATCCACGTCTTAGCCTACTTGCGGGTAGCACCATCAAACCATTTTCAAATAAACAAACATGAAATGTTTTGTTCCAATTCAGGCGATCCAGTCTATACTTGTATGCTGTGCGCATCACATAGTAAATCTAGGCTAATAACCGGAATAAGAACGCATAATGTTTTCAAAAATAGATATCATGGTTAGTAGAGGCCGATCTTTGATCGGGCGAGCGGGGGTGCTCACGAAGTGACCTTCCCCAATCGTACCCAAGTTCCCGAGCCGAGACAACTTTGGTGATGACGGACACGTGGCCTTAGGTAAACATGTCAGGGTTTCCTAAATTTCCCGAAATAAAACATTTAGGTGGCGACTCTGTATCTGGCAAAGCAGTTCATGTTCGGCACTTCTTTCAAAAAAAAATCTATTTTCTCAAAACGATTTCCCAAATTTGGACTCTTTGGTTCAGATTAAGAACCGTGACAATTTGAGAGTCCTGAGCTGTAGTGAACCCAAATGAACAGAACGGGACTCACCCTCCCGGGGCGTTCGGGGACGTCTACAAAAGCCTTTGCGTAGGGTGACATCCTTTCATCACGGGCTGCAAACTCTCCCGTTGTCTGGTTGACAATGAGCTGGGAGTCATAGAAGACTATTAGTTCATCTGCGTTCGCTGTCGCTGCCAGTTTCAGTCCTACAATCAATGCTTCATATTCTGCTTCATTGTTTGAGGCCTTGAACCCCAATCGCCAAATTTGGACTCTTTGGTTCAGATTAAGAACCGTGACAATTTGAGAGTCCTGAGGTGTAGTGAACCCAATATCGAACGGAACGGGACTCATCCCTCCCGGGGCATTCGGGGACGTCTACAGTTTCTGGCGACTCTGCTGGGGATTTAGAGAACTTGACTCGAACTCATGATATCTGTTTTTGAATACACTTGTGTGTTTCTTTGCATTGCATGTGCATTGGTGTGCTTAGGACACCGTGTTTGCCATCTGCTATTCCTGAACGGTTTGCCGGAGGCTTGTCTTGTCAAGGCGTGACCATAAGGCTGACCGGTTACAGGCTCTGCCAGTATGGGAACACAAACCCCGATTTTACCGGGGCACCGTTTTTGACCACTCAACCTAGTGCATATTCGGATCCATAGTGACCATTCCAAAGTAGGACAAGTTGCTTACCCGTTTATAGGTTGTTTGAAACCGCTGCGTGCGTAGTAAAACCCTAGCTCCTGACAAAATAGGACAGGGAAAACCCTACCCCAACATAAGGGTGTTTTGGCTCTCACTTACCTGTTATGTGCTATTAGAGTGTGTCTCTACAGGGGTTGCATGTATCAGTTTGCGAGTTTGGGGCATCAGGCCTGCGGGCATCAGTCTGTGTTTGAGAATCAGTTATATGCGGGTATCAGATTCAGTCTTTGGGGACAGTGATTCAGGGATAATGATCAGTGATTGAGGGCAATGTGTATTCAGCTTATCGACCATGTATTGTTATGCCCAGCTGTGTGTTGTGTATTTTCTTTAAGCTGTTATGCTGTCCGTTTATCTGTGTGTTTATTTCCTTATTGCTTTATTTACCTTTTTACTAGGGCAGTTTTAGCACAATTGCTTCCGACCCAGTAGATATTCCCCAAGCACTTTGGACAAGAGGTTGTCGGCTCAATCGATCCGAGAATCTGGTTGACGGACAGCCAATGTTTCATTCTCTACCCCCAGTTGTCAGAAGAAGGCCAAGAAAACGCAGTGTGTCTAAGCAAAGGTTACCAGAACAGTGGTTTACCCTAGTAGTGAACAGTCGAGCTGAGGTTTTAGTTTCTGCCATAGAAATACACATACCAGTCAGTCAGTCAGCAGGATCAGCAGAGTGTAGCCGGAATGGAGGAAATGATGCGTCAGCTCCAAGAGAGCATGAAGCAAATGCAGGAGGACGCTGTCCGCCAAGCGGAATTCTCTAAACAGCAGGCCACAATCATGGCCCAACAGGCGGAGCTAATTACCCGGCTCCAGTAACAAGCCGAAGTGTCAGCCTCACATCCAGTTCCTCCCCCTCCAGGGATCCTATTACTAGAGCAGACACCAACTGTCCAGAATGTCCTGCCAAATGCCCGGAACACCTTGCCAAATGTCCAGAACGTCCAGGAGGACACAAACCTTCCAACGGGACCGGCTCCGCCCCCATTTCTGCCTCAACTGTCCAAGGCGCCTACGCCTATCAACCAACCGGACTCTCCCTTCGAGTTCGAAATAGACCCAACAGCACTGAAACTGAGCAAGCTCGAGAAGCTTTTTAAAAAATCACAAGGGGTAAAGGCTATTCCGGATATCGAAGACGGATATACTGATGTGGCCGTGACGTTACCGGATAGATTTAAAATGCCGCAGATCGATCGCTTCGACGGGTCTGGGGATCCCATGGTCCACCTCCGGCTATTCTCAGATATGCTGTGGCCAATGGGCCTAACTAGACCCCAGAAGCTTTCACTATTTGGCCGGACCCTGTCAGGTGTAGCTGCTATCTGGTATGCAAAATTGGAGGATGATGTCAAGAGGAGTTGGGATGAAATGGCTGAAGCCTTTGTTGCGCAATACTCTTACAACACCCAAATTGAGATTACAACTCGTGATCTCGAAATAACAAAGCAGGAGCCCAAGGAGAGTTTCTCGGATTTCGTAACCTGGTGGAGGACGAAGGCCTCGATGATGACTTTAAGGCCCACCGATAAAGACCAAATCAGGATGATTGTGCGCAATCTCCAGCCAAAATTGATGCAAAAGATGATTGTACTCCTCTTCCCCATTTTTTCAGATCTGCACGAGATGGGGGTACAGATTGAAGTGCAATGAAACAGGGTCTGATCGACCAAGATAGGGAGCAACCAAGGAGGACTTTCAACCGCAACAACAATGCAGGCCCGAGTGGCGCTGCAACTGCAAGAGCTTCAGAGGTGAGCATGGTCACCACCATTCCCCCTCCCCTTCCAAGACCCATGGCAGCCACGCCCTTCTCTGGTGCATCCGGAAGTAACACCCAAACCACCAAATACCAACCTAGAGGCCAAAAAACCTTCACACCCTTATACATGCCCCTGTCCAAAGCTCTAGGGGTATTAATCAGGAAAAAGAATTTGAAGCCCCTGGAGCCTAGGCCACTACCAAATCCACTCCCTCCCTCTCATGACCCAGCAAAATACTGCACGTATCACCAACAACACGGTCACGACACCGATCGTTGTTTTAGATTGCGTGATGAGATCCAGGATCTTATTGACAAGCAGGTGATTGCGCCTCCCGACAAACCCAATGTCACAACCAATCCTCTTCCACCGCATAACCAAGCTCCCCCTCCCAATAGAATCAATTTTATCCAAATTGGGGTCGCATCTTACGATCCTAGTATCTATATCACCCCATCCCACCTACCCAAACCGGAGGTGCTCCTTCCTGACTGCACCGACTCTTTTGCATGTTGGACATCTCCACAACCCAACCAGAGCCGACGGTGGTGACCATCAAAGATGGGGCAGTACAAACTTCAGAAAAGAATGGAATTGTTGAGTCTGGGATTGAACAGTCTGAGAGTTTTGCTGGGGAAGTTTGATGGTTAGATTAGGAACATCATGTTTTAATTAGCACACCTTCTGATTGCATCCATTCATCTCGTATTGCATGCACCGAGGCTCAGCACATCATTCAAACTGTATTGTTGTTTCAATATCTTATTTGAATACGTGTTTAAAAGGCATGTTATCAAATTGCTTCATATGCCATATTAGTAGTCGAGCCTATTAATTGCATATCGCATATGTTGCATTAGTAAGAGACGAGATTTAACAAGTAGAGATCCTCACTACGACGTTTCTTAAACAGCTTGTGTTCTTAGAAGACAGAACGTAAAACACCGCACGTTTCACTCATTTAAAAGCAGTCTTTCGAATCGTCCTCACTCTCTCCCTTAAATGGCGCCAACTCGACGCTCTGAATCATACCTGAGAGTGCTCTCCATCATCGCTCATTTTGTTAGCTTAATCTTCTCTCATCACTCAGCGGACTTTCCATTCGTCTCGACCCTCGCATAACCTCTCGCTCTAATTTCTCCTAAACCCTCAATCATAATGGGATGCGACTACATCTCTCCGCTGATTCATCTCAGAATGTATCACAATCATCGGGCTGATCTCATCTGGCATTATCGATTACTTGATTTATGATCTTCAAAGTTCTCTCTCGATCTCTCTCGTGATTTTCCACAGATTTATGTTCGGTGCAATGATCTCTTCAGTCTTGCAACTCAACAAAGTCTATCTTTGGAATCGTGGAGATAATAGTCTGTGTCGATAAAGCACTTTGTAACCCTCACTTTGGAACTCCTCATCGCTAAATGCTCGTCCTCCTCAACCATTACTCTAAAACGTTCTATCATTACCTGAGAGATCTCATCCTTTGACATTCAGCCCAGCCCGATATCGATTCTCAGCTCCATCGACCCCCAACCGTCTGCACCGCCATCGATTTCTCAGATTTCAATTTCATCTGAATCTCGATTTCGATTTTGATTTTGATTTCGAAGCTCACACTCCCACCACGCAGGAATCATTCACTCTAGCGAGGTATGAAATTTTCTGGTTTCTATTCAAGCTCTTCCTCCCGTCTCTCTCAGAATTTGGTTATGAAATTCGAATTCTACAATGTAGTTGTTGTATGATATGGCTAACACATCATTATGTATTTCTTTACTTCTTTGCTTCGTTGAAACTCTAGATCTAAAGTCTTTGATTAGATCCTATGCATACAGTAGAGAGAGAGAGAGATAGATGAGAGAGGGAGAGGGATTGAGGATGAGGAGGATTGAGCGAGGAGGAGTATGAATCTTGTGTTAGGAAGGCATCCTTCCCTGATCCTGGTTAATGTTTGAAAAAGTTAAAATCTCCTGACATATATATCAGTTTACTCTTCCTTTTTCCAGATTCTCTTAGTCTTGAGGTCACAAATTCCAACTCTCTCACTTTCTCTACGCTTCAATCTTGTGTGTATGTATATTTTAGGATTTAATATGCTAAGACTCAAGTTGCAAGTTCTCTCTTATCTTGCTTCTCTGTTAGATTCTATTTTTCCTATTTTTTTTCCACTGCACACAAAACAACAAAAGAGACACAAAAATGCACTTGTGGTTTGTGCTCTTGCTCTAAATAGTATCCACTATCTAGAAATCTCGTAAAGACGCCTACAACTATCTATATATATGTGTGTATGTAATATATGCTAAAGGGTTTTAATTTTGTTGATTTGTTAATTTGAATTGAAGGGCAGTTTGGACAGAAGGCCATGGAGAGGGTAAGATGGGAGATGGAGGTTCAAGTCATCCAAATCCTCTTTGGTTGATTCTTTCCATTGACCAAAACTGGTTTGTCATTTCTTCACTTTCTTTCTCTTCCCCTTGTTTTTTTTTCCCCTTTTCTAACAGTAACATAATGGTTTATGTGTGTGTGTGTATTATGTATTCAATTGTGTGTATGCATTGTATTTGGGTGAACATTGGCGGATAGATAAATAAAACAGACCAAACAAACTAAAGCCCTTTGTGTTCAATCAAGTTGTGTTTCGGATACGATAAAGTCACATCTCATAATATGACACATTATGTCTTCACATATATCCATAATCCTTCATCTAAACTTACCTCAGTTTGTAATGGCCTTTTTATGCCCTTAAGTTTGTAGTGGCGGATAGTCAGTCAAGTGAACTATACGTAGTTTCCCATGCAACACACACAAGCTTAGCTTTAATAAATCATGCACACGCTGAGTGCATCTCGCTATCCACTAAGACTCGAAATTATTGTCTTTATGTTATTCTAGGGCAAGTTTTTTAGAGCTTGTGATGATAAATTATTGTTCTCGAATCTTAATGCTGTTGGGGCATCGGCGGTAAAAGAACTCCATCTGACAATCTATTAGCAATGTATTGGCCGAGGTGAAGGAATTACAAACAATAGTTATTGATACACAATTATCAAATTCTAATTCAATTATTCTGTAAGTTTTTCTGTCCTTGGAAGCATTAGAATTCTAGTTTGAACATTGTATACTGAGCTATAATTTGAATTTGCATCCTAAACCCTTATTTATATATTTGGTGGTCCCTGGACACTTGAGGTTATCATGCTGTTGAGTCATCATGAATTTGGATTATGTGGGTTCCTATCAAACATTAAGAGACACTTCAAGCATGCCCCTTCACAGTTATCAAGGCAGCCAAAGGCGAGAAATGTGATTAAAAGGTTATGGTATTTATACTTTAGATTTTTTAGACCTTCAACAGCATTTTTTGCTTTTTACGATTCTCATATTCTAATCTAGTCTCAAGATAGTCCACTAAATTCTAGTGAGGGGAGTAGTAAATAGAACCCAATTTATTGAATTGTTTGTTTTTTTTGGTTCAAAGGTATCGCTGTTGCCCCAGGGTTTCATTCGCATCTGATATACTGCTAAGCTGGGAGACATTGAGAAGAAAATCCTGAGAAACACCACCTCTGAAACTCCATTTTGAAATCTTTAACATGAATCGATATGTGAATCATGGATTCACCATACGATTCGTCCAAAATAGAAATCACATCGGATCTACTGCATAACAAGAATGATTCAGTGGAAAAATCAAATCACGAATTGTAAATAATTGATGAAGATAGCTACATTTTCACACCACCATTTTACATCTTAATTAAATGGGAATAGCTAGGCGTTATTGTGTTAGACGATAGACTTTTGTTTTGTGGAGTTCCAATTTTTAGTGGACATCTAATAATACGAGCTCCTGGCACTAACATGTACACAGCTCTTTACAGTGCCGATGAATAGGTAAGTTATGAAATTAAAGAATATCAAGAACATGAGTAACGGTGGTTCCTTTATCATTATTTTGTACCCTGCCTTTTGTGTTTTCGAATCCCTTGATGAAATATAGGGTCAAATCTGTATAAGCACATTCAGCCTCTTCCTTCATACGTCTATCATTTCTTCAGATTGTTCTTTGTGGAACGGGTAAAATGGGATCTTTCCTTGTTGAATGAAGAAAGTGAAAAGGAGCAATAAAGAGGATAACTCTTGCGGTAAAGAATATCTGTTGGTGCTGTCAGGTTGACACAATAACAAAACCCACGTTTCTGGCCGGGTGAAGATCACCACATAAAAGTGGAAACATGGACAATAAAGATCTTCTCAACTAGTATATGAATGCAGAGGGTGACTTCGTCAGTGTAATCTTTAAGTTTTTTTGGAACACCCAGCTTGTTTGAATCAGCTCTTAACGACACCATTTTTACCGAACCTTAGACCAGATTCACCAGTTGACGCTCTCGATACTGCAATAGTGCGTCGTTCAGTAAGTTTCAAGTCCTCGGCTGCGACCTGTGCTTTCAGCCTTCCGGACCTTTCATCACCTTGCCTCGGTTGCATCACAGGCTCTGTTCTCTTCCCGACTGGAGGGAGAGGTCCGTAGATCATATTCAGGGCCGAGGCACGTTCGTGGTCGAGGCCATTTTCCCCGTTTGCAAAAGCCCGTTTATTTTCAGAGCCGACAACAGCTGTTGCCTCGGTTCGGGACTCCTAACCACCTCCGTTGCTCCGGTTTTGGCGTACACCTTATTCCTTCCCTTGAGGAACACTGTCCCGGAGACAACTTCGTGTCGAAGCGCATCTTCGGTGCTTAACAGCCCATTTTCGAGGCCGCGGGCCCGCGCGTTTAGTCCGAACCTCGTGTTGCACCGTGGTTCATTTTTTGTGGAGACCTTATTTCATAGTTAGGTAAGCTTGTAGGAGGGTGGGAGCCACCAATTTTCTGAAAAGCCAGCTTTTTCTTCATCGCTCTCCAATGGCCCTTTTCTCACTGAAAAGCCAATGTTGATCCACCCCTGGAGCCACTTCTTGAACCCTAACACCCATATTTGTGATGTATCACACCTGTGGAGCCACCAATATTGTGCCGACAGTTAATTGTGCTGACCCTTTTGACTCCCTCTAAAAAATGGTTTTTTCTATCTTCTAGTTCACTTTCTCACTCATAATGTTGTGTCAGACAGGGAGACCACACAATATGAGGTGGCGACCAGTAATTTGTCTGCCCCTTTTGGCCTCTGTCGGCCGCGCCCATGGGAGGGCCGGTGGGGCCACCTGAACCTTCCAACCTGGCGGCCATGACCCCCACTCCCTGTTCCTTCAGCTGGACCTCTTTTCCCCCCCAGATCCGTATCTGGGACTCTTTTGGAGGGAAACTGAATATTGGATTTTCCCCCTCTTTCCTCCACTCCTCTCCTGCTATCAAACCAGCCCCTCGACTCATTTCCAAGCGGTTAGAAAAATCCATTGGAGCCTTGCATGAAGCCTCGCCTCTCCTCCTACTCCAAGCTCAAAATACCTCTGCTCCTACAACATTCAACACCAACTCATCACTATCACCCACATCCACTTCCAGCAACTGAGGCTGTTTTTGCCAGAGTTTAGGAGCACCTTCCTTGGTCCAAAGGCTGCTGAATTTGGTTTCTACAAGGTGAGCTCATTTTCTTCCCTTTTCTAGTCTTTTTTGCTTCACATAGAGCCTTAGTTTCTTGATTTTTTGGCTCCGACTAACTTGAAATAGTCATATTTGAGCCTCTTTTCACTGTTTGATTAGGGTCATTATCTGTTTACTGAGGCTCCTGCTGTCACTATTCTCTTTATTCTCTCTTTAAGGCCAATTTTTCAAGTAATTTAGGCATAATTGTGCGCTGTTGGCCCTTTCCATGACTGGTAAATACATTGTTTTGACCCCTATTCAACATTGTTGAAGGCTCTCCTTGTGAGGCTTCTCTGCTGTCACTTCCTTCTTTATCTCTCTTTTAGGCCAATTTTTGCATAGAATTTAAGCCTATTGGGAGCGTTTGGACCTTGCCAATAAACATACTGTGAAACTCTTTTGAGCCTTATTCCAACATTGGCTCTGACAGGATCTCTCCGTCTGACGAACAGAAGCTGCCACCGTTGCCTCTTACCCCTCTTTATGAGCCTTCTTGGCCCATGACTATTGCGCTTATTCTGTGTTCATTCTTTCGTGGGTCTGAGTAACTGTAAAGTGCCCTGGTTTTTGACCCCTCTCAACTTGTTAAGGACTCCTTTTCATGGCCAGATGCTGTCCCCTTTGTGTTTAATCTCTCTTTGGGCCATTTTGCATGATGAGATATTAGCCCCTTTTGCATCAATTTTCCTGCGGACTTGTTATAACTAGAACAACGCAATGTTTGGACTGTCTGAATCTGTATTCCATTCTTCATGATCAAATAAGCATGTTTTGTAATAGCTATAGGCCAATGCGTAATGCCAGTTTGTGTTCGGGGCCATTCCAATGCACGGTGCCATTTCATGTTTCGGGATCATTTGCATCCAATTCAGAAGAAATGCATGAGCATACCCATGTCCCAGCTTGCCATGCTGTTAGAGTGCATTTGTGCCTAGATCGTCCTCGTTTGCCGTGCATGTTCACGCATTTCGAGTGCTCTCATTTTCATCCATGGATGATGCGAGTGGTGCTGAGGGTCCACCTCATGTTGGTAGTAGTGCCCATTATGCATTGTGTAATGCCTTTCGATCATAGCATGTGAATGCTAGGTGTATGTTAGCGCATGTTATGCCATGTTACCTCGTCATTGTGTATGCCATCTTCATAGCTCTTATGCATCGCTAGGTTGTATATAAGTTGCATTCATGCATTAGCATATGGCATTGTGCTTGGATAGGATTAGCCCGACCGGTGAAACGAGGGCACATTTTGTACTTCGAGTGACGGAACGTTCTCAATCCAGTTCACCGACACCCGGATAAATCCATGAATGGAGTTAGGTCTTGTTGTTTTATTAATGTGCATTATTTCATATTGAGTCGTGCAATTCGACCTCTCGCCACCATGCCATCGATATGGCGTGATTGGTGGCACCCGAGGACGAGACTACCACTCCCCGAAGAGGTAGTCATGCCCTACACATGTGAAATAATTGCATGTCTCTTTGTTGCTTCTCTGTTGCAAGCAAATCAAATCGGCAGCCTTCTCCGAGACTTGGCCACGCATCCAAGAACAATTGCAAACAGAGGCCAAACCGGGCATAACAAGGGATTTCCGACAAAGGCACATGGAGCAGACATCATTCATACACCGACATAGAATTTGAGCAGCCTGGCTTCATGCAATATTGCTTTCCTAAATTTAATTTGTTAATTAATTAGGTTTGACGGTATTTGACTGTAATTAATTCTCTTGGGACTGTAATTATTTATCGGACGTATCTGCGCGAGAGGCACAACGTACTAAGTGTCATAGTGTTGGATGTATGCTTCCAACGCCACGTCTTCTCCCTTTCATTTATCCCTTAATGATGGTTTAGATGGGCATCGTTTCATTAGCATACAGTAATGACAGCATCTGCATTCATTCATCGTTTGCATGCACACGAGCCGAACGATCATCTATACGCTTGTCATTTTCATCAATTTCCAATTGAATACAGTTAACTGAGCATTTGATATGCCAATGTCTAGAATAACCGACCTGCTAAGTTCGCACTTTGGCATGTGTTGCATTAGGCATTCCTGTATAATTAGGATCATGCATGGATTCTAATACTTCTGTTTGGCTTGGGTACCGTAAGTTTTATGCTTTCAAGTAATCCTTGCAGGCGTGTGATGGACGCCAATAGCATGCTTACTATGAGGCTAATTGCTATGTGATATGCTGCTGAGTGCCTGTTGGTGAAGGTGTGGGTTATTTGGATTAACATTCATCAATGTGTTTAAGCCACTAGATATGGCAAATCAATGTTTCTAAGCCCACCTGAGGGTGGTCAAATCCACGTCTTAGCCTACTGCGGTAACACCATCAAAACATTTTCAAATAAACAAACATAGAATGTTTGTTCAAATTCAGGCATCCAGTCCTATAGACTTGTATGCGTGCTCATCACAAGTAATCAGGCAATAACCGGATATAAGAACAGTATAATGTTTTTCAAAAAATAGATATCATGGTAGTAGAGCCGATCTTTGATCGGGCGAGCAGGGTGCCTCATCGATGACCTTACCCAATTCGTACCCAATTTTCCCGAGCCGAGCAACTTTGGTGATACGACACTGGCCTTAGGCAAACATGTCAGGGTTCCTAAAATTTCCCAAATAAAATATTTAGGTGGCGAACTCTGTATCTGGCAAGCAGTCCATTGTTCGCACTTCTTCAAAAAAAAAATCTATTTTCCTACAAAACGATTGGCCCAAAATTTGGACTCTTGGTTCAGATTAAGAACCCGGACAATTTGAGAGTCCGGGATGTATGGGAACCCAAATCGAAACGAAACGGACCTATCCCTCCCGGGCCATTCGGAGTCTACAGTTTCTGGCGACTTCTGCCTGGAATTAAGAGAACTTGACTCGAACCCATGATATCGTTTTTGAATACACTTGTGTGTTTTTTGCATTGCAATGTGCATTGGTGTTGCTAGGACACGTGTTTGCCATCTGCATTCGAACCGGTTTGCCGGGCTTGTCCTTGTCAGGCGTGACCAATAAGGCTGCGCCGTTTTACAGGCCTCTGCCAGAATGGGAACAACAAACCCCGATTTTACCGGGGCACCGTTTTTGACCACTCAACTAGTCAAATATCGGATCCAGGTACCATTCCAAGTAGGACAAGTTGCTTACCCCGTTTATCAGTGTTTTGAAACCGCTGCGTCGTAAGTAAAACCCTAGCTCCTGAAAAATAGGACAGGGAAAACCCTACCTCACATAGGTGTTTTGGCTCTCACTTACTCTGTTATGTCTATTAAGTGGCTCTACAGGGGTTGCATGTACAGTTTGCGAGTTTGGGCATCAGCCTGCGGGCATCAGTCGTGTTTGAGACACAGTTATCGCGGGTATCAGATTCAGTCCTTTTGGGACAGTGATTCAGGGAATAATTGATCCAGTGATTGAGGTTCATGTGTTATTCAGCTTATCGACCATGTATTTAGTTAGCCCAGCGTGGTGTTGTTATTTCTTTAAGCTGTTATGCTGTCCGTATTATCTGTTTTTATTTCCTTATTGCTTTATTTACCTTTTACTAGGGCAGTTTAGCATAACAATTGCTTCCACCGCAGTAGATATCCCCAAGCAGCTTTGGACAGGTTTGCGGCTCAATCGATCCGAGAACTGGTTTTTTTTTTGACGCGACAGGCCAATGTTCATTCCTACCCCAGTTGTCAGAAGCAAGGCCAAAAAACGCAGTGTGTCTAAGCAAAGTTACCGAACAGTGGTTTCCCTAGTAAGTGAACATAAGAGCTGAGTTTTAGTGCTTCTGCAGTAGAAGAATACCATACCAGTCAGTCAGTCGACAGGATCAGCAGAGTGTAGCCGGAATGGAGGAAATGAGCGTCCAGCTCCCAAGAGAGCAAGAAGCAAATGCAGGAGAACGCTGTTCCGCCAAGTGCGGAATTCTCTAAAACGCGAGCCACAATCATGGCCCACACGGTATGCTAATTACCCGGCTCTCAGTAAAAGCCGAAGTGTAACAGCCTCACATCCAGTCCCCCCCCAGGCTCGCACTACATTACTAGAAGCCAGACACCAACTGTCCAGAATGTCCCTGCCAAACTGCCCCGAACACCTTGCAATGTCCAGAACGTCAGGAGGCCACAAACCTCCAAACGGGACCTGCTTTTCCGCCCCATTTCTCCGCTCAAGTCCAAGGCGCCTAACGCCAATCAACCAACGCGGACTCTCCCTCGAGTTCGAAATAGACCAACAGCACTGAAACGAGAAAGTCGAGAAGCCTTTTTAAAAAAGCACAAGGGTAAAGGCATTTCCGGATATCGAAGACGGATATACTGATGTGGCGTGACGTTACGATAGATTTAAAAGCGCAGATCGACTCGCTTCGACGGGTCTGGGGATCCCAGGTCCACCTCCCGTATATCTCAGATATGCTGTGGCCAAATGGGCCCTAACTAGACCCCAGAACTTTCCACTATTTTGGCCGGCACAAACGTCAGAGTGTAGCTGCTATCTGGTAGGCAGAAATTGGAGGAATGAGGTCCAAGAGGAGTTGGGATGAAAATGCTGACACCCTTTGTTTGCGCAAAATACTCTACAACACCCAAAATTGAGTTACAACTCGTGATCTGAAATAACAAAGCAGGAGCCAAGAGAGAGTTCTCGATTCGTAAATGGAAGGACGAGTCGAGTACTTTAAGGCCCACCATAAAGAAACGATGATTGGCAGTCTCAGCCATGCAAAAAATGATTGTACTCCCTCATTCCCCATTTCTTATTTCAGATCGCCAGAGATGGGGGCTACAGACTGAAAGTGCAATGAAAAGGGTCTATCGCCAAGATAGGGACAACCAAGAGAGACTTTCAACCCGCAACAACAATGCAGGCCGAGTGGGCGCTGCAACTGCAAGAGCTTCAAGAGGTGACATGGTCACACCATTCCCTCCCCTTTCAAGACCCATGGCATAAACCACGCCTTCTCTGGTGCATCCGGAAGTAACACCCAAACCACCAAATACCAACCTAGAGGCCAAAATACCTTCACACCCTTATACTGCCCCTGTCCAGCTCTACGGGTATTAAGCGCAAAAAGAATTTGAAAGCCCTGGAGCCTAGGCCCCACTACCAAATCCACTCCCTCCTCCATGCCAGCAAAATACTGCCTGTATCACCAACAAACACGGTCAGGGACACCGATCTTGTTTTACGATTGTCGTTGATTGAGATCCAGGATCTTATGACAAGCAGGTGATTGCGCCATCCCGACCAAACCCAATGTCAAACCAATCCTCTTCCACGCTAACCAAGGCTCCGCCATCCCAATAGAATCAATTTTATCCAATTGGGGTCGCATCTACGATCCTAGTATCCAATACCCATCCCGCTACCAACCCGGAGGTGCTCCTTCTGACTGCACCGACTCTTTTGCATGTGGACATCTCCACAACCACACCAGAGCCGACGTGGGAACCATCAAAAGAGGGCTGCAGTACAAAACTTCAAAAAAGAATGGAATTGTTGATGTCTGGGATTGAACAGTCCTGAGAGTTTTGCTGGGGAAGTCTATATCCGAGTGAGTACATGCTTGTCAACCAGGGCCAGATTGGGCTGGGTATACGAAATGCCAGCAGGAAGAGCTGTTTGGTGTGATCCAGGCGATGGATTTGAGCAGGGAATGATTGGACGGTGTGGAGGAGGCGTTGCAACCTAGGCAGTTTTTTCGAGTAGACAAGAATCAGGGTCGCGGTAGTCACTGGTTGATTTGAGAATCGGTAGAGGCCACTAGGATGGCTGGATGATCAAACCAGATGTGGTGGAAGAGTCCGCAACCAAACAGGGCCCGGCAGGGGCAAGAGTCATCCAGACTGGCCGGAAGGGCCGAGTAGTTCATATAGCCAGAGAGTGGTCGGTACGAAGATTTCGCATCGGGGACTTGAACCATTGTGGATGCACCAAAAGTTGCAAACAACAAACCACACTGAACACACGGTAGAAGAAGAACGATTTTGGGATACCATGAGAGAATCCGGAAAGCCCAAAATCCATGAAGGACCGAAAGTGGTGTGCAACAAAGACAGAACAGATGCTGCGGCAGACGGTGAAGGTACGCGAGTACGATCATTACCGGCGCCAGACAGGTGTCTGTCGCCTGCTGACGAATGTGGTGGAAGACGATGATTTATTTTTTCCCCACACAGATGAAGATTAGGCGAACCAATCAGCCAGAGACACACTGTATGATCGGAGAAATCGAACCATCAATGACGAGAAAAGGGCGGTATTTCAAGCCTCCGCACCCTAGACACGCCAGAGGCTCTGGAAGGAGATAAAAGAAGCCGAGAACAATAGGAGTAACAGCTTGAAGAGGAGGCTGTACTGCAAACCAGTTTTAAAGAAGGAATACAAGCAGACAGTCTCCACTCGCGGCCCGACTGCTTTGGCTTCACGGTGGTAAGACAGGCTGTCTATC
>NW_021027552.1:61497-112483 GCF_004153795.1 Camellia sinensis | reverse complement strand
TCCATTTGATCATCTCAGTCATCTTTGGTCTATCGCTTTCCATTGGAATCCTCGGTGCAAGTGGCTATTTGCAGACCTAGGGGAAAACTTTCCGTTGCCATGCAAATGCGCAGCACTCTTCAAACTAGGGGCAACTTTCCAGTTGCGGGGATCTGGGGTTGTGCATCTCAGTGACAGATCTTAGGCGTGTCCAGTTCTGATCCATATCGAAAATGGTTTTGAAAAGTTTTAATAAAAGTTGACTTTGTTCAAATTAATCTCTTTACAACTAAGACCATTTTTGGACCAAAGCGAAAAATTTTCAGTGCCACAACCTTTCAATTTCATTGATTTCAAAACAGAGTTCTCCTGCTCTTGCATACAATCGAAGTTGTTTTTTATTACATTCATAAAGAAAACTTGAAAGTACTAATAAAGCAATGAATCCTGGGCATAGTCAAGTCAGGTGTCCCTGCGCCCCCTCCCAGAGCTGGTCGAAGCTTCTGATACCGAGCTGGGCCCAATCTGTGCCTCTTCATTGAGCCAATCCAAGCACTCGTCAGACAAAGTGTAACTGAAAGTGGGAGCAGGGGCCAGGAGTTCTCTCGTCCTCCATGCTGTGGCATATTGGGCAAGTTGTGCACCTCAAACTGGGAAGGCAGCCAGATACTCTATCCCCTCTGGCGGGCAAGTCTGATCATGGCCGAACTGGCGCTGGAACTGGAATGGGAAATAGAATACACAGTGAATCAAGCCAATCAACTGAATCCTAGTCTGTCGGGACATACTATAGCTCATTGCCGGGAGATTGAGCCAAGGGCAGCGCCAGGCAATGCGATTTGCAGACAAATTGCACATCCAGTCGAACCACCATCCCTCATCAAAGGCATCGACTAGGCGTTGCCGAAAGAAGTAGCCGCAAGCTGAGTAGGCTGGGCAAGAGTCCACGACTTGCAATTTATCCATCAACCATACCTGGGAAAGGGATGAAAAATGAGAGAATAAAGAATAGAGAGATGTACGATGAGAGAAAAGTAAGACAAGGGTTTTGTGAGAAAAACCGAGCCTGAGGGCCGAGTGATGTGAGCATTACATATGTGAGATTGGGTGGGAAACATCACCTGTAGTAGTAGTGGACTCCCCGCAAATCTGGTCGTCTCCCGGCGATAGAAAGCATCCAAGCCCATCAGCGTCTCAGCAAGTGTCATCGTAATATAACTCTTTCCATCTTTCAAGCCTTGAGCAACTTCAATCAGGCGAATGCTAGATCCACCAAAGCCCGACACAAACAGAAAGTGAGATAGCATACACAAGCAAAGGGCATGTTGTCGCAAACCTTGCCAATGATGGTCGCCATGATCACCGGCGTCAGAAAAGTGATAAATCAATCCGAGGATGTCCAGTTCCCCATTACAGGTCAGAGACCAAACGTCATGCGTAGTGAGTCCACACATCCGCCCTAAAGATTGGGCGTGGCCAAAGCGAAACTGAGGCAAGATCTCTTCACAACTTTTAGATTCCATCAAAGCTTGAAAATCTTCAAAAGTTGGACATACCACTTGCCCGCCGAAGCTAAAGACATACGTTACCGGGTTCCAAAACCTTTCCGCGGCATGAAGGAAAGGAAGGTGTAGCGGAGTGCGGCTCAGCGTGAATAGTGCATTCAAGCCAAAGCCCCGGAAGTTCAACTTTTTCGAGCCATCTAAAGAAGCAATCCAAGCTGTGAGATTTTCGACGAGAAACGCCTCCATTTTGGTGCAAAACTGAGATAAAATGAATGAGCCACGGAGCCAGGACTTTTAAAGAGGATAAGGCACTGTTCGGGGGGACACGTGTCGAAAATTTGGTGGTGGCTGGACTAAGTGGCCGGCCGGCCACCTTTTCTAGCAGGCCGGCCACCTCTCCCTCCCTCAAATGCAAAAAGCTGGTCGGCCAGCTCCCAAAAGTGGCCGGCCATACTGCAATATGTGTATTTGGCCCTATTTTACTCTCCAGAAGAAAGTTCCTAGCATCTCCATGCATCGGGAGTGTCAAAAGCCTCCATTTCTCTCTGTTCCGGATGCGTTTCGTCGCCCAAATCATCCGAAATACACTTTGTTTATAGAGTTATTATTAAATCTTGCTTATCGAGTTGTTGTTTTGGTTGGTCGAGCTGTTTCGTTTACCGAGTCTTATTTAATCGAGTTGCCGAGTCTTGTGCATTTGAGTTATTACTCTTTGATTATCAATTTTGTTGTGTTTCGCTTATCGAGTTGTAAACTTACTGAGGTTTTTGTTTTGTTGATTCTCAGTAAGATTAGGTTGTTTAGTTTGTCGTGTCGGTTCGCTACCTGACTTGGCACATACACAATGCACATTTACCGTTCAATCTCTTTACTTGCAAAATGATGCGATGCGATGCTAAGAACATAAAATACAACACTTTTTGAACAAAAACTGTTTCATTCCATCATGATTCCTTTGTTACACCATTTTACAGCAAAGGTACAAGTTTTACAGAAAATAAAACTGCCTAATAATGTACAATGTGCTACAACTACTAGTAAAAAAGATAAATAAAGCAGGGAACAGCTGCGCCAATGCTCTCAAGAGCAGGAATAAGAGGCCCTCTTCGTCCTCTTTTGCGGAACAAGCTTTGCACCGCCGGCACCATCTGAGTCGGAACTGTCATCCTTAGGATCCTCCCCAGCCTCCTCTCTACTCCCGGAACCAGGGTCGGAACCCTCATCTCTGTCAGCAGAGGTCTCTGACTGACGATCTGCAGCCTCCTCCTCCTCCTCGTCCTCATCAGGCTCCTCCTCTACGATGTGTACCCTGCGTCTGTGGGACGACTCCCCTCTCCCGGCTTCGCGAGAAGGCCGAGATGGCCCGGCTCCCCGAGAAGGTCGAGATGGCCCGGTCTGTGGCGGATATACTGGAGGCATCTGAAAATAAAAAGTGCAATTTGAATACATCAGCTCAAAATGTGTGTATCAGATACAGATGCAAGCAAACTACATGAAGTAAGGGTGCATGCAGATACAGTATGTGAATGTGGCGTGTCAGATGTGCTCTACACATACAACTAATCAAAGCAGTAAAAAGTTCAAGATCAACATGTCGTCAGCAGTACGATAAATGTGAGAAACCTAAAGAGTACCTGGAAACCCATGATGGACAGCTGCGCCTCTCTTCGCAAGACCATGCCCTCGAGTGAGGCCACAAATCCGATCACCCCCTCTATGTACTCTCTGGGTGGCTGCAGATACAAGCTCAAATCATCAATGAATAAAGGAATGATTAAGTATTTGAATGATAGATGAAAAACAGTAGGGCATACCGGTGGTGAGTCAGGATCAATGACATATCGATGATCAGGCATGGGAGGCTCTATCGGAATCGGATAGGAGGTCCCGTATCGCCATCCGGTCAACTTGGTCGGCATGTCAGGCCATCCGGCATAATGATGAGTCGGAGGAATCGGGGGGACCAGTCTAGCCCCTCCTCTCGATGTGCCAGCCCTGCTAGTAGAAGGGGCGCCTGCAACCCGAGCTCGACTCAAAGACGGCATGTCAATAGACCTCCTCGAGGGAGCACGCACACCTGTCAACGGAGGCATCAAGTAGGTGTGACGGTAGGTCGCGCACTCCCCGTCCTCTATATGCAGCAGTGCATCAGTGCCCAGTCTAGCGTCAATGACACCCTGGGGAGTAAGCCTATCAGCGAGCCGCATATCGTCCGGAGGTGCTGAGGGAACACTCGGCTCAGGAAAGCCTATAGTCTGACGAAGGAAGCGCTCCCCCAAGAACTAGGCCCTACCAACTGGCCCCTCGAACAAGATCCTATACCGGGAAGAGCCCCATCCTCCGGCAAACTGAAATCGAAGGTCCCCACCCAAAGGCAACCAGGGATGCCAGGCAATCTGCGAGTAACCAATGTATAGGCTGATCAGAAATCGTAGATGTACAGAATAAACCAAAGATGAAAACATTGGGAATTAGGAGTTTTGGATTACCTCTGACGGTCGCACCGTGTCGAAGTACTACCGTAGGTAGAGAAGAGTCTCCCGAGGCCGCGGCCGGTACTGGCCCTCGAAAACAAGCGAATAAGGGGTCACAAGGGGCGCCTCCACCTCCTACTCTGGAGCTAGTGTGGGAAAATATACGAAAACCCATAACTGCGGAAAACAGAGCAAAAGCCATCAGAATACAGAATGCTGAGTGCAGAATCTGAATACAAAATGTTGAGTGCAGAATGTAAGTACAGAATGTAAAGTGTGCCATGTGTGCAATGTACAGATGATGAAAAGCAGAAATGTAAAATCAAGAGGGCAGAAGGTACCTCCCAGGCTCTCCAGTAGCCGCCGACTATGTTCCCCCGTCCGCGGGAGGTCGCGCTCATATAGCAATAAAGGGTAGCCAAGTTGGCGCCACCCCAATCATACTGACTAACCTGTGTGAGGTCTACTAGGGCATCCAACAGATATAGCCCAACGGTGTTCCCCCTGTCGGCAAACAGAGTGGTCCCGAAGAGGAACATCAGAAACCCGCGGGCGTACTGTGTAATCTCCTTTAGAGTCTCGGGCTCAGTATGCCTAAAATGTGAAGAAAACCAAGTATACCGAATTCGGCCCGAGGAACGGTCGACCGGTGGACGAGTCCCCAGTAAGTAGATCCAAGCGGCCTCCCACTGGCCCATATCCTCGTCATATGGGATCGCCCAGCCTCCCACGTCAAGGCCGGTCAATACGGCAAAGTCAAATGGGGTCATGGTCATATCCCCGGCAGATGAGAAATGAAAGGAGTTGGTGGTGTCCCACCACCTCTCCACCAGGGCGCCCATCAACGTCCTGCTAGCTGGATAACGAGATATCCCGGCACAAAAGCGCCCGAATCCTGCTAGATCAACCCAATCGCGGACGGCCTCTGGGAGCTCCGCGTACCAATCTCTCGCAATGATAGAGCCGCATCCCCGTGTAACACGGGAGGACACCTGCATTCACGGTGAATACATATATTCAGTTTCAGAATGAAATAAACAAGCTGCGTGCAAATGAGATATACAAGCTGCGTGCAAATGAAATGTATAAGCTATATGCAAAATCAAATCAGAAATTCAGAATTTGGGCTGTGTGTTCAGATTCTCAATCAACATGGACTGTGTGTTCACCTCAAAGTTCGAGCCGAGTGTTCAACATCAAAATATTTGGGCTGTGTGTTCAGATTCTCAATCAACATGGACTGTGTGTTCACCTCAAAGCTCGAGTCGAGTGTTCAACATCAAAATATTTGGGTTGTGTATTCTACTCTCAATCAGTGGGCTGTGTGTTCACCTCAACTTGGGCTACGTGTTCAGAAATTCAAAGTTTGGGCTGTGTGTTCTACTCTCAATCAGTGGGCTGTGTGTTCACCTCAACTTGGGCTGCGTGTTCAGAAATTCAGAGTTTGGGCTGTGTGTTCACCTCAACTTGGGCTGCGTGTTAAGAAATTCAGAGTTTGGGCTGTGTGTTCTACTCTCAATCAGTGGGCTGTGTGTTCACGTCAACTTGGGCTGCGTGTTCAGAAATTCAGAGTTCGGGCTGTGTGTTCTACTCTCAATCAGTGGGCTGTGTGTTCACCTCAACTTGGGCTGCGTGTTCAGAAATTCAGAGTTTGGGCTGTGTGTTCTACTCTCAACAAGTGTGTGCTGTGTGTTCACCTTCAACTTGGGCTGCGTGTTCAGCAATTCAGAGTTTGGGCTGTGTATTCAACTGTCAACATATACGTGTGCTGTGTGTTCACCATCAGGTTATGGGCTACGTAATCGAAAATTGAAGCGTTCAAAACGCAAACAGAATACTCTATCATGGGCTAAACGTCAGAACAAGCTACGTGCTAAAAAGAGCAGATATGCATAACAAGAGGCATGAAACATACAAAAATGCGGAATACGTTGCAGAAATATAAAAAAGGTGAAATAAATACCTCTCGTGCCTCATAAGAGAGGTGAGACTCTGGCTCTCGCAGAAGTAGATCCCCAGGCGCTCGATCATCAAAATCAGTGAAGTGATAAAAAATAGCCCGCGAGAGCACATGTGTCGGGGGGTCGTACCTCTCGGGTATGAAGGGTCGAACCCTCGGGGGCAGAGCCATAATATCGGGATCATCCCTGGTGCCCGGAGGACCTCCACCGTGAGGAAAATGACCGGCCATTTCAGGAAATCTGTAAAAAGGAGCAAAAATGAGCAAAATGAGCCAAAATTGAAAAAAGTTAACAAAAGTCAACTCTCGGGAAAGGAAAAAGTCAACAAAAGTCAACCCCCGAGGAAATCTTCCAAATGTTGAGACAAACTTACCTCAAGTGGTGAAAATGAGAAAAGAAGCACCGAAATCAAAATTTAATCGGTCCAAAGTGATGAAAACTGAAAGATTTCGCGAAAATAACTTGCGTGGAGCGTTGGAAAACGCGTATAGAGCGCAGATCTAAGAGGGAGAATGCTCTAGGAAGGGAGAGGGACTGATTTCGGAGTTGGAGTTGTGAGGAAAAAGTGTTTGGCCAAGTGTATTTAAAGAAATGGGAGCAAAAAGACTAAACTGCCCCGGATTTGGGCTAGGTGGTCGGCCGACCACCTTTTGTGGCAGGCCGACCACCCTCTTTGCAAAAAGCTGGTCGGTGGCCTCTCCCTGGGACAAGGCTTGGTCGGTGGTGTTCCCCAAGTGCCCACCAAGCTCTCTGCAAATTTTGGAAAGGATTTGAGTCCCTAGGACCTGAAAAAGTACAAGAGAAGTGCACTTTCCGTTGCAAAATCGCGCCGCCGGAACGTCAACTCCAACTTTCAGTGCGTCTGTCATCATTGCTCGTCAAAAGTGAGATGTATCCTTTTTAAACATATTGCGACCCCTCCGGGAGGTAAACCGGAGGTAGCAATTAAGTCACCCTCATCGAAAACTCGCATTTCTTTGCTCGCCGTTTTATGACAAATTCGCATTCGAATTCACATTTATTCTGCATTGTTATGCACGTCACTTGCATTCTCATGCACACCACTCATACTATTGTGCATGTTTCACAGGTGTTTTCAAATCCTCGTGCTTAACCCGCGTTGTCACGCGCGTTATTCCTTGCATTGCGATGCACCTTTCTATCGACGCCGCGATTGTCTGCATTCAATATCGCTTTGAACATGTGTTGCTAATTATGTTGTGCTTGTCGAGTTCCTTTCTTTGTAGGCACGATATTGTATGTATGGTTTATTTGAGGCTGGTGCAACTAGACGAACCGCGCAGGTATTGTATCTTCTCCGTGTGAGACATGGTGAGAATTGAATAAATTCTCCGCATTCTTAACTGCATGAAATGTAGTTGTTGCTTTGCATTCTTGCTTAAAACTGTTGCATCTATTGTGAATATGTGCTTCATTACAGCTTGCTGCATTGAGATACCTTCGGCTTCTTGCATTGTCGGTTGCATTTTGCCCCTGCCTGCGGGCATGCCTGCGGGCGCGTCTCTGTTTATCTCGCCTGTTTGTCTAAGTCTTCGGCCTTGTCAAAAATGAGTCGTCTCTGGGCTTTGACATTCACTCCCGTCACTTATGACTTCCGAGTTCTGTCAAAGAGGGGCAACTGTAGACACCCCATTTTTGACCGACCTTAAGACTCAGACGTCACCAGTTGAGCGCTCGGTGATATTGCATATAGTGCTCGTTCAGAAGTTTCAGAGTCTCGGCTGCGAGCCTTGCCTCCGGACTTTCGGACTCTTTCATACCTTGCCTCGGTTTGCGAACCAGGCTCTGTTTTCTCTGTTTTCTCTTCCCGAAGGAAGGGAGAGGTCTCGCAGATGATCTCTCAGTGGCCGTAGGCTACGTTTCGTGGTCGTAGGCCAGTTTTTCCGTTTGGAGCCCGGTTTCTGATTTTTTGGAGCCGACGGCCGTGTGCCTCGGTTCGGGATCACCTAACCACCTCCGTTTGCTCCGGTTTTTGTCATACACCTTATTTCCTCCCTTTTGAGGAACACTGTGGCCCGAGAGACCAACTTCGTGGTCGAATGCCACCTCCGGTGCTTAACATCCTATTTTCGGGGCCTCGGGCTGCGCGTTTTTGTCCCCAAACCTCCGTTTTGCATCCGTTTTGGTTCATTTTTGGTGGAGACCTTATTTTCATATTTAGGAAGCTTGTAGGAGGGTGGGAGGCCAGCAATTGTTCTGAAAAGCCAGCTTTATTTCTTCATCGCTCTCCGACGCCCGTTTTCCTCACTTGAAAGCCAATGTTGACCACCCTGGAGCCACTTTCTTGAACCCTAAACCCCATATTTGTGATGTACACACCTGGGAGGCCACCAATATTTGGTGGCCGACCAGTAATTGTGCCTGACCCTTTTGACCCCCTCTGAAAAATGGTCTTTTCTCTCTCCTGGTTCACTTTTTCTGAGTTTCAACCACATAGTTGTGTTGTGCAGACATGGGAGACCACCAATATGAGGTGGCCGACAAGTAATTGTGGTTGCCCCTTTTGGCCCTTGGTCGGCCGGCCATGGGAGGTGGCCGGTGGGCCACCTGAACCTTCTGAACCTGGCCGGCCATGACCCCCACTCCCTGTTCCTTCCAGCTGTGACCTCTTTTTCCCCCCAGATCCTGTATCCGAGGGGGACTCTTTTGGGGGGGAAAATTGAATTTGATTTTCCCCCCATTTTCTCCACTCCTCTCCTCTATATAACCAACCCCTCAGCTGCATTTTCAAGGGTTAGAAAAATCCATTGGAGCTCTTGCATTGAAGCCTCCCTCTCTCTCTACTCCAAGCCTCAAAATACCCTTGCTCCTACACCATTTCTACACCAACTCATAGCCTATCAACCCACACTCCACTTCCAGCAACTTTCAAGCGAGGCCACCAATCTGAGCATCCCGTCCATGTACTCTCTGGGTGGCTGCAAATACAAGCTCAGATCATCAGTGACTGAATGAATGCCTAAGAATCTGGGTGATAAATGAAAAGTAGTAGAGCATATCGGTAGTGAGTCAGGGTCACTGATGTATCGGTGATTAGGCATAGGAGGCTCTATCGGAATTGGGTAGGAAGTTCCGTATCGCCATACCGTCAACTCAGTTGGGATATCTGGCCATCCAGCGTGATGATAAGTTGGAGGAATCGGGGGGACCAGCCCAGCCCTACCTCTCAACGTATCGGCTCTGCTAGTGGAAGGAGCACTTGTAGCCCGAGCTCGACTCGAAGATGGTATGTCAGCGGACCTCCTCGTGGGGGTACGAATGCTTGTCAACGGGGGCATCAAGTATGTGTGACGGTAGGTTGCGTACTCCCCCTCCTCGAAATGAGCAATACATCAGTACCCAGCATGGCACTAGTAACCTCCTAGGGAGTGAGCCTCTCAGTAGTCCGCATGTCGACCGGAGGTACTGAGGGGATGTCCTGATGAGGGTAGACCATCGTCTAGCGCATGAAGCGTTCCCCCAGGAACCAAGCCCTACAAACCGGCCCCTCAAACAGGATCCTGTACCAAGAGGCGGCCCATCCTCCAACAAGCTGAAATCGGAGGTCCCTACCTAAAGGCACCCAGGGCTGCCAGGTGATCTGCAGATAACCAATGCATAAGCCGATCAGAAATCGTAGATGTGCAAAATAAATCAAGGATGAAAACATGGAGGACTGAGAGTTCTGAATTACCTCTGTCGGTCGCACCGTGTCGAAGTACTGCCGCAGGTAGGGGAGTGTTTCTCGGGGCTGCGGCCGGTACTGGCCCTCGAAAACGAGCGAATAAGGGGTCATGAGAGGGGCCTCCACCTTGAGCTCTGGGCTAGCGTCGGGAAGTACGCAAAAACCCATAACTGTAGAAAACATGGCAAAAAGCCATCAGAATGCAGAATGCTGAGTGCAGAATCTGAATACATAATTCTCAGTGCAGAATCTGAATACAGAATGTTGAGTGCAGAATGTAAGTACAGAATGTAAAGTGTGCCGTGTGTGCAATGTACAGATGATGAAAAGCAGAAATGTAAAATCAAGAGGGCAGAAGGTACCTCCCAGGCTCTCCAGTAGCCGCCGACTATGTTCCCCCGTCCGCGGGAGGTCGCGCTCATATAGCAATAAAGGGTAGCCAAGCTGGCGGCACCCCAATCATACTGACTAACCTGTGTGAGGTCTGCTAGGGCATCCAACAGATATAGCCCAACGGTGTTCCCCCTGTCGGCAAACAGAGTGGTCCCGAAGAGGAACATCAGAAACCCACGGGCGTACTGTGTAATCTCCTCCAGAGTCTCGGGCTCAATATGCCTAAAATGTGAAAAAAACCAAGTATACCGAACTCGGCCCGAGGATCGGTCGACCGGTGGACGAGCCCCTAGTAAGTAGATCCAATCAGCCTCCCACTGGCCCATATCCTCGTCATATGGGATCGCCCAGCCTCCCACGTCAAGGTCGGTCAATACAGCAAAGTCAAATGGGGTCATGGTCATATCCCCGGCAGATGAGAAATGAAAGGAGTTGGTGGTGTCCCACCACCTCTCCACCAGGGCGCCCATCAACGTCCTGCTAGCTGGATAACGAGATATCCCGGCACAAAAGGGCCCGAATCCTGCTAGATCAACCCAATCGCGGACGGCCTCTGGGAGCTCCGTGTACCAATCTCTCGCAATGATAGAGCCGCATCCCCATGTAACACGGGAGGACACCTGCATTCACGGTGAATACATATATTCAGTTTCAGAATGAAATAAACAAGCTGCGTGCAAATGGGATATACAAGCTGCGTGCAAACGAAATGTATAAGCTATATGCAAAATCAAATCAGAAATTCAGAATTTGGGCTGTGTGTTCAGATTCTCAATCAACATGGATTGTGTGTTCACCTCAAAGTTCGAGCCGAGTGTTCAACATCAAAATATTTGGGCTGTGTGTTCAGATTCTCAATCAACATGGACTGTGTGTTTCACCTCAAAGTTCGAGCCGAGTGTTCAACATCAAAATATTTGGGCTGTGTGTTCAGATTCCAAAATCAATGTGGACTGTGTGTTCACCTCAAAGTTCGAGCCGAGTGTTCAACATCAAAATATTTGGGCTGTGTGTTCAGATTTCAAAACCAGTGGGCTGTGTGTTCACCTCAAAGTCCGAGCCGAGTGTTCAACATCAAAATATTTGGGCTGTGTGTTCAGATTTCAAAACCAGTGGGCTGTGTGTTCACCTCAAAGTTCGAGCCGAGTGTTCAACATCAAAATATTTGGGCTGTGTGTTCAGATTTCAAAACCAGTGGGCTGTGTGTTCACCTCAAAGTTCGAGCCGAGTGTTCAACATCAAAATATTTGGGCTGTGTGTTCAGATTTCAAAACCAGTGGGCTGTGTGTTCACCTCAAAGTTCGAGCCGAGTGTTCAACATCAAAATATTTGGGCTGTGTGTTCAGATTTCAAAACCAGTGGGCTGTGTGTTCACCTCAAAGTTCGAGCCGAGTGTTCAACATCAAAATATTTGGGCTGTGTGTTCAGATTTCAAAACCAGTGGGCTGTGTGTTCACCTCAAAGTTCGAGCCGAGTGTTCAACATCAAAATATTTGGGCTGTGTGTTCAGATTTCAAAACCAGTGGGCTGTGTGTTCACCTCAAAGTTCGAGCCGAGTGTTCAACATCAAAATATTTGGGCTGTGTGTTCAGATTTCAAAACCAGTGGGCTGTGTGTTCACCTCAAAGTTCGAGCCGAGTGTTCAACATCAAAATATTTGGGCTGTGTGTTCAGATTTCAAAACCAGTGGGCTGTGTGTTCACCTCAAAGTTCGAGCCGAGTGTTCAACATCAAAATATTTGGGCTGTGTGTTCAGATTTCAAAACCAGTGGGCTGTGTGTTCACCTCAAAGTTCGAGCCGAGTGTTCAACATCAAAATATTTGGGCTGTGTGTTCAGATTTCAAAACCAGTGGGCTGTGTGTTCACCTCAAAGTTCGAGCCGAGTGTTCAACATCAAAATATTTGGGCTGTGTGTTCAGATTTCAAAACCAGTGGGCTGTGTGTTCACCTCAAAGTTCGAGCCGAGTGTTCAACATCAAAATATTTGGGCTGTGTGTTCAGATTTCAAAACCAGTGGCCTGTGTGTTCTACTCTCAATCAATGGGCTGTGTGTTCACCTCAAAACAAGTGTGTGCTGTGTGTTCACCGAAAAACTGTTGTTATGCCAAAACCTCAAAAATTTACCTTTTCCTTGCTTTCTAAAGTGGGGAACCAATCCATGAGCCTCTCGGCAAGAAATATCTCAATTTTTAGAGGAAACAACAAGAAAAATGAAGTTCTGTCGAAGAAACAGTAAAGGAGAACCTTATATAAAGGATAAGGTTGTGTGAGTGGATGCCAGCTGTCAATCAGCTAACCACCCACAACACGGTCGGCCGACCACCTTTTGTGGCAGGCCGACCACCTCTCCCTAGGACGAGACCTGGTCGGTGGTGTTCCCCAAGTGCCCACCAAGCTCTCTGCAAATTTTGGGAAGGATTGGAGTCCCCGAGACCTGAAAAAGTACAAGAGAAGTGCACTTTCCGTTGCAAAATCGCGCCGCCGGAACGTCAACTCCAACTTTCAGTGCGTCTGTCATCATTGCTCGTCAAAAGTGAGATGTATCCTTTTTAAACATATTGCGACCCCTCCGGGAGGTAAACCGGAGGTAGCAATTGAGTCACCCTCATCGAAAACTCGCATTTCTTTGCTCGTCGTTTTATGACAAATTCGCATTCGAATTCACATTTATTCTGCATTGTTATGAACGTCACTTGCATTCTCATGCACACCACTCATACTATTGTGCACATTTCACAGGTGTTTTCAAATCCTCGTGCTTAACCCGCGTTGTCACGCGCGTTATTCCTTGCATTGCGATGCACCTTTCTATCGATGCCGCGATTGTCAGCATTCAATATCGCTTTGAACATGTGTTGCTAATTATGTTGTGCTTGTCGAGTTCCTTTCTTTTGCAGGCACGATATTGTATGTACGGTTCATTTGAGGCTGGTGCGACTAGACGAACCGCGCAGGTATTGTATCTTCTCCGTGTGAGACATGGCGAGAATCGAATAAATTCTCCGCATTCTTAACTGCATGAAATGTAGTTGTTGCTTTGCATTCTTGCTTAAAATTGTTGCATCTATTGTGAATATGTACTTCATTACAGCTTGCTGCATTGAGATACCTTTGGCTTCTTGCATTGTCGGTTGCATTTTGCCCCTGCCTGCGGGCATGCCTGCGGGCGCATCTCTGTTTATCTCGCCTGTTTGTCTAAGTCTTCGGCCTTGTCAAAAATGGGTCGTCTCTTGGCTTTGACATTCACTCCCGTCACTTATGACTTCCGAGTTCTGTCAAAGAGGGGCAACTGTAGACACCCCATTTTGACTGACCTTAAGACTCAGACGTCACCAGTTGAGCACTCGGTGATATTGCATATAGTGCTCGTTCAGAAGTTTCAGAGTCTCGGCTTTGAGCCTTGCCTTCGGACTTCCGGACTCTTTCATACCTTGCCTCGGTTTGCGAACCAGGCTCTGTTTTCTCTGTTTCTCTTCCCGAAGGGAGGGAGAGGTCTCGCAGATCATCTCTCAGTGGCCGTAGGCTACGTTTCGTGGTCGTAGGCCATTTTTCCTGTTTGGAGCCTGGTTTCTGATTTTTTGGAGCCGACGGCCGTGCGCCTCAGTTCGGGATCGCCTAACCACCTCCGTTTGCTCCGGTTTTTGGCGTACACCTTATTTCCTCCCTTTTGAGGAACACTGTGGCCCGAGAGACCAACTTCGTGGTCGAATGCCACCTCCGGTGCTTAATATCCCATTTTCGGGGCCTCGGGCCGCGCGTTTTTGTCCCCAAACCTCCGTTTTGCATCCGTTTTGGTTCATTTTTGGTGGAGACCTTATTTTCATATTTAGGAAGCTTGTAGGAGGGTGGGAGGCCAGCAATTGTTCTGAAAAGCCAGCTTTATTTCTTACTCGCTCTCCGACGCCCGTTTTCCTCACTTGAAAGCCAATGTTGACCACCCTGGAGCCACTTTCTTGAACCCTAAACCCCATATTTGTGATGTACACACCTGGGAGGCCACCAATATTTGGTGGCCGACCAGTAATTGTTCCTGACCCTTTTGACCCCCTCTGAAAAATGGTCTTTTCTCTCTCCTGGTTCACTTTTTCTGAGTTTCCACCACATAGTTGTGTTGTGCAGACATGGGAGACCACCAATATGAGGTGGCCGACTAGTAATTGTGCTTGCCCCTTTTGGCCCTTGGTCGGCTGGCCATGGGAGGTGGCCGGTCGGCCACCTGAACCTTCTGAACCTGGCCGGCCATGACCCCCACTCCCTGTTCCTTCCAGCTGTGACCTCTTTTTCCCCCCAGATCCTGTATCCGAGGGGGACTCTTTTGGGGGGGAAACTTGAATTTGATTTTCCCCCCCCCCCCTTTTCTCCACTCCTCTCCTCTATATAACCAACCCCTCAGCTGCATTTTCAAGGGTTAGAAAAATCCATTGGAGCTCTTGCATTGAAGCCTCCCTCTCTCTCTACTCCAAGCCTCAAAATACCCTTGCTCCTACACCTTTTCTACACCAACTCATAGCCTATCAACCCACACTCCACTTCCAGCAACTTGAGGCTGTTTTTCAGAGTTTAGGAGCACCTTTCCTTGGTCCAAAGGCTGCTGAAGTTTGGTTCTACAAGGGTGAGTCATTTTCTTCCCTTTTATAGTCTTTTCTTGCTTCATCTATAAGCCTTAGTTTCTTGCTTTTTTGGGCTCCGACCCTAACTGTAAATAGTCATATTTTGAGCCCCTTTTCATGTTTGATTAAGGGTCTTTCTTTGTTTGAGGCCTCCTGATGTCACTTGCTTCTTTATCTCTCTTTTAGGCCAATTTTTGCATAGTATTTTAGGCATATTTGTGATCTGTTTTGGACCTTTCCATAAACTGTAAAACAACTTGTTTTGAGCCCCTATTCAACATTGTTGAAGGGCTCTCCTCTGTTTGAGGCCTCCTGCTGTCACTTGATTCTTTATCTCTCTTTTAGGCCAATTTTTGCATAGTATTTTAGGCCTATTTTTGAGCTGTTTTGGACCTTTCCATAAACTGTGAAAAATCTTGTTTTGAGCCCCTCTTCAACATTATTGAAGGGCTCTCCTCCGTTTGAGAACAGCAGCTGCCACTTGTCTCTTCGCCCCTCTTTTAGGCCTTTTCTTGCATGATAGTTTGGCCTTATTTGTGATTATTTTCGTGGCTTGATGTAAACTGGAAAGTGCCCTTTTTTGAGCCCCTATTCAACTTTGTTGAAGGGCTCTTTGCCATTTGGGGCCAGCTACTATCCCTTTGTGTTTAATCTCTCTTTTGAGGCCATTTTTGCATGATAGATTAGACCCATTTGCATTCATTTTTGGGACTTGTTATAAACTGGAAATATGCATGTCTTAGGACTGTCTTGCATCTGTATTCATGCTTCATGATCAAATAATGCATGTTTTGTATAGCTATAGGCCAATGCGTATGCCTAGTTTTGTGTTTCGGGGCCATTCCATGCATCGGGTGCCATGTTTCCATGTTTCGGGATCATTTTGCATCACATTTCAGTACTGAAATTTGCATGATTGCATACCATATTCCATGCCTTGCCATGTCTTGTTAGAGTGACATTTGTGTCTTAGGATCGGTCCTCGGTTTGCGTGCATGTGTGCACGCATTTCGAGTGTCTCATTTTCATCTCATGGCTACTGATGCGAGTGTGGCTGAGGTCCACTCATGTTGGTGTAAGTCCATTATGCATTGTGTATACCATTTCGATTCGTAGCATTGTGTATGCTAGGTTGTATGTTAGCACATTGTGCATGCCATGTTACCTCGTGCATTGTGTATGCCATTTCATAGCATTATGCATGCTAGGTTGTATATTAGTTGCATTCATGCATGTCATGCATATTGCATTGTGCTTGGGATAGGAGTTAGCCCGAGCACGGGAAACGAGGGACGTTTCGTACTTCGAGTGACGGAACGTGTCTCAATTCCCAGTCACCGACACTCCGGATAATCCATGATGGAGTTTAGATCTTGTTGTATTTATATGTGCATTCATTTCATATTGAGTCGTGCAATTCGACTCCTCGGCCATCATGCATCGATATGCGTGATTGGTGGCACGAGGATCGAGGACTACACTCCCCGAAGAGTAGTCATGCATACACATGTGAAAATACTTTGCCATGCCCCTTTGTTGCTCTCTGTTGCAGCAAATCAGAAATCGGCAGCCTTCCCGAGCTTGGCACGTATTCCAAGAACAATTGCAAATAGAGGCAAACCGGGGCATCACAAGGGATTTTCCGACAAAGGCAACCGGAGCATGCATCATTCATCACCCGGAGTAGATTTGAGGCAGTCCCTGGCTTGCATGCCAATTTATTGCTTTCCTAATTTAATTTGTTAATTAATTAGGGTTTTGTACATATTTGGACTGTAATTATTCATTTGGGACTGTATATTATTTATTTGGACTCTCTGCGCGAGGGCACAACTGTAATAAGTGTGCGTGTGTGTGATGTATGTCTTCCAACCCCACGTCTTTCTCCCTTTTATTTACCTGCTTATGATGGTTAGATTAGGGCATGTTTCAATTAGCATACAGTATGACAGCATGTCTGCATTCATTCATCTGTTTTGCATGCACCGGGCTCGGCGCATCATACTAACTGCATTGTATTTTCAATTCTAAGTTGAATACATGTTAACTGTAGCATTTCATATGCCATGTCTAGAATAGCCGAGCCTGCTATAGTTGCACTTTTGCATGTGTTGCATTAGACATTTCTGCATAATTAGGATCATGCATGGATTTCTAATTAGCTTCTGTTTTGGCTTGGAGTACTCGGTAAGTTTTATGCTTTAGCATCCTTGCATGCGTGTGAGTGACTGCCACGATAGCATGCTTACCATGAGGCTAATTGCTTATGTGATATAACTGCCTGAGTGCCTGTGGGTGAAGGTTAGGTTATTTGGATTGGAACAATTCATCAAATGTGTGTTTTAAGCCCACTAGATAGTGGCAAAATCATGTTTTCTAAGCCCACCCGATGGTAGCAAATCCACGTCTTAGCCTACTTGCGGGTCTTAGCCTACTTGCGGGTAGCACCATCAAACCATTTTCAAATAAATAAATATGAAATGTTTTGTTCCAATTCAGGCGATCCAGTCTATACTTGTATGCTGTGCGCATCACATAGTAAATCTAGGCTAATAACCGGAATAAGAACGCATAATGTTTTCAAAAATAGATATCATGGTTAGTAGAGGCCGATCTTTGATCGGGCGAGCGGGGGTGCTCACGAAGTGACCTTCCCCAATCGTACCCAAGTTCCCGAGCCGAGGCAACTTTGGTGATGACAGACACGTGGCCTTAGGCAAACGAGTCAGGGTTTCCTAAATTTCCCCAAAATAAAACATTTAGGTGGCGACTCTGTATCTGGCAAAGCAGTCCATGTTCAGCACTTCTTTCAAAAAAAAATCTGCTTTCTCAAAACGATTTGCCAGATTTGGACTCTTTGGTTCAGATTAAGAACCGTGACAATTTGAGAGTCCTGAGCTGTAGTGAACCCAATATCGAACGGAACGGGACTCATCCCTCCCGAGGCGTTCGGGAACATCTACAAGCTCTTACTTTATGACATTTTTTTGCCTTAAAAGAGTCTTCCTCGCTTGAGATTCAACAAGGAAGGAAATCTTCTAGCTGTTACTACAGCAGACAATGGAATAAAGATACTCGCTACCACTGCTGGTCTTAGATCTTTAGGAGTAGTTGAAGCCCCGTCCTTTGAAGCATTAAGATCACCTATTGAATCTGCTGCAATTAAGGTCCTTCAATGCTTACGTTTTCATTTTTTTATTATATAATATTTACATATATATATATTTGGGTTGAAGTATTTATATCATGGGATCGATAAAGACCTTTGGGTTCATTGATCAGGTTTCTGGTTCTTCTTTTTTTTTTGAAATTTATTCAGAAAACAAATTCTGAAAACCAAACCAATTTTGTTTTGTTTCCACCTCCCCCTTTGTATGCCAAATGTTTGTTGCTGCAGTAGTTATGTATACTGATTGTCTAGACTGGAGTTTTATATTTTAGAACTGAATTTTACATTATATACTTGGTTCCAATCACAGTACACCAATGCATGTTTAAGAGGTGCCTGCCCATGAATACTGTTGACTTTTGTCACACGATGAGCATGTTCCATTTTGAATGGAACACAGAGAATGACCAAAATAGAGTGATTCTATGACTGCCAAGCAACTCTTTATTCTTTTATTTTTTATGTACAATGTCACATTTGTTTCTTTTGGACTAATTATACATTTTGGTTTCCCCCCTAGAATGGAGTTGATCCTATGGCTAGAAACATGGAAAAGCTAAAAACTTTGGATGATGTAACTGATAAAACCAAACCCTGGCAGTTGGCCGAAATTATAGATCCTGCTCAATGCCGGCAGGTTACCATGCCAGACAGCATGGATGCAGTCAACAAGGTGTGTTCCTACTCAGTTGTTGCTGCAGAATCTATCTATTGGATTATGCTCGACTGACACATCTACATCCAGGTTGCTCGACTACTCTATACAAATTCCGGTTTTGGTGTATTAGCACTTGGGTCTAATGGGATTCAGAAGTTATGGAAGTGGACACGTAGTGAACAAAATCCAGGTGGAAAGGTAATAGCAAGTTGGGAGTAATTTCATTTACATGTTTTCCTGTTTCTTTTCTTTTATTAGTCGATATTTGTGGAGGAGAATTTTGAACTCGGTGAGGGTCTAAAGGCCACTGCCAATGTTGTTCCACAGCAATGGCAACCAAACAGTGGTCTTTTTATGACTAATGATGTCACAGGGGTCAACCTTGAGGAAGCAGTGCCTTGCATAGCACTCTCAAAGAATGACTCTTACGTAATGTCAGCCTGTGGCGGCAAGGTTTCTATTCTTGACTATGTTTGTAACTTTGTTGCATCTGTATGCATGTCACATTCGTTGTCACTTTTAGAAGGTGTGTCACTGCATTACAACATGGATAATATTTCATACATATTTCAAACAAATTATTCCCTTGGCTATCTTTGTTTAGGTTTTGAGAAATAGGATCATAACATCAATGATATGTGGAATGGTGCACTAGATTTTTTTTTCCCTGTTACTTTTTCTAAACTACTGATTCAGTTTGCTTCTCATCCAAAAATAAAGGCATTGGTTCAATTAGATTAACAGATTATCGTAGAAAGATTATTAATGACTAGCAAATCTGGGAGCTTAATGGGATTCTAAATATGACTAATTTTGAAGTGCCATTAGAAGAGGATTTGGGTTCAGTGACAGAATCCTTATTTCAAGCATCCATTTTAATAAAATTATGCTCTCTGATTAGTCTATACATACATTTGAGTTGTCATGGTAAAAGAAAAAAATGTGAGCAAGCAAATCCATTGAACTCAATTTATGAATACATATGTTTAACAATATTAGTTTTGTAAATGTTTCCTTTGACTACATGCATCAGTGTTATCAGGAACAATTGTTGATAAAGTAATTGCGGAGCTTGAGACCTGTGGATTCCAATGTTTGATTGCTGGAATTGGCGGGAACGGTCTTCAGATTTCCTTCCAGTCTTCGTCCTGATTTTCTCAGAACAGGCACTAATCTTAGCAAGAATAGCTGCTCCAATTTGAAATAATGTCTAAGATTTACGCTTCTCTCACTATGTTCTGTCAATAATTGGTGTATGTACATTATTGTTGCTATTGTTATTTTTGTTGCACAAACTAGGCACCTTTTTGTTTCTGTTCTTGTAAAGTACCTGGAATATAACTGTGGGCTTGAGATCCCATTTCCTGCTTCCTGTTGTTTGAAATAACTGTAAAATTGTATGGCATCCAGGTTCCAAATAGATGCTAAACCTGTTTGGGTTTTGATTATTTGATGGTGCGTTTTCTTATTTTTAAGAAGCACCAAAACAAGTTGTTTGGTAATGATAGGAGTGGCTTAAAATTAAGTAGATATCCTGATTATGGAGGTGTTTCTTAGCTTATTTATTAAATATAGTCCATTAAATACAATCAATTATAACAATTTTCAAAATCACTGCCAAGTAAAAGTGACAATTCCCAGCATTTTACTATTTCAGAAAATTTAAACAATCTTTATCAATAGTCACAGCTTATTTCATTATCACCTCCAGGTAAGCATCTTTTAAACAAGTTTAACCCCAAATGGACCTTAGTTTCATGAATGCGTAATTTTCTGTTGAATAAGTCTTGTTTGGATCAGATTTATTTATTTGTTTCTTTGTTTTTTTTTTTAAAGATGTGGAAGAACTCAGTGAGGAGGTAATTTAATTTCATTGCTGTTCTTTTCAAAGGCATACAGTTCTCAAGTAGCAAGCTTAAATTCTTAATAATAAGTCTTATTTTTTTCATTCTTGACTTAAATGACTATAATGTCTAATATTTTTCACTAGCAAGCTTAAATTCTTAATAATGATTATTGGAGAATTTTGGTGAAAGTAAAATCATCAAAAGTTTATGACTATTGATCTTTCTCCTCTATAATTGGAGCATGTACATTCTCAAGTAGGAAGGTATTTCAAATAACCTACTCTGATTCTGTTTTGAATTGTCATTTTATATTTTGCATTATATTTAAATGTATTAGAAATGTGTTTCCATTTTACTTTGTCCAACTTTTATGCATGTTTGCTGTTCAGCTGCTTCAGCAGCAGAGAATTAAGGATCCATGGATACTAATATCTGGCAGCTATATGGAACTCTTATTGATGTACTAGTCATTTGGGTCCTTTTGTATTTGAGAAATTTCCAAGAAAGATGTATTTAGCAACTACATATTTTTTTTCTTCTTTATTTCAGATTGCTGATAGAAAATCCAGTTCAAAGATTAGGTGCAACAGGGGCCAGAGAGGTAAAAGCAATTTTCTACATTTAATCGAGGCTTATTTGCAAGTGACGATGGCAATAGAAACTGCGCAAGGCTGTAAGTTAATTTTTGCAGGTAAAGCAACATTTTTTCTTTAATGTTGTGTTTGGTTAGGAGATTTGGGGAGAGATTTGGAAAAGGAAAGGGAAAAGGTGTGTGAAAGTAGGTGAAATTTAGGCTTGTTTTATTTACATTTCACCTACCTTTTCCATTTCCTTTTCCAAATCCCTCATCAAATCTCCCAACTAAACACAATATAAGGATATCAAGTGGGACACGCTTGCAACGCAGAAGGTCCTTTGTTTGAATCTTCTTCTTCTTTTTTGTTTTTTTAACAGAAAGAAATCAATTGTTTAAGAATTTGCAAACTCACCAATGTTCACTTGTTATGTGCAGGCCATGTTTATACCTTCGGCTGAAGCACTTGACCCTCGTTATTTTATGAGCCGCTACGTTCGGAACCCGGAAGATGAAAATGTTGGTGGTGACAGTGACTTCGATGACATGACTGAAACATGTAGTATTTATTATTTTAAAAAAAAAATGTATAAATGTCTATGACGGGTATTTTAATTTTGTTTTCAAATTTAGTTTATTTATTATTTTAATAAATATCAATTATTAGTTCTTAATAATTGTTTATCATAGGTATTTTTTTTATTCAACCACATAAAATTAACACAATTTTTTTTAAAAAAAAAAGAAGCTATGGCAACGTTTTTTAAACGTCACTATATCTCAACCCTAATGGCTAAATTTTTAAAATGTATAAATGTCTATAAAGGCGTTTCAAAACGTCGCTAAATATCATAATGTGACGTCAGAGACTGTTAGCAAGACATTTGGCGGCGTTTTAAAACGCCGCCTATACTTAAATCATGACGTTTTTAAAACGCCATAAAGCTATACTGATGGCCGCGTCCTCGACGTTTGATGTTAAGCGTCATAAAAAGAATTGACGGCGTTTTTGTCACTTATAGCGGCATTTTTTAAACGCCAATAGATTTTCCAGCAGTGTATTCTGACAATTTTTTTTTAAAAAAAAAAATGAAGGGTAAACTAGAACATTAATTTTTACGAATATAAAAAGTGACAAATAACATACGTAATTTATATAAATAAACATATTGTTCTATACTTGTTTTGAGTTATAAAAGATCAATTGTAAGATAATTTATCGACACTAATTGTGAGAAATCATTTTTTTTTTTTTCTTGCTCCTCCATTTTTCACTTTATCTTCCCTCTTCTCTCTATCCCTCTTCTCCCATTTTCAGTTTTTTTTTTTTTTTTTTTTTTTTTTGAAAAAAACCTTGACGGGGCATATCTGTATAATTTTAAAATAATTAATAATTAATACTAGCGTAAAGGGTTTTGGGAAATTCTAGGTCCACTTTGCCCAAAGTTTTGAGCTATTAAGGATCAAAATGACGTATTTTTTATGAAATTAAAATATGGAATTCAGTTTAGATTTTAGACTAGAGGGTACTGTTTGGACCTTGAGGCTCACCACGGTTTCGATCATCTAAATCGTTTATTTTATCAGATACTTTGTGTATTTTATCGATACAAAAAATTAGATTAATCCGATAACTGTAACTTATTCAATTTATTGCGTTTTTAACAAAAAAAAAATTATGCTTTTAAAAATATACCATACTTTTTTTTTTTTTTTTTTAAAAACATAATAAGTTGAGTAAGTTATAATTATTGGATCGATCTATTTTTTTGTGTGAATAAAATCCACAAAATGTCCGATAAAATGAATGATTTGAATCATTAAAATGGAACCCATGATAAACCCTATGGTCCCAAACAACACCCTTCAGTCCAAAATAAGATCCCTTCCTTAACATATAATGTAAGAAAAAATATTTAATCAACTTGTGTTCTGTAATTTATTTATTTTTTTTTTTTTTTATTGGGTGATTTACATATCGGGCATTTTTTTAAAACATTAATGTTTAATTTTTTGTATTTTTTTTTTGAAAATTTTTTGAATTTTTTTAATATTTTACACAATTGTTTTTGGATGCACTTATTCTAGATATGCTTAAAAAATATAATATTCATTTTTTAAAAAAATCAACAAATACAAAAAAATATAAAAAATACAAAAAAAAAAAAACAAAAATTTAATACATTTTCATATTTTTGTTGCATTCAATGAATTTTTTATACAAATTTTATACTTTTTAAGTATACCAAGATTAAGTAAAAAAATACTAGAATTCAGTACATTTTTTATATTTTTATATATTTATTAATTTTTTAAAATACTTTTTAATAAATTTTTTACTTTTTAGATACATCTAAGTAAGGTGCATCTAAAAAAATTTAAAAAAAAATGTTTAAAATTTTTAAAATATTCACTAAAAATAAAAAATAAAACACAAAATATCAAAAAACTCAATTTTCAAAAAACTTAATCCAAAAAACTCAAACTAAATATACTGATTTTTTTTTTTTCATAATAAACAACAATGAGATATTACTAAACTTAAATGTTAAGAGTTCATTTAGATAAATGTGAATTTTAAATTAAAGGATTTGAGATTAAATTTTATACAAATTTTGAGGAGTAACTATTTTATAGGTGGATTGGTAAATTAAAAAAGAAGATACGTTGACACAGAAATGATATGTTTTAGTAGAGAAATTCTATAAAACATACCGCAAAAAAAGTCTCTATCATATGTCGCAATTATGATCTTTGTGGTCTTTAGTTATAACACATTATAGTGTTAGATATAATTTAGTTATAATTTCTTGTGGTTGTTATTTTAGTTATGACTACATATCAAGTAATCATTAGTTATGACTCATTCTGATATTAGTTATGACCTATTGTAATTTTTTTTATTTTTATAATTGAAGATGTGTTGCTTGATTATAATTTATATAGTGGTCATTTTAGTTATGAATGGAAAGAAACACATGAAGGATAAACTCTACATCTCAAATGTAACTAACAATCCAATAAATTCTATATCTTCATTGAAATTAATTATGTTTGCATGTCAATAATAATAGACATCACCATTATATTGAAATTTTATAGATAATAATATGACTTTTTATAACCTCTTTATTTTCAATCAAAATAACCATTATTATTTTCATAATTTTAAAAATGTCATTGACACTTCACTTTAAATAATTTTTTTATAATTTTTTTTATTTAATATATTTTATTTATGTTTTGAAAAAAAAAAAATTCCCAAAACTCGGGGGGCACGTGACCCCCTGAGCCCAATGTGGCCCTGCCCCTACCCTAGGCCATCCTCGGCCTTCTTCGTTTTCAAAGAAAAACAAATAAAATCTCGATCTCCGAAAGCGTTTTCCTTATTCCACCGTATCTCCCTCCCTTCGTCTAATCTAAGGATTATCGAAAGGATAGGACAGGAAGTGCATGGCAGCGACAAGGGTTGACCTTTTGCTTAAAATAAAACCACTAAAAGAATAAACACATTTGCCGACTAAAGATTTGGTCGGCAAAAGTCCAATTTTTGGTCGACAAAACATATTCCCGACCAATTTTTTTAGTCGCCAATTTGGTCGACAATTGAGGGTCGCGGAAAGTAATTAGCGACTAAAAAGATTTTTAGTCGGCAAAACGTTTAATTTGGCGACTAAATTGTTGGTCGCTAAACATATAATTATCATGACTAACCTATTTAGTCGCGAAAAGACTTTGGTCGGCAAAAATTACATTCAATGACCATACATGTTAGTCGCTAATTTGGTTGGCAAAAATTACTTTCAACGACCAACAAAATTGGTCGGCAAAAATTACATTCCACGACCAAAACTTCTTTGTCGCTAAATAATAGTTTCTACGACCAAAAAATTTGGTCGCCATTTGTTACTTTTCGCGACCAAAACTTTTGGTCGGCAAAAGTGAGATTCCACGACCAAGAGCTGTTTTGGTCAGCAATAGATGTATTTTTTGCGACCAAAACTCTTGGTCGGCATTTGTCATTTTTTGGGAACAAAAATTATTTATTTGTCGCGACTAGTAAATTGGTCGCCAAAAGCAGGAAAACAATACACCTGTAATTCCTAATAATTCATTCAATCCATAATAAACCTATAATTTTAAAGCATCATTCAAATCAACTGAATCATTAACATTCGACACAACACATAATTCATTAACATTCGACACAACTAAGTTTTCATTCACAGGTCATATCCATCTAGCATAACAATTTGAAACATAACTATTTATTATCCATGCGCAGCTATCAACAAATAAAACTACTAATATTTGTTATCCATACACATCCATCTAAAAATATTTAATCCTCCCAAAAATGCTTATAGTCTTGTACAATGCTTCGTGCACGAGATCATCCATCATCCATCAATACCAAAGAAAATGAGAAATAATGTTCGGTTTGTTTTTAATGAAAATATTTGAAATGGGTAATTAAATTATCAATTTCAGAGAATCATAAGTTCAAATCAAAATTTCTAACTCATTTGCAGGTAATTAAATTATCAATTTTAGAGTATAAGCTGCTAATTACAAATTTGAAATGGGTATTAATAGATTGGACAATGAGACTCATGTTTACACAGAGAAAAGTGCAAGGTTCATATGTGGTCATGGAAAACACAATCAAGCTTGACAAGCACAGACAGACATAGAAGACTACTACAATGTTGAAAATAATCTTCCTCTTATTTATGGTTTTCTCTGTTTTTTCGTTTCTTTTCTTTTCTTTTTCTTTGTTTATTGTTTATTTGTTTCTCCTTATGAAGTTACTTCAAAGGAATGATCCTGAAAAGTTTGTGAACCCCGGAATCGACCCTCCTAAGGGTGTTCTATGCTATGGTCCACCTGGTACCGGTAAGACACTTTTAGCTAGAGCTGTGGCTAATAGAACTGATGCGTGTTTCATCTGTGTTATTGGAAGTGAACTTGTTAAGAAATATGTTGGGGAGGGTGCCCGCCTGGTTCGTGAACTATTTCAGATGGCACGTTCCAAAAAAGCTTGTATCGTGTTTTTTGATCAACTAGATGCCATAGGAGGTGCACGTTTTGATGATGGTGTGGATGGAGACAATGAGGTTCAGCGCACTAAGCTTGAAATTGTGAATCAGCTTGATGGGTTTGATGCTCGAGGGAACATCAAAGTTCTGATGGCAACAAATCGACCAGACACTCTAAACCCTTCTGTTACTAGTGGATCCGTGGTCAGTGCTATTTGATTATATAGTCCATCAAATGTATCATCATGACAGTTTGAGATTTGCAATAGCTTTGTTGTGCTAAAAAAAAAAATTGTCTAACTTTTTATGTGCCACCACCAAGGTCGAACACAAGGATGTTCTTCTCACCACCTTTACTGTCGAATCCATAGGCAATAGCTGTAGCAGATTGTTCAGTTAAAATTCTAGCAACATTCAGCCCAACAATAATACCAGCATCCTTGGTAGCTTGCCTTTGGGCATCATTAAAGTAGGCTGTAGGTTACAAAAAAAAAAAGTAAAAGGGAGTACCACAGCATCCTTGGAAGAGTGGAGAATAATAGTAGTAATTTAGAAGAGTTCTACTCACCAACAACTGTGACAACAACATCCTTAATTGATTTTCTTCCCAAGGAATGCCTCACAGTCTCCTTTATCTTAATTAGAATCATAGCATTGACCTTCTTAGGGCTAAATACCTTGGGCTTTGTATCCTTAATCTTAACTTCGATACAAGGCTTTCCATCTTTATTCACAATTTTGTGAGGAACAAGCTTCATATCCCTTTGGACTGTTATTTTGTAATTTTAAAATTGTATTTGATTTATTTAATTTATTTTATTTGATATTTGTATTTTTTTAGGAATAAGTTCTTAATGTTATATTAGTTTCCTAGTTTTTTGGATTATCCTACAATATCTCCTAAATATCTAAATTATGGTTATTTAAAGACACATTAATGTGTACTAATTGGGCCTCTTTTTTTTGTTTTTTTAATTGTGTATATAATAAGACTTCAAGTCATCATCTAAAGAAGTCAAAAATCCAGCAGCATTGAAATGGTAGAGAGTCCATCTAGCAAAACATTATATCATTAAATCGAGCAATAGTAATTGTTATCAAAAAGGGCATCTAGACAGATAGGTTGATCAAATAGAGCAATAGTTATCAGCTTCAAACTAACGACTAAAAATGACCATTTTCAAATGTAATTGCTAATACTAATAATGCCATTGCCAATTCACTGCCCGTTACACTAAAGACAATAGGGTACTTATAATTAGTATGATAACGAGCAACCTGTATGTCATAATATTAATGGAAAATGTATGACAAGATAATTTATTGTTATTGAACAGACATAGAATCATCATGTGTTTTCGCTAACGCGGCTAATATACATATTCTCAACTTAAAAGAGCTTCCAATTGATGGTGCACTTGAAGATGGATCCTATGTGATTAACAAGACAGGAAGAAGAGAGTACTTTCTACATCAATATTGTTCACCAGTGTTGTCCTACCACCGTGGTACAGCGTTTTAGGACATTAATATTCCATTTCATTCCAAGGCCAGAGGAAATTAAAAATAAATAAATAAATAAATAATTTAACATGTAATAGTACCTAAAGTGGCAACAATTTTAATGCTACATCTATTTGATGATTACCTGGTCGAAACCCATTTATTGACTAATTAGAAAATATTCAAAGGTTGGAGTTGGTAGGCTGTCATTAACTGGATTTCCATGTGAGGTTGGTGAAAGGAATCATCAACCTATTATTGGGTCTTGGCATCAACAACATTTGCTCTACCTTCCTTTGTAAATAATTTAGTATTATAATGCTATGTTTATATATATATATATATATGACAAGAGGTGTCACACACAGAGAGAGAGTGTGTGTTGATAGTTTGGGATTTGGAGTGTTGATAGTTTAGAATTTGGAGTGTTGATAGTTTCGAAAAGAAAAGTAGAGCCCTGTCCTTAATATATTCCTCTGCTTATGTCCTACAGAGAAAATAATAGAAAAGAAAAGAAGAGAAGTTAAAAAACTAACAAGTTGTAGCAACAATGGTGGCCAAGAAGCCGAGAATTGTGATTATTGGGGCTAGAATGGCTGGTCTCACAGCTGCCAGCAAGCACTCCACATCACAGGGCTCGAACGAATCATTTCAGCTCTGTGTAGTAGAAGGTGGGACTAGAATTGGTGGAAGAATCAACACTTCTGAGTTTGGTGGTGATAGGATTGAGATGGGTGCTACTTGGATTCACGGCATTGAAGGTAGCCCAATTCAGAAAATTGCTCAAGAAATCCATTCACTTGACTCTAATCAGCATTGGAAGTGTATGGATGGGTTTTTACACGATCCACTCACTATTGCTGAAGGTAGGCATGAACTCAATCCATCACTTGTTGATTCAATAACTAGTTTTTTCAACAAACTACTAGATTTTGCTCAAGGAAAGGTGAGTGAAGAAGGATTGAGCAATGAAGAGATTGAGTATTGTAAGTTTATAGCAGCAAAAGGCTTTAATGGAAAGCTCAGTGTTGGTTCTTTTCTATGCCATTGCCCAAAAATGGAAATTATGAGGCTGTTGCCTCTCCTCCACTCCAAATTCTGTTTGCAGGTGAAGCAACACATAGAACCCATTATTCAACTACTCATGGAGCCGGCCTTAGAGAAGGCAATAGGCTTCTTCAACATTATCATTGCAACGGGGTATGAGAGTTCTTGATGCACTACTAAGCTAGAACAGTAAGCACTTTTTCTTGTGTTTTTTTTTTTTTTTGTTTTGTTTTTGGGAAACACTTATCTCCCTCTTAATCACTTTCTGATTGATATTCATCTGGAAAATCTTTTATTTCTCTCTCTGTAATATGGTTGGAATGAGATAAGATAGTGGAAATTAAAGAGAGGGAATGAAAGGGAGATGGGTACAATTTTTAGATGTACGAATGAATGAGTTAAAGAAGCTTCTTTTCAAATGTTCTATATATATGAGTTTTGGGGCTGCTTTACTGTTTGATGATGTTCTTGATCTTCAAAGCAAACTAGTTAAAGATTATGTTTGGCATTGAATATAGTTGTTGTATATTTTTAACAAACATGGATCTGGCATTATTGAAGTCTAAACTGAATATCTTCCCTGGTTTATCATCTTCCTTCACCAGATTTAATTTATGTTCACATATTAATGTAGCTTCTTACATATGTGGTCTATTATGATGTTCGGACATAATGAGCAGGTTCACACATTCAAGAAAGCATGTGTAGCTGCTTATCTAAGAACAGAGACTCAAAATGACATCACCCTCTTTTGGCGTAACTCTAATCCTCAATGCAAAGATATCCTTTGATCAACAAACCCCCATATATCCCAGAATTGGATGACCTAATGTTATACTAAGTTGATGGAAAATAGAGAGATACCATATGTGTATGCAGAGATAAAGTCGTCCAAATATATATTTTTCATTTCAAAACAGAAGGTACGTACTACTACTGATTCCAGTCTCAAAACAGAAGGTATGTAACCCAAAAAGAAAGAGGAAAGGAAAATAAGAACTTAGCACTAATCATAGACCTATTTTGCATGTGGTTTTTCATCATCCGCTTCAATCTTTGCGGAACTTTTGAAACATAAGACAAGTAGTATAACTTGTTTTAACTATAATATTAAAAATGTTCCCCAATGATGCTTCGATTTTTCAAATAACTTATAAAAGCAAATGCTACTGATTCCAGTCTCAAAACAGAAGGTATGTAACCCAAAAAGAAAGAGGAAAGGAAAATAAGAACTTAGCACTAATCATAGACCTATTTTGCATGTGGTTTTTCATCATCCGCTTCAATCTTTGCGGAACTTTTGAAACATAAGACAAGTAGTATAGCTTGTTTTAACTATAATATTAAAAATGTTCCCCAATGATGCTTCGATTTTTCAAATAACTTATAAAAGAAAAAAAAAATAAAAAATATTTGATTCTCATTACGTATATTTGCCAATATAGAAAGGGATACTTAAAAGAAAGAGGAGAAATAACACACTCCAAGGAAAATAATAGATTGGGGGACTTCACAAACAACAAAGTGAAATGGTATTCTCCACATATCCCAGCAGCAAACATCAACACAAACATTGACAGTGAGAGGGAGACACAGGCAGAGACTGGGTAAGTGAGAGTGATACAGCAGATTTGTACCTGCAATTGTTGCTAGGGAGGGTTGAAGATGCTTCGAAAAATCACGATGGTGAGGGCCCTGGTGGCTGACACATTGTAGAAGAAGACGAGTATGAGAAAGAGGAGTAAAAAAATGCAAAGAGAGAAAAGTGAAACACAGATCTGTGGAGATATAAACAGAGAGACGATTATCAGTTCGAAAAAAATACCTAGATGAATCAGAAATGGCGAAGACAAATCAGAAATGGCGAAGACGGACGGCGGCGCAGACGGTGGAGAGGTGAGGACGGCAGACGACAAGGTTGATGGTTAGGTGAGGTGATTGGTGCGAATTTTGGTCTGATCGAATTCGATATTTTTGCCAAAAGATGCGGGGATTTGGTTTTATGCGAGTGTTTGAATTAGGAATGGAATCCCCGACAAACATGTTGGTCGGCTAATGACTGATTGGGAATTTACATAGAAAAACGACGTCGTTTTGGTTTCTGCGACAAACTCATATTAGCCGGTGAAAGATCGCACCTGCTGCAGCCAAATTTTCATTTTCTGCCTATATTTTTGCTGACAAAAAATAGAATTTGGTCACAAAAAGATACTTATTTGCGACAACATATTTTTAGTCGGTAATAGTTTGAAATTTTAGCAACCAAATTTTATTTTGGTCGCCAAATTTCACTTTTTTGCGACGAAAATATTTTTGGTCGGCAAAAGTGGTCGGCAAATGTGTTTATTCTTGTAGTGAACTAACAATATTTTTTTATTGTTATATATTTATTTTTATTTAGTTTTTTAAATCTTTTGTTGATTAACCAAATTTCAATAAGTATAATGTGATATTATGTAGATGTTTGGCATGTACTTAAAAAAGTGTACTTTTTTTTGCATATATATACTTATTTGGGTCATATCAATCAACATTTTCTCTTTATTTTTCTACTCACTTTATCTATTTTTCTATATATTTTTTTATTTATTTAAAAAGTCAAAAACTGTACTTATTTAGAACATCTCAAACTATCCTTATTTATATGGTATTCCAAATTTACTCCAAACCAATCGTCTAGCTGGATATTTCATAAGGCATATTAGCTCACTTTTGTTGAGTAGTTAATTGATAAGAAATAACTCACTCACCATAAGTTATGATTTTTAATTAATCAAAAAATATTAATAATATTATATAACACTCTAAAATTATCTAATAATTTTTGAGAAGGACCATATAGTTTGTTCAACTAGAGGAACTTCTCCAAACTTGTTAATGAAGGGTCAAACATGAAGATTATGCACAAATGTCTCACGGATGGCAATGATGAATGGTCGCTCACTTGACTAGTTCTATCATTTCCAGATTATAATACATAACTAATTTGTGATAAAAAAATAAAAATAATTTTTTTTTTTAGGTGCATAAGAAATAAAATAGTTATTTAGATTAGAATTATGTATTACATTTCTTTTCTTTCATAAAAAAAAGTGCTTCAATAGTCATCCTACTTAATATTTTTTGGGTGTGTTTGATTGGACGGACTGGATAAGTAGGGATTAGAATCTATCGGATTTGAATCCTGGGACTGTGAATCCCCCGGACTATTTAGTTGGATTGGATGTGTATCCCGTGTTTGTTTTTTCATGGGATTAGATGTCTGTAAATGACTATTTTTAGTGAATCCAATATTTGCTTAGACAGCCTGGATAGGATAAATGAACAAAAGACTATTTTACCATTTTTCAACTGTTTACTAAGTAATAACAATATTAAACATATCCTTAATATTCTAATTATTTTTAGTTAGATAAAATAAAATTTTATTTTATTTTATTTTTTACACAATTAAATAAATTTATTTTTTAAAAATAAAATAAATAAAATATCAATAAAAATATATGTTATTTTTTAATTAAAATTTTAAATAAATTTATTTTTAATAATAATAATAATTAAATAATGAAATTAAATAAAACATCTATTAAAATTTAAATAATGAAATTAAATAAATTATAAACAAAATTTTAAAATAAAATATCTATAAAAAATTATTTTAAAAAATTAAATAAATAAAAAATCAATAAAAAGTTAAATAAAATTGTTTTATTTTTAAATTGAGACATTTAAATTTTATTGAATTTTTCTAAATATAATACATAATTAAGTAGTAGATGGTCAAAATTGTCATTTTACCACCCAATCCCAACAGTAAATAATCCCCTCAAAACTGTCCCACACCCCCCCTCGGGATAGTATAATCCCCCATATGGGAGATAAGGAGTTCGGCCGGGCTCCATGTCTGGCGGACTAAAAAAAAAACAAATGTCAGATTAAATACTTCTCCCGAATTACAATCCGCACAGTAAATAACCCCATTCCTTTATCCCTGCAATCAAACACACCCTTTGGGTTTGTTTATTTTGTTTTCCTTGATTGCACTTTGGTTCAGTGCTAGCACAGTCATTAACGTGAGATTCAATGCCAACTTGTCTCCAGTTTATTTTGATAAATTAAAATATTTATATTATAAGATTTGTTAAATATATTATTTACACAAAAACTCAAATCATCGGACATATGAAATTTCATAATTAAGTTTTAATTATTTTAAAATAAATTATTAAAATTATTCTAATCGTTTATTTTTTTTGAAAACTACAATGTGGTTTTGTTTTGAGAGTACAAATATTCAATTAATCTTTTTTTTTCCTCATAAATGATCTACTCGACGAATCCTACAATATGAACGATTTAGATCAATGACATGCGCTCAGAACAAGGCCCATGGGCCCTCACACCACTATAGTGTGCCTTAGAGGCACATCCCCTCTTCCTGCTTTTCTACAATTTGGACTGGAAAATTGTTTATTGATACTTATCTCAATGTTTGATAGAATGTGATTTTATTTATATTGTTTGAATAGAATAAATAAAATAATTTTTTTTTTTAAATAAATTTTTTTTTTTAAAAAAAAGGAAAGATAAGAGTCATTTTGGTGTTTTAAAAAATTTCAATAAATCCAATTACTTTCTCAGTAAATCTTTTCACTTTTTGTAAGAAACAAAACATTAATTCGGTGAAAATTATTTTCTTACCATTTCTCATCATTTTTTTTTTGGGAGCTTTTTTGATAAATCCATTTTCTAAGAGTTTTATTCCATCCAACCCATATTCTTTTTGACTATTCCATTAGGTCCAATTTGAGATAAGAAGACCAAAATACCCTTTTCATCTACTTATGTTCCATTTAGTTCACATTATTTTCTTATATTTCAATAAGTCCTATGGGTGACATAATTACCAAAATACCCTTAATGTGAATGTTCACACCGTCAACGTAAATGTTCATATCGTCAATGTGTAGGGGCCCGGCCCATGTCGATCCTCGTGGGTGCCCGGAAAAATTCGAGTCGGGCCGGGCCGGCCCACAGGCCAAAAAAATAGGCCCGGGTCGGCCTGTTGATAATATGAATATTCACATTGACAAGTTAACATTCACACTGATAGGAGTGTAAAATTGGTCTGCGGCCCGTGGGAGGCCCGAAACCAACCCGCCGCCCGGGGCGGGCCCGGACCGGCCCGTTCACAATGTGAATATTCACATTGACATATTAACATTAACAATAACATTGACAAGAGTGTAAAATTGGCCGCTACCCCGGACCCATTTGGTTCAACAAGGTTTGCTAAGGTTTTGCCAGATTTAAGTAGAACCATGCTACTCTAGTACCAATTCGATAAAACAGCAACAAGTGAGGCTGCAGATGAGTGTACGGCTAAGAAATTCATTCGGTATACAGATTGTGATGACAATAAACATAAACTATTGACATGTTAACATTCACATTGATAAGAGTGTAAAATTGACTCGCGTCCCATGGGCGGCCCGGGGCGAGCCTGGTCCGGCCCGTTGACAATGTGAATATTTACATTGACATATTAACATTCACATTGATAGGAGTGTAAAATTGACCCGTGGCCCATGGGCGGCCCGAAGCCCGCCCGCTGCCCAAGGCGGGCCCGACCCGGCTCGTTGACAATGTGAATATTCACATTGACATATTAACATTAACATTGATAAGAGTGTAAAATTAGCTCGTCACCCGTGGGCAGCCCGAAGCCCGGCCCCGGGCCGACGCAGGCCCGGCCCGTTGACAACGTGAATATTCACATTGACATGTTAACATTCACATTGATAAGAGTGTAGCATTAGCCCGTGTCCCGTGGCTGCCCGAAACACGCCCACAGCCCGTGGGCGGCCCGAGCCGGGCCCTGCCCGGCCTGTTGACAATGTGAATATTCACATTGACATGTTAACATTTACATTGATAAGAGTGTAAAATTGACTCGCGTCCCATGGGCGGCCCGGGGTGGCCCGGGTTTGGGTCCAGGCTTACCCCGGGCCGGGGGCGAGCTTCGGGCAGCGGACAAGTTTTACACTCCTATCAATGTTAATGTTAACATGTCAATGTGAATATTCACATTGTCACGGGTTGGGCTAAGCCTGCCTCGGGCTGCGATCAGGCTTCGGGCCGCCCACGGGCTGCGGGCCAATTTTACACTCCTATCAATGTGAATGTTAACATGTCAATGTGAATATTCACATTGCCAGCAGGCCGGGCCCGCCCTGGCCTGAGGTCGGGCTTCGGGCTGCCCACGGGTCACGGGCCAATTGTACACTCCTATCAATGTGCATGTTAACATGTCAATGTGAATATTCACATTGTCACGGGTCGGGCCAAGCCCGCCTCGGGCTACGGTCGGGCTTCAGGCCGCCCACGAGCTACGGGCCGCCCACGGGCTACGGGCCAATTTTACACTCTTATCAATGTGAATGTTAACATGTCAATGTGAATATTCACATTGTCAACGGGCCGGCCCGGGCCAACCCCGGGCAGCGGGCGGGCTTTTGGCCGTCCATAGGCCGCGGGCCAATTTTATACTCTTATCAATGTGAATGTTAACATGTCAATGTGAATATTCACATTGTCAACGGGTCGAACCGGGCCTGCCCCGGGCCACCAATGGGCCGCGGGCGGGTTTCGCGCCGCCACGGGATGGGGGCTAATTTTACACTCCTATTAATGTGAATGTTAACATGTCAATGTGAATATTCACATTGTCAACGGGACGGGTCGGGCCGAGTCGGGCCCGCCCTGGGCTGCTGTCTAGTTTTATACTCTTATCATGTGAATGTTAACATGTTAATGTGAACATTCACATTGTCAACAGGCCGGGCCGGGCCCGCCCACGGGCCGTGGGCGGGTTTCGGGCAGCTACGAGGCACGGGCTAATTTTACACTCCTATCAATGTGAATGTTAACATGTCAATGTGAATATTCACATTGTCAACGGGCCGGGCTGGGCCCGCCCCGGACTGCGGGCGGGCTTTTGGCCGCCCATGGGCCGAGGCCCAATTTTATACTCTTATCAATGTGAATGTTAACATGTCAATGTGAATATTCACATTGTCAACGGGCTGAACCGGGCTTCCCCCGGGCCGCCCATGGGCAGTGGGCGGGTTACACGCCGCCACGGGACGGGGGCCAATTTTACACTCCTATTAATGTGAATTTTAATATGTCAATGTGAATATTCACATTGTCAACGGGCCGGGCCTGCCCAGGCTCGCGGGCGGGTTTCGGACCGCCTACGGGCCAATTTACATTCCTACAAATGTGAATTTTAAAATATGAATGTTCACATCATTAAATTGCTAATCATTGAAAAAATATTTACAAGGGTATCAAATTTAAATATAAGGGCATAAGTGTCCAAGAAAATAGTGTAAATCAAGAAAATGGACTTTATGGAATAAAACTATACATACATGGGACTAAATGGGTTAAAAAATCCTTCATGGACTTCTTGGGTTAAAACACTTCTAAATTGGACTTATCAATAAAAATCCCTAAAAAATAATATATAAAACAAGTTTTGAAAATTTATCAAGTTATGAGCCAGGTAAATGTTTCTAGACAACAATAAAATGTTACAATGTTTGATTGCACCGCCATTTTCTTTTTTCTGAACCACTTGCTCTACCTTCACCCGGTTACTCACCCACTAGCTAACCTAGATCATTGATTCATTATCATAGATTTGTCTCTTTAAATGATATTATGGTTAATACTAGCAGTGATTTACACACGACACCATAAAGAATGGCAGAAAACGAGGTTCATTAACAGCCTCAGCTGCAAAGGTCTTCCAACGACAAAACAACACCTGCCAAAGACCATGGCCATAGCACCAACATTGAAGCAGTCCAGTCTCTGCAAGATACATAGAGGGAGATCTTGGTCTCCTTACAAACCCTCATTGAGGCCATTTTGGGCATGACAGCCAGACCAGCGCAAGCTCCTTTGACACAAGTCCTTCCTCTTGTAGCAGTTCCTAACCCAACGATAAACCAGTGCGCTGAGAACCAAGCCCCGATCCAAGTGCCAAACCCTCTAGCAATTCCTTAGGCCAATGGTATTGCAGTTGGCTCAGCTACAAGGACATATTAGCCCTTATCAGCCCAACCACTTTGTTACCATAGTTGATGTCCAAGCTATGCTAGAGCAAAAACGTATCAAGAAGCAATTATTGTTGTTACTAGACTCAGATGTTAAGCCTCTGTACTCACACAAGATGTTGGTTGTGCCCTATCCGGTTAGATATACGGTATCCAAATTTGTGAAGTTTGATGGAAAACAGGGCAATGCAAGAGAGCATGTGGTGCGGTTCATCGAAACCCTTGGTATCCATGGCATTGATCATTCCCTACGCGTGCGGGAGTTCTCCAAGTCACTCACTAAAAGGGCTTGCAACTAGTATGTGAACCTAGCACCTAATTCAATCAAGAGTTGGGAAAAGAAGGTGAACAAGTTCCATACCAAGTTCTTTCAAATCCAAGAGAAGGTTTCTATGTTTACACTTGTCCAAGATACTCAGAAACAAGGTGAAGACACCTTGGATTATGTCAAACGATTCTAGGACAAGGCAATCGACTACCACGAGCTAGTAGACGAGGCCCACTTAGTTAGCATCTGTGTGAAAGAAGCCTTACATGACTTTAAGCTGTTCCTGGTAATCCATGGACTACCTACCTTCTCAGCACTAACTGAGGTGGCCAAAAATCTCAGTGCCACAGGCACACTACCTAGGCCACGTGAAGATTATTGGTACTCTCTCAGCAGTAGAGTTACATCGGTAACCTCCCTGTGAGGGAGTCGTTTGCAAGGAGAGATGTCCACATCTCGAAAAAGTAAGAGTTATGAAGACAAGAGTTCTTACCCCTGCAATATTGAGAATGTTAAAGCTTTTGTCAATGAATGGGTAGCTAATGGAGAACTCGTTCTACCACCAGTTGATGCCCTGCCAAGCAAAAAGACGAGGGAGAGCTCAGACTACTATGTCTACCATTGAGCCACCAAACATTCGACAAGGGACAGTTGGACTTTGAGAAATATCTTTAAGAGGAAAGTCGTAGCGAACGGGTTGAAATTTAAAGATGTGGGTCATCGTAACGTGAGAAAGGACCCATATCCTGATCATAAGGAAAATGGAAAGAATATAAGCATAGTTGGATACTTTGGGCCAGTACACAATCAAGTACACATGGCGTCTTACTATGACGATATGGCGGCGGGGTAACTTCCTAAGGAAGAACCTACAGCGACAATGGCCATAGAGGATACTTATGCCCACGTCTTACAGAACTCTGTTAAATTTCGTAACTTTTTCGATCAACTAGGATTGAGCCAGGTCTCCAGGTTGGAAGCAACTACAGCTCTCATCAATATTTCTAAAGCATACCACGCCAAAAGCACTGAGGCCAAAGAGTATGCACCTCGATGGGTTCGAGAAGGCCACAGTTTCATCACATTCTCAGAGGCCAATCATGCGTATCCATATGCAAATAATCGCCGTTCGTCATAGCTTACGTGAACGATGTAGAGTTTAAGCGCGCCTTCTTTGATGGAGGTGTATCAATCAACATTATACAGGAATTTTAAAATCTCGGATGGTCTGTTAGCCCATCATTATGATAGGTTTTAGTGGGGAAAAAAAAGTTACTAGAGGGCATGTCATGGTAGATTTGGTAGTGGAAGAAATCTGTGCCATAACAAAGTTCCATGTAATTGAGGCAGAGACAAACTACCATATGATGGTGGATAGGGCCTGGATGCATCGGTATAGCGTTATTTGATCAAGTTACAACCAATGCATAAAAGTGAGGCTGAGTAAGAAAATTGTGACTATAATGCCTTAGAAACGTCGCTCGGATTAGAGGAGATGCATTACTTTGATGCAATCTTTTTCATTGAATTGTCGATTGAAGAAGTCCCCAAGATTGGTAAAGTTACCGAGGTAGGAGAACATTAAAGAGAAGAAAGTGAAACCCACAAGTAGCAGACACAAGAGGAGTGACAAATCGTCTAAAGATTTACCTAAAATCGTTAAAGTTCATGAGGGTGGCAAGACAATCTATTATTTATGACGGTATTAGGAACCAAACTTCATACCTTGGGAGGATGGCCTCGAGGGTAGTAAGTGTAATGATGTTACAGACGAATGGATGGTTAAGTTACCTGAGGCGGCCTTGGAATATATGCAAGATGGGCCTAACCCACATCAAGAAGTACTTAGCAAGGTCAACCTTAGTGACTCGCTAGAATAGAGTAGATCTGTGTTCATTAGCAGCACGATGGCTCCCACGGCTAAGGTAAGATTAATAGCTGGCCTTTATTATGCAAAGTCAGGGTTTCCTAAATTTCCCAAAATAAAATATTTAGGTGGCGACTCTGTATCGGGCAAAGCAGTCCATGTTTAGCACTTCTTTCAAAAATCTGTTTTCTCAAAACGATTTGCCGGATTTGGACTCTTTGGTTCAGACTTAGAACCGTGACTACAAATCGAGTCCGAGCTGTAGCGAGGTCCCCCTCGCGGGCTTGTTACACTAAGGTAAGATTAATAGCTGGCCTTTATTATGCAAAAGAAAACAAAAAAATCGGTCTGGCAGTCGGGATCCTCCTTTTGTGTTATATGTCTTTGCTTGGATGTATGATGAGATGCCAGACCTTGACCCATCCCTTGTCACCCATCACCTCGATAGATTTCCTAACTTTAAAGCCAATAAAACAACATATTAGGAAGTATCACCCTGATGTTGAAGCAAAAATCAAAGAAAAAGTAGAGAAATTACAAAAATCCAAGTTCATTGAGCCCATATAGTACTCGACATGGATGGCAAACATTGTACCCATAAAGAAAAAGAATGGCTAGATAAGAATCCGAGTCGATTTCCGTGACCTGAATAGAATTGCCTAAAGGATGGGTTCCCTCTACCTCATGTGGATACCCTTGCCGACTTTACGGTGGGACACCAAATGTTTTCTTTTATTTATGGGTTCAACGGTTCCAATTAAATCAAGATAGCCAAGGAAGATGCTGAGAAGGTAGTTTTCAGGACACCCCTTAGAAATTTTTTCTATATAGTGATGCCCTTTAGTTTAAAGAATGCATGGGCAATCTACCAGCGAAAAATGACTTCAATGTTTCATGAGATGTTGCATTGTGAAGTAGAGGTTTATGTAGATAACTTAGAATGAAGTCTGTCAAGGCCAACAGATACCTCGTTGACTTAGGGAAAGTCTTTAGTGCTGTCGAAAGTTCTGTCTGAAGATGAATCCTTTCAAGTGTGCATTCAAAGTTACTGTAGAAAAATTCCTCAGCTTCTTAATTCATCAACGAAGGATAGAGGCAGATGGAGATAAAATAAGGTCAGTCATAGAAATGCCCCCGCCTTATTCCCAAAAGGCCTTGAATAAATTTCTAGACAAAGTGTCTTACTTAAGGTGATTTATCCCAGCTCTTGCCGAAATTACTTCTTCCTTCAGAGTGTTGCTAAAAGGAAATCATAAGTTTGAGTGGTTGCCAGAACACAATCAAGCTTTTAAGGACATAAAGCGAGCACTTGTTTCTCCACTCATCATGATCATGCCACAACCTAGGAAATCTCTATATTGTATCTTACCCCTACACCTAGGTCCATCGGAGCCCTATCGGTCTAGGACGTTGATGGCGCTTAAAAGCAAGTCTACCACATCAATAGAAAAGTCAACAGCGCAGAATCGCACTATACTCCAATTGAAATAGATTGCTTGGCTTTGATTTTCATAGCACAAAGGCTGCGGTATTATTTTTTAGCACACTTGATCTAGGTTGTAACCAGGAGTGACCTCGTCCGATAGTTAATGAGCAAGCCAGCACTGAAAGGGAGAATGACGAGATGGATGTTGACATTCGCAGAATATGACATTGCGTGCATCACCCTAAAAGCCATCAAAAGCTAGGCACTCGCAGACCTGCTAGCATAGTTCCCATCTGGCGAATATGAACCTGTTGAGGTAGTTCTACCTAGCGAGGTTTATGCCTTGGCAATAGAAACTGAAGCCTACTGGACTTTAAGTTTGATGGAGTATCTGGGGTTGGCAAATGTGGTGCGGGAATCATGCTAAACATCAAATATGGGAAAAAGATACACTTCTCCTACAAACTTGATTTTGAATGTTCAAATAACGAGGCTAAGTATGAGGTGCTAAAATTAGGGTTAATTTTCGTGCAGAAGCAAGGCCTTTACAAATTGAAAATCTGGGGAGACTCCAAATTAGTCGTAAAAAAAGCATTCGACAACTTTGCTTTGAAAAAACCATTCTTAGCACCGTACTAAAGCATAGTCCAAAAGTTGCTGACTCAGTTTGATCACGTTCAGATTTAACACACCCCTCGAATGCAGAACCGTTTTCCTAATGCCATGGCTACACTAAGGGAAAATGTGGATATTCCTATGGATAGTATAGTCATTGTCATTAAGAAAAGAACAACACCTATGGTAATGGCAGAGGGACATACAAAGTGAAATGCTGAATGGTGGAAAGAAGACATAATGCAGCAGTTGAGAACAAGCAAAGAGGGGCAAAAGCCTAGTAGAATTAGCACATTTCCTGCTCTTCAATGGAGAACTGCATTTTGGAGGGTCAAACAACTTATTGGCAAGATGCGTTGGCAAGCAAAAGGCAACTGATAAACTTAAGAAGATCTATGCTAAGACCTTTGGAGATGGAGATATCAGGCTGTACCAATGCATACAGATGTAGGGCTATTACTAGCCAAAAATGAAAAAAGAAAGTGCTGATTTGCAAAAGCAAATAGTGAACTTTCAAGCTTATCAAAGGAAAAAGAAGCCCATTTGAGCAGTGCGTAATGAAAACCACCATACATTGATTCACTAGAAAAGAGGGTACTTCCTAAAAATCCCTAAATGCCATCAAAGTCAATAGGTAGACCGTACGCTTCTTCCTTGACCAAGGGAAGTTGTACCGAAGGGCTTTTTATGGGGCTCTGCTAGCATGTTTGTCCAAAGACGAAGCAAATGAAGTGCTTAGGGTATTTTCTTCTTCTATAATTTAATTAGATAGTAAAATTTGTTAGCCAATCTTCACAGTATTCGAAGAAACAAAATTAAGAAATGAGAGAGTCTGTTTGATTACAAAAATCAAAACATTACATATATATATATATATATATATAAATAGATTCTTATTTTATTATAAAACAAAACCAAAATCTTGGAAAAAAAAACAAAGGAAAAAAAAAACCATAACCAACTACATACAGTATTATTTTCTTGAAGAAAATTTGATTAAGTCCAGTGTTCAATACCCTGTCCTTAAGACAGATTCGTCCTCTCCACGGTAGTTTCAGATTATGGAAGTCTATCTCTCAGGATAAAATGATCAACGACAATTTAGTAGCAGCACTAAAAATTAAATGTCGAATGAACACACTTTGTGTTTATGCCCTTTCTCATAGGAAATTTATGCAGCAAAATGTAGGAAATAAAAGCAAGTAAGAAGAACGAAAATTGGATGAAAAATTAAATGGAAGACTTGTCTATTTATAGGTGAACTAGTGGCTTTTCAGAATAGACTTCAACAGGTAATAAACCTGTTCGGATAGATTTGAACAAGTAAAGTACCTGTTCAGGTTAAATTTGAGGAGATAATGAACCTGTTCGGTTGGAGGAAAAATTTGGACAGGTGTGCTAAACCAAACTATCAGCATTTTAATATGATGGGGTTATTTCGGAATTAAGTTTGGACCAAACTGTAAGAATTTAATTTAAAAAATATAAAATTCAAATATTTTTTGCCCAAAAAGATAAGCATTGGACTGAACAAGCCCAACCCAACCTTGCACCCATGCCCAAGCCTAGCCTGCCTAATAGACGGCGATGTGCGTGTTTGTTTTGGGTCCAGTGGATCTAGCTTACTTTGTCCATAACCTTACCCTTCCACAAAACTTGGGTAACCCTTGGGGCCCTCTCCAAGTTGTGAACCCAAAGCTTATAAACCCATACAATGTTAGCCTAGCTAAGTAATGTGGGACAAGTTTTCCTTTCTCAATTTGGAAAACCCACCAAAACACCATTTTCATAGAGCTTACTTTGGCTTCAATTTCCTATTCACCTAATAATGGTTTTGAATAATCAAATATAATATGTGAATCACAACATAGCATAAAACGCGTTACTACCAATACCCACCAACCTCGACGCATGAGTCCCACTTAAAAAATAGACCAATGTTTAAGAAAAACTATTTTTCCAAAACCATTCTTACAAAGTCTATTCAGTGTGTTTGGTTTGAGTTTTCTAGATTAAATTTTTTGAAAACTAATTTTTTTTATTTTCGTATTCTTTTGTTTTTAGTGGATATTTTTAAAATTTTAAACATTTTTTTTTACTTTTTTAGATGCACCTTAGTTAGATGTATCTAAAAAGTAAAAAATTTGTGAAAAAATATTTTAAAAAATTAATAAATACATAGAAATACAAAAAATGTACTGAATTCTTGTATTTTTTTTTTGTATTTTTGGTATTTAGTGAATTTTTAAAAGATTTTTTTTACAATTTTTTTACTTTTTAGATGTATTTATGTTAGGTGTGTCTAAAAAGTAAAAAAATTACTTAAAATATTTAAAAAAATCAATAAAAACAAAAAAATACAGAAAATAAGAAAGTAAAATTTTTTGAAAAGTGTTTTTTAAAAAATAAAACAAGCAAGCTGATTATATTTATATTTATATTTATGTTTAAGTAATATTAAGATGTGACTATTCATAATAAGCAATATTTAAGCGATTGAATTAGAGTTTCACATGATCATTCCTACGATAAGAGTGTAATAATTTTTCTTTAGAGAAATTTTTCCATTGGGAAGTTGATTAGGTACTAGCACCAACACTAACTACAAACAAATTAGGCAATTAACCACAAATGTATGCTTTGTGGTGGTGATGATCACCTGTTTTGACATGTTCTCTCGCTTCTAGATTATAATAATATTATACACGCTTTTACTCATGCAATTACATATCTCATTACCCCAATTTTTTACCATCCTATTTTTGGCCATCCTATAAAGTACAAAATATGATTAATTTGAGGTCGATGGTCAATTAGGATAATGTTTTTAAAAATCAGTACTATAGGTTGCAGCTGAGAGAGGTGCTTTTTCAAAACAGTTCTTAATTGGGCAATTTATATAGTAGAACGTGTCATAACATTGAATAAGGTTCCTTAAACAATAAAATGTAATTTACATTAATGAAAAGAGTAAAAAGAGAGCGAGTCAATTTAATTTTATTTATGAAAAGCTTAATGATTCAACAAAGCCAAGCAAATTTTTTTAAATCCACCTTATATATATATATATATATATATTCATACGCAATGTAATTCAAAGCCTAATGTCCAATTTTATTTAAGAAGATGATTTTTATCAGGATTGTTCACGGATCGGTTTAATTCAAGTATGACGTGAATTGATAAATAAATTGGCATCTACAATTCTAAAAGTTTAATAATCAAACTAAATCATAAAATTTAAGAAATTAATCAAAACCAAAACATAAAAAATGGTTTAATTCCCATTTATTTCAAAAAAATATGGACTATAAGTATATTTTTAAAAATAAATTATCAATTTTTTAGAGACAAACAAGACAAAATAAAAAGGTTACGATTATTAATTAGATGAACTTAATTTTTCTTAAAGAAGATATAGACAGGTAATTCTAAATAAACCGTTGATCATGAAAATAGAGTAGGGATGAGTTCTACAAATCTCTCAAATTCTTTAAAATTTAAATTTAAAATTGAAATAAATATAACTCCTTTTTGTATTCTTTCTTGTCCAACACTGGCATGTCATTGAAAACATTCCATCTCTCACATTGTCTTTTTTATGGTTTACATTTTATTTTTATTTTTTTTTGTAAAAAAAAAAATGAATGTATTTAGCATACCAAAAGAAAAAATCTATTTTTTTCAAAAATTTATTATACTGATTTTTTCTATAAAATAACATAGCCGTAGTTTTCTCTATTTTTTTTTTTGTGTGAAAAAATTACAATTCAGTGAATTTTAAAAAAACATATATATATTTACAAATACATGAAAAAGTTAAAAATTTTAATCATTAATATTTATAAAGTTTACCACTTAAGTGTAATTTTTTTTTTTCTAAATCTATACTGAAATGTATTTTCCCCTCCTTTTTTGGTAATTAAAATCCATCTAGGAAGGTTTTTCATTTTTAGTCAAAAACATAATCACCATGTTTGTTTCCACAAAACTAAATCGACTTTTTAGAAGAATAATTTTTTTTTTCTGTGTTTTTTTTCTAGTGAATTTTTTTAATATTTTGCGCAATTGTTTTGTTGTTTTTAGATACAATTAATCTAAATATGCTTGAAAAATATAATATTTTTGGAAACAACTTAGAATGATTCGTCAAATACAAAAAAAAAAAAAAAATTCAATGCATTTTCGTATTTTGTTCTATTGCATGAATTTATTTTTTTTTTAAATTATACAATTTTTTTACTTTTTAAATATTTTAAGATTAAGTGGATCTAAAAATTAAAAAAAAAATTAATTAAAATATTTTTAAAAGTCATTAAAAATACAAAAATTGGAATTAAAAACTCAAAAAACTATTTTTAAAAAACTCAAAAACTTAACAGTCTAATTATTTTTAAAATAATGTGACAGTTGTGTTTTAATACTATAAACCATTATGGTTTTGATTTTGAATGAAACAATGGCAAACAGTCACGTCATCCTCGTAAAAAATATATTGAAAAAAATCTATTTATATATATATATATATATATGAAAAATATCATTTATATCATTCTTGATTGACTAATGCTATTGTTTAGATTTATCAACCATGAAAATTGTCCAAATTTGAGTGTGGGGTAGATGAAGAGTTACTGTGCTGCGAGCCACACCTATAATAAATCTCATCCAAATATTTTAAATCTGGATAAATTTTAAATTTTTCTAGATTTGTAATGTTTCTCTTCTTGATTTATAGTAATGAAATACCATTTATACAAAATATAGCAATTGATCATACATCAATGTATAGTTTTTACAACATCATTCATTCATGCACAAATCATTCATTCAAAAAAATACATCTGCAATCATGTGATTGTTATGTTTTAATATTATAAACCATTTGAATGAAATGATAGCAAACAGTCACATCATTTTTGTAAACAAATTTATAGAAAAAATCTATTTGCATATATGGGAAATATCTTTTATATCATTCTTTATTGACAAATGCTACTGTTCAGATTTATCAACGATGAAAATTGTTCAAAAAATGAGTGTATAGTGTAGATGAAGGGTTGTTGTGCCGTGAGCCACACCTAGAATGAATCTCATTCAAATAAATTAAATCTTGATAAATTCTGAATTTTTCTAGATTTGTAGTGTTGCTCTTCTTGATTTATAGCAATGAAATATCATTTATACAAAATATAGCAATTGATCATAACTCAACCACATCAATGTATAGTTTTTACAACGTCATTCCTTCATACACAAATCATCATAGAGATGCATTTTATTCAACAATACATAAGAAAGCCAAAACAGGCAGCAAATACCAATAAGTTGGCAAAATATATATCCATTCTTCCTCGAGTGTTCCTATAACACTTATTCATTTGTAATATCACAAACTGTGATATGCTCTAAGCATTCACAAATGGATAAATCTCATATCTGAAGTTACAACTCCCTCCAACTACTCTCCCACCTTCTTTCCCATCACAACAACTTGGAAGCTCACTTATGATTTCATCAAGACACTTCTTACAATCAACACTAGAAAGATCTCTAGTGCATTGAACCAACCCATAGAGTTTCTCTGAATATCCAAGCTCCGACTCTCCGGTAGCGTACATTTTTGGTGCTACAAAAGCTTGTTGAGATAGCTGACTCAACAAATCTTTGGTTTTTTGGTTGAATGACAAAGGGTTGCTCACATTTCTCAAGTTCCACATGTAGAACCTGTTTCCATTATCAATTTTGCCGAAGAAATCGGTGTTTGAGTATTTTACGAGACAGTTATCGTACCATATGACCGATCCTTTGTTGTATGGGCAGCGTTTGCGAATCTCGCCACTGGCTTCAGCAACGCAGGCAGCGCAGTTTGTGGAGTTGACATCACCACGACAGAGAGAGAGGCCGTTGGCTATGTCATGGTATTGTCCCATTGAGCCAACACCGAACCCTGTTGCAGGGGTTTTGAGGTAGAGATAGCTCATAAGCTTGTTCAAGTTTGATTCATAAGGGCTATTAGCTGTGAAATTTTCAGGACTTGAACAAAAATGGAAGAGAGGGTTGACTCCAATGACAATTTGGATAAGAATAGTGAAGGAAAGAAGGTAGAGAGAGGAGGTGAATGTTGAGGAAGACATGTTGGAGGGATATGTCTGTGTGTGTGAGAGAGAGAGATGGAGAGAGAGAGAGATGGGTAAATCCTTGGCACATTGTAGGACTTATATAGAGTGAAAATGCAAAGGCAAATGGGGGTCGGTAGCAGAGTTCAAAGGTGGACATTTCCATTTACAGGTACATTATGATTGAATGCATTGGAAGATGGAAGTTGTCAACTTTAGGCTGTGCTGTTCCGAAATCAGCAATGCTAGGTATCATGAAAAACCTTTTATGAAAATAATCATGAAAGTTTCGTGACCCTTGGATTACATTTAGAATGAAACACCACACACTAATCAAGGTAATCCAAGGATCATAAATTTTTCATGATCATTTTCATAACAAAATTTTCATGATCTCTAACTTTTTCCTTCCCAAATTTTTTTATTGGGGAAGCTAGAGGCGCACTTTATTAGCTAGTGGATAAATAAATAAATAAAAGAAAAAAATAAGAAAACTTGAAGATGATGAATTTTATATTATAGAAGTAGTTTTCATTATCAAAATACTAGCATTTTCGTATAGAAATAAAAAAAGTTTGAAGTAAAACCTATGACACTCTTGATCCGAATTGAGTCTCATATAAAAAATTCAATAATATCATATCTTCACTATTTTTTTTTTGGTGATCAAGTCTTATAGTTATGCTATTAGAACCTGATATGCTATTAGTAGAGCTTGATCGTGTCTTGATGTGCAAGTTGACCTGCCATTACCAAAGTTATAGCCTTAAGAATCGAATGCCTGTAATGTTTTAGATGCCCCAACTCTAGCGAAGAACGCAAGATTCAAACATAGATGGAGCAAACAAATATTCTAACAATTTTTTTAATAATGAAGTGTAAATTAGAACATTAATTTTTACGAATATAAAAAGTGAAAAATAATAAAGAGGAAACAAGAATGTCTCAAACTTTATTAATTTTCTAAATAGATCTACATTACACTGAGGAGATAGTATATATACAAGACTGATACAATTAACCTCACCATAACTGCCTAATAAACTGAAGTTAACTTCTAACAAACTAACTACCTAGCCTTGGTAATTCACACATGACTGCTGAAGTTGCTCTGCTGTTATGCTTTGCTATGCTGTGACTGTGTGGCTGCTACCATAGCTTTGCTATGTTGTGCTACTATAGCTTTGCTATGCTGTGGCTGTTACTTTATCTTATCAGTCTCCCGCTGTAGACATCTCATTTTTGACCGATCTTAAGACTCGAACGTCACCGATTGAGCGCTTGGTGATGTTGCATATCGTGCTCGTTCAGAGGTTTCAGAGTCCTGGCTGCGAGCCTTGCCTCCGGACTTTCGGACTCTTTCATGCCTGGTCTCGGTTTGCGAACCAGGCTCTGTTTTCTCTGTTTTCTCTTCCCGAAGGGAGGGAGAGGTCTCGTAGATCATCTCTCAGTGGCCGTAGGCTACGTTTCGTCGTCGTAGGCCATTTTGCCGGTTTGGAGTCCGGTTTCCGATTTTTCGGAGCCGTTGGCCGTGTGCCTCGGTTCGGGACCACTTAACCACCTCTGTTTACTCCGATTTTTGGCATGCATCCTATTTGCTCCCTTTTGAGGGACACTATGGCTCAAAAAACCAACTTCGTGGTCGAACACCACTTCCGGTGCCTAACAGTCAGTTTTCGGGGCCTCGGGCTGCCCGTTTCGGCCCCCGAACCTTCATTTTGCATCGGTTTGGGTTCATTTTTGGCAGGGACCTCTGTTTCATTGTTAAGAAGGTCGTAGAAGGGTGAGAGGCCAGTAATTGTTCTGAAAACCAATTTTATTCCTCCATCGCCCTCCGTCGACCATTTTTCTCACTTGAAAGCCAATGTTGACCACCCTAAGGCCATTTTTTCTTGCCCCAAACCACATATTTGTGTTGTACACACCTGGGAGGCCACCAATATCATATGGCCGGCCAGTAATTGTGTGTGACCCTTTTGAACCCCTCATAAAAGTGGCCTTTTCTCTCTCCTGGTTCATCCTCTCCAGTTTTTGACCACATGGTTGTGTTGTGCACACATGAGAGGCCCTCTTTTTGGTATGGCCGGCCATTAATCTTCATTGAGCCTTTTGACCCTTGGCCGGCCAGCCATGGGGAGAGCCGGCCAGCCACCTAAACCCTAGCAAACCAGCCGGCCTTGATCCTCTCTCCAAGTACATTACAGATATGTATTTTGTTTCCCCCCAAATTGTGTATCCGGGGGGCTGCACTTTTGGGGGGAAACTTGAATTCATTTCCCCCCTTTTTTTCCCCCCTCTATTCCCCCTCTTTTGCCTATATAACAGCACCTCCAGCACCCATCTGAGGGGTTACAAAAAATTACTTTGAGGCTCTTGCATTGATCCTCCCTCTCCTTCTCTTCCAAGCACCAAAACCTTCGAAACCCTACACCATTTCTACACCACCACCTAGCACAAAGCCTCCATCTTCCATTCCAGAAATTTGAGGCTGTTTTCCAGAGGTTGAGAGCCACCAAATTTGGTCCAAGAGTTTTTGAAGACATAGGCTACAAGGGTAAGTCTCCTTCTCTCTCTTTCTTGCCTATTTTTGCTCAATATATTAGCTCATCTTGATTGCATATTTGGGCTCCGACCTTAACTGAAAATAGTATTATTTTGAGCTCTTTTTCATGTTTGTTTAAGTACTTCTCCCTGTTTGAGGCTTCTTTTTTGCACTTGTTTCTTTACCTCTCTTGTATGCATCTTTCTTGCATAGTATTTTAGGCTCATTTGTAAATTGTTTTGAGCTTGGTTATAAACTGAAAAGTGGCTTATTTTGAGCCCTTCTTCAACATTGTTGAAGGGCTCTTCACTGTTCGAGGCTTCCTTTTGTCACTTGCCTCTTTACCCCTTTTTTGGCCTTATTTTTGCATGTTTTGTTAGCCCCTCGTGCTTGTGTTTTTGGGCCCTGGTCCAAACTGTAAATAGCCTTATTTTGACCCCCTCTTCATATTTGATCAAGGGACCTTTTCTGTTTGAAGCTCCCTTTTGGATCTTTGTGTTTAAACCTCTTTTTAGGCCTTATTTTGCATAGCATTTTAAGCTTGCATGTGCACTGTTTTGAGTTTGATCATAAACTATAAAATACCATGTTTTGGGCCCCTCTTCAACTTTGTTGAAAGGCCCTCGTATGTTTGAGGCCAGCAACCATCACTTGCTTCTTTGTCCCCCTTTTGGCTCATTTCTTGCACAATGTTTTAGGCCTGTTTGTGTTTAGATCCATGGCTTGTTGTAAACTGTGAAGTACTTCATTTTGAGCCTCTCTTCAACTTTGTTGAAGGGCTCTTGACCATTTAGGGCCAGAAGCTACTACTTGCTTATTATCTCTCTTTTGGGGCCATTTTTGCATGTTAACTTAGCCCCATTTATGTTCACCTTTTGGCCATGCTTAAAACTAAAAATATGCATGTTTTGGGACTGCCTTGATTCTGTCTTCATGCTTCATATTCAAAAAATGCATGCTTTGTATAGCTATAAGTCATCCCATGCGCCTAGTTTCGAGTCTCGGGTCTCATTTCATGCATCGGGTGCCATGTTTTCATGTTTCGGGGCTGTTTTGCATCATATTTTGGTACTGAAATTTGCATGTTTGTATGCCATATTTCGTGCCTTGCCATGCCTTGTTAGAGTGACATTTGTGCCTTAGGATCGGTCCTCGGTTTGCGTGCACGTGTGCACGCATTTCGAGTGTCTCATTTTCATCTCATGGCCTCTTATGTGAGTGTGGCTGAGGTCCACTCATGTTGGTGTAAGCCCATATTGCATTGTGTATGCCATTTCATTTCATAGCATTGCGTATGCTAGGTTGTATGTTAGAGCATTGTGTATGCCATGTTACCTCATGCATCGTGTATGCCATCTCATAGCATTGTGCATGCTAGGTTGTATATTAGTTGCATTCATGCATGTCATGCATATTGCATTGTGCTTGGGATAGGAGTTAGCCCGAGCACGGGAAACGAGGGACGTTTCGTACTTCGAGTGACGGAACGTGTCTCAATTCCCGGTCACCTACACTCCGGATTATCCATGATGAAGTTTAGGCCTTGTTGTGTCCATATGTGCATTCATTTCATATCAA
>NW_021027552.1:21834-51833 GCF_004153795.1 Camellia sinensis | reverse complement strand
TTCAATTCGGACTATGTATTCAGAAAATCAGTGTGTGGGCTGCGTGTTCAACCCTCAACCGATGTGTGCCGTGTGTTCACAATCAATTTATGGGCTGAGTGTTCAGGAATTCAAGTGATTGGACCGTGTGTTCAGAACGCAAAACAGAATGCAAGAAAAATTCGTAATACGTTACAGAAAAGGTAGGAACGAAGTAAATACCTCTCGTGCTTCGTAGGTGCGATCTGCAGACAAATTGCACATCCAGTCAAACCACCACCCTTCATCAGGGGCATCGACTAGGCGCTGTCGAAAGAAATAGCCTTGAGCTGAGTAGGCTGGGCAAGAGTCCACAACCTGCAATTTGTCCATCAACCATACCTGGGGGAGGGATGAAAAATGAGAGAATAAAGAATAGAGAGATGTACGATGAGAGAAAAGTGAGAAAAGGTTTTTTGTGAGAAAAACCGAGCCTGAGGGCCGAGTGATGTGAGCAAATACATATGTAAGATTGGGTGGGAAACATTACCTGCAGCAGCAGTGGACTCCCAGCAAATCTAGTCGTCTCCCGGCGATAGATAGCATTCAAACCCATCAGCGTCTCGGCCAAGGTCATGGCAATGCAGCTCTTTCCTTCTTTCAAGTCTTGAGCAATTTCAATCAGACGAATGCTAAATCCGCCAAAGCCCGGGGAAAGCAGAAAGTGAGACAGCAGGCACAAGCAAAGGGCGTGTTGTCGGAAACCTTGCCAATAATGGTTACTGCGGTCACCAGCGTCAGAAAAGCAATGAATCAAACCGAGGATATCCAGTTCCCCATTACAGATCAGAGATCGAGCGTCATGCGCGGTGAGTCCACACATCCGCCCTAAAGCTTGGGTGTGGCCAAAGCGAAACTGGGGCAAAATCTCTTCATGATGTTCAGATTCCATCCAAACTTGAAAATCTTCAAAAGTTGGACATACCTCTTGCCCGCCAAAGCTAAAGACATGTGTCACCGGGTTCCAAAACCTCGCCGCGGCATGGAGGAAAGGAAGGTGCAGCGGAGTACGACTCAACGCGAACAGTGCATTCAAACCGAAACCTCGGAAGTTCAACTTTTCCGAACCATCTAGAGAAGCGATCCAAGCTGTGAGATTTTCAACGAGAAATGCCTCCATTTTTTGTGCAAAACTAAGATGAATTGAATCAAAACATGGAGCTAAGGCTTTTAAAGAGGAAAAGACACTATTCGGGGGACAAGTGTCAAAAATTTGACGGTTGCTGAGCTGAGTGGCCGGCTGGCCACCTTTTCTGGCAGGCCGGCCATTTCTTTTTTCAAAACCTGGCCGGCAGCCTCCCCTTTGCAATAAATCTGGCCGGCCGGCTCCTAAAAGTAGTCGGCCATGCTCCAATGTGTGTCTTTAGCCCTGTTTTACCCTCCAAGGGAAAGTTTCAAGCATTTCCATGCAACGGGTGTGTCGGAGGCCTCTATTTCCCTCTATTTCGAATGTGTTCCGTTGCCCAGATAGTCTGAAGTACACTTTGTTTTGTTCAGTTTTGTTTATCGAGTTGTTGTTTTGTTTATCGAGTTGTTGTTTTGCTTATCGAGTTGTTTGTCGAGCTGTCGTGTTTCGTGTTTTTGAGTTGTTACTCTTTATTTAAGCAATTTTTGTTTGAGTCTTGTTTATTGAGCTGTCAACACTATTGTATATTTTGCTTATCAAGTTGTAAACTTGCTAAGGTTTTGTTATATCTTAGAAAGTTAAGTTGTTGCGTTGGTTCACTACCTGACTAGGCAAAATGCACAATGCACATTTCCATTCAATCTCATTATGGTGCAAAATGATGCGATATAATGCTAAGAGTTTAAAATACAACACTTTTTTCAAAAAGATGTTTCATTCCATTATGCCTCGCTTGTTACAACATTTTACAGACTAAGGCACAAGTTTTACAAAGAATAAAACTGTCCGATAATGTACAATGTGCTACAACTACTAGCAAAAAGATAAATAAAACAGGAAACAGCCGCATCTGTGCTCTCAAGAGCAGGAATAAGAGGCCCTCTTCGTCCTCTTCTGCGGAATGGACTCTCCGCCGCCATCGCCATCATCATCGTCTGAATCGGAGTCGTTATCCTCGGGATCCCCCTCAGCCTCGCCTCCGCTCCCGGAACCAAGACTGGAGCCGTCCTCTCTGTCAGCAGATGTCTCCGACTGACGATCTGCAGCCTCCTCCTCCTCCTCATCCTCATCAGGCTCCTCCTCTACAATGTGTGCTCTGCGTCTACGAAACGACCCCCCTCCAGCTCCTCGAAAAGGCCTGGATGGCCCAGCTCCTCGAAAAGACCCAGATGGCCCAGCTCCTCGAAAAGGTTCGGATGGTCCACCTCCCCAAGAAGGCCCAGGTGGCCCGGCCTGCGGCTGAGCATATACTGGGGGCATCTGAGAATAAAGAGTTCAATTTAAATACATCAGTCCAAATATGTACATCAGATGCAGATGCAAGAAAACTACATGAAGTGGGTACATGTAAACACAGTGTGTAAGTGAGGTGTATGTCAGATGTGCTCTACACAAGTAGCCTATCAATACAGTAGAAATCAGCATTTCATTAGAAGTATGATAAATGCCAGAAAACTAAAGAGTACCTGGAAGCCCATGATGGACAACTGCGCCTCCCTCCGCAGGACCAAGTGAGGCTACCATCTCGAGCACCTGATCCATGTACTCAACAGGGGGCTGCAGATACAAAGGCAAGGGTATCAGTAAAGGAATGAACGTCTAAGCATCTGAGTAATGAATCAAAGCCGTAAAACATACCGGTGGTGAGTCGGGGTCTCTGACATATCGATGGCCGGGCATCGGAGGCTCTATCGGGATCGGAATCGGAGAGGTAGTCCCATATTGCCACCCATCAACTCGGTCGGCATGTCCGGCCATCCAGGATGAGGATAAGTCGGAGGAATCGGGGGAACCAATCCACTCCCACCTCTAGATGTACCAGCCCTGCTGGTGGAAGGGGCGTCTGCAGCCCGAGCCTAGGCTTGGCTCGAAGATGGCATGCCAGCAGGCCTCATCGTCGGAGTATGAACTCCCGTCAATGGAGGCATCAGGTATATGTGACGGTAGGTAGCGTAATCCCCCTCCTCAAGATGTAGCAAAGCATCAGTACCCAGCATAGCACTAACAACATCCCAGGAAGAGAGCCTATCGGCAATCCGCATATCGACTAGGGGTGTTGAGGGAGGGTCCTGAGAAGTGTACCCCAAGACCTGACGCAAGAAGCGGTCCCCCAAAAACCAGGCCCTACCAACTGGCCATTCGAACAAGATCCTGTACCGGGAGGCATCCCACCCTCCGGCAAACTGGAATCGGAGACCTTCACCTAAAGGCACCCAGGGTTGCCATGTAATCTGCGGATAACAGACGCATAAACCAAGCAGAAATCGAAAATGTACAGGACAAATCAAAGTTGAAAACAGAAAGAACTGAGAGTTCTGAAATACCTCCGTCGACCGCACCGTGTCGAAGTACTGCCGCAGATAAAGGAGAGACTCCCGAGGTCTGGGCCAGTGCTAGCCTTCAAATACAAGTGAGTACGGGGTCACGAGAGGTCCCTCCACCACCAACTCCGGGGCCAATATCGGGAAATACACATAGACCCACAGCTGTGGAAAACAAAGCAGAATACGAAGTGTTGAGGGCAAAGTGCACGATACAGAGTATAAAGTGCGCCGTGTGTGCAATGTGCAAGTAATGAGGAGCAGAAATGTAAATTAAGAGGGCAGAAAGTACCTCCCAGGCTCTCCAATAGCTGCCAAGTAAGTTCCCCCGTCCGTGGGAGGTCGCGCTCATGTAGCAATAAAGGGTAGCCAAGCCGGCGCCACCCCAGTCATACCATCTAACCAGTGACAGGTCCACCAAAGCACTCAACAGATAAAGCCCAACAGTGTTCCCCATGTCGGCAAACAAAGTGGTCCCGAAGAGGAACATCAGAAAGTCGCGGGCATACTGTGCTGCCTCCTCAGGAGTCCCGGGCTCCATCTCCACCCGCCGGAAATGGGAAGAGAACCAGGTATATCGGACTCTCCCCGAAGATCTATCAACAGGCGGGCGAACCCCCAACAAATATATCCAAGTAGCCTCCCACTGGCCCATGTCCTCATCGTAAGGGATAGGCCAACCTCCCACGTCAAGGCCAGTCAGTATGGCAAAGTCAAACGGGGTCATAGTCAAGTCCCCCGTGGCAGAAAAGTGGAAGGAGTTAGTGGTGTCCCACTATCTCTCCACCAAGGCGGCCATCAGCGTCCTCCTGGTAGGACAACGAGATAGCCCAGTATAGAAGGGCCCAAACCCCGCCAAGTCAACCAAATCCCGAACAGCCTCCGGGAGCTCGGCGTACCAATCTCTCGCCGTGGTAGAGCCATATCCCCGTACAGTGCGAGAAGTCACCTGCATTCAGAATGAATACATGTTTTAGTATCAAATGAATAAGCTGCGTACAAATAAAATGAATAGGCTGCGTGCAAAGTAAAGTAAGTACGCCGCGTGTTCAGAATCGGTGTGTGCTGCGTGTTTACCTTCAATTCGGGCTGTGTGTTCAGAAAATCAGTGTTTAGGCTGCGTGTTCAACTCTCAATCAGTGTGTACTGCGTGTTCACCTTCAATTTGGGATGTGTGTTCAGAAAATCAGTGTTTGGGCTGCGTGTTCAACTCTCAATCAGTGTGTGCTGCGTGTTCACAATCAATTTATGGGCTGAGTGTTCAGGAATTGAAGTGATTGAACCATGCATTCAGAATGCAAACAGAATGCATGAAAAATTCATAATATGTTACAGAAAAGGTAAGAACGAAGTAAATACCTCTCGTGCCTCATGGGAGAGGTGATACTCTGGCTCCCGCAGAAGGAGATCCCCGGGTGCTCGCTCGTCGAAATCGGTGAAGTGATAGAAAACAGCCCGCGAAAGAATGTGTGCCGGTGGGTCGTACCTCTCGGGTATGAAAGGTCGAACCCTCGGAGGCAGAGCCATGATATCAGGATCACCTCCGGCGTCTGAAGGACCTCCACCGTGGGGAAAATAACCAGCCATTTCGGAAAATCTGCAAAAGGGGCAAAAATGAGCCAAAATTGGAAAAAGTCAACAAAAGTCAACTCCCGAGAAAATCTTCCAAATATTGAGACAAACTCACCTCAAGTGGCGAAAATGAGAAAAGAAGCCCCGAAATCAAAATTTAATCGGTTCAAAGTGCTTAAAACTGAAAGATTTCACGAAAACAACTTGCGTGGGACATTGGAAAACGCGTATAGAGCACATATCTGAGGGAGAAAATGGTTTGGGAAGCTAGAGAAGATGTTTTCAGAGCTGCACTTGTGAGCACGAAGTGTTTGGATGAGTGTATTTAAAGAAAGGAGGGTGAAAGTACGAAATTGCCCCGAAATTTGGCAAAGTGGCCGGCCGGCCACTTTTTCTGGCAGGCCGGCCATTTACTTTTCAAAAACTGGCCAGTGGCCTCCTTCTTCCAATAAAGATGGCCGGTGGTGTTCCCTACATGCCCCCCAAGGTCCCTGCAAATTTTGGGGAGGGTTGGAGTTCCCGGGACCTGAAAAAGTACAAGAGAGGTGCACTTTCTGTCGCGAAATCGCTCCGCCGGAACCTCAGCTTCAACTTCCGATGCGTGTCTCATCATTACTCATCGAAAGTGAGATATATCCTTTTGAACATGTTGTAACCTCCCCGGGAGGTGAACCGGAGGCCGCGATCGAGTCGCCCTCGCCGAAACGCGCATTTCCTTGCTCGTTGTTTTGTGACAAACATACATCCTGGTTTACGCTCGTTCTGCATTATCATGCACATAACTTGCATTCTCATGCACATACTTGCATTGTTATGCACGTCTCTTTGATATCACCGAGCCTCCGTGCTTAAACTCGCGTTGTCGCACGCGTTTCTTCCCGCATTGCGATGCACTTTTTCATCGACACCGCGATTGTCTGCATTCGATATCACATTGAACATATGTTGTTAGATATGTTGTGCTTGTTGAGTTTCTTTCTTTTGCAGGCACGATATTGTATGTACGGTTCATTTGAAGCTGGTGCGACTAGACGAATCGCGCAGGTATCATATCTTCTCCGTGTGAGACGCGACGAGAATTGAATAAATTCTCTGCATTCCTAACTACATGTAATGTAGTTGTTGCTTTGCATTCTTGCTTAAAACTGTTGCATCTATTTGCGAATACTTGCCTCATTACAGCTTGCTGCATTTGCATGATCATGAGCTACATTCGGCTTTGTGCATATCATTTTGCATTTTGCCCCCTACCTGCGGGCACGCCTGCGGGCACATCTCTGTTTATCTCACCTGTTTGTCCAAGTCTTTGGCCTTGTCAAAAATGGGTCGTCTCTGGGCTTTGACATTCACTCCCGTCACTTATGACTTTCGAGTTCTGTCAAGGAGGGGCAACTGTAGACACCCCATTTTGACCGACCTTAAGACTCAGACGTCACCGATTGAGCGCTTGGTGATGTTGCATATCGTGCTCGTTCAGAGGTTTCAGAGTCCCGGTTGCGAGCCTTGCCTTCGGACTTCCGGACTCTTTCATGCATTGTCTCGGTTTGCGAACCAGGCTCTGTTTTCTCTTCACGAAGGGAGGGAGAGGTCTCGTAGATCATCTCTCAGTGGCCGTAGGCTATGTTTCGTGGTCGTAGGCCATTTTGCCGGTTTGGAGTCCGGTTTCCGGTTTTTCGGAGCCGTTGGCCGTGTGCCTCAGTTCGGGACCGCTAACCACCTCCGTTTGCTCCGGTTTTTGGCATGCATCCTATTTGCTCCCTTTTGAGGGACACTGTGGCTCAAAAAACCAACTTCATGGTCGAACACCACTTCTGGTGCCTAACAGTCAATTTTTGGGGCCTCGGGCTGCGCGTTTCGGCCCCCGAACCTTCATTTTGCATCGGTTTGGGTTCATTTTTGGCAGGGACCTCTGTTTCATTGTTAAGAAGGTCGTAGAAGGGTGGGAGGCCAGTAATTTTTCTGACAACCAGTTTTATTCCTCCATCGTCCTCCGTCGCTCGTTTTTCTCACTTGAAAGCCAATGTTGACCACCCTAAGGCCACTTTTTCTTACCCCAAACCACATATTTGTGTTGTACACACCTGGGAGGCCACCAATATCATATGGCCGACCAGTAATTATGTGTGACCCTTTTGAATCCCTCCTAAAAGTGGCCTTTTCTCTCTCCTGGTTCATCCTCTCCAGTTTTTGACCACATGGTTGTGTTGTGCACACATGAGAGGCCCTCTTTTTGGTATGGCCGGCCATTAATCTTCATTGAGCATTTTGACCCTTGGCCGGCCAGTGGGCCACCTAAACCCTAGCAAACCAGCCGGCCTTGATCCTCTCTCCAGGTACATTACAGATATGTATTTTGTTTCCCCCCAGATTGTGTATCCAGGGGGCTGCACTTTTGGGGGGAAACTTGAATTCATTTCCCCCTCCCTTTTTTCCCCCCTCTTTTCCCCCCTTTTTGCCCATACAACAGCACCTCCAGCACCCATCTGAGGGGTTACAAAAAATTGCATTGAGGCTCTTGCATTGATCCTCCATCTCCTTCTCTTCCAAGCACCAAAACCTCCCAAACCCTACACCATTTCTACACCACCACCTAGCACAAAGCCTCCATCTTCCATTCCAGAAATTTGAGGCTGCTTTCCAGAGGTTGAGAGCCACCAAACTTGATCCAAGAGTTGTTGAAGACATAGGCTACAAGGGTAAGTCTCCTTCTCTCTCTTTCTTGCCTATTTTTGCTCAATATATTAGCTCCTCTTGATTGCATATTTGGGCTCCGACCCTAACTGAAAATAGCATTATTTTGAGCTATTTTTCATGTTTGTTTAAGGGCCTCTCCCTGTTTGAGGTTTCCTTTTTGCACTTGCTTCTTTACCTCTCTTGTATGCATCTTTCTTGCATAGTATTTTAGGCTCATTTTTAAATTGTTTTGAGCTTGGTTATAAACTGAAAAGTGGCTTATTTTGAGCCCTTATTCAACATTGTTGAAGGGCTCTTCACTGTTTCAGGCTTCCTTTTGTCACTTGCCTCTTTACCCCTCTTTTGGCCTTATTTTTGCATGTTTTGTTAGCCCCTCGTTCTTGTGTTTTTGGGCCCTGGTCCGAACTGTAAATAGACTTATTTTGACCCCCTCATCATTTTTGATCAAGGGACCTTTTCTTTTTGAAGCTCCCTTTTGGCTCTTTGTGTTTAAACCCCTTTTTAGGCCTTATTTTGCATAGTATTTTAAGCTTGCATGTGCACTGTTTTGAGTTTGATCATAAACTGTAAAATACCATGTTTTGGGCCCCTCTTCAACTTTGTTGAAGGGCCCTCCTATGTTTGAGGCCAGAAACCATCACTTGCTTCTTTGTCCCCCTTTTGGCTCATTTCTTGCACAATGTTTTAGGCCTGTTTGTGTTTAGATCCGTGGCTTGTTGTAAACTGTGAAGTACTTAATTTTGATCCTCTCTTCAACTTTGTTGAAGGTCTCTTGACCATTTAGGGCCAGTAGCTACTACTTGCTTCATTATCTCTCTTTTGGGGCCATTTTTGCATGTTAACTTAGCCCCATTTGTGTTCACCTTTTGGCCTTTCTTAAAACTGGAACTATGCATGTTTTGGGACTTCATTGATTCTGTCTTCATGCTTCATATTCAAAAAATGCATGATTTGTATAGCTATAAGTCATCCCATGCGCCTAGTTTCGAGTCTCAGGTCTCATTTCATGCATCGGGTGCCATGTTTCCATGTTTCGGGGCTGTTTTGCATCATATTTTGGTACTGAAATTTGCATGTTTGTATGCCATATTTCGTGCCTTGCCATGCCTTGTTAGAGTGGCATTTGTGCCTTAGGATCGGTCCTCGGTTTGCGTGCACGTGTGCACGCATTTCGAGTGTCTCATTTTCATCTCATGGCCTCTTATGTGAGTGTGGCTGAGGTTCACTCATGTTGGTGTAAGCCCATATTGCATTGTGTATGCCATTTCATTTCATAGCATTGCATATGCTAGGTTGTATGCTAGAGCATTGTGTATGCCATGTTACCTCTTGCATCGTGTATGCCATCTCATAGCATTGTGCATGCTAGGTTGTATATTAGTTGCATTCATGCATGTCATGCATATTGCATTGTGCTTGGGATAGGAGTTAGCCTGAGCACGGGAAACGAGGGATGTTTCGTACTTCGAGTGACGGAACGTGTCTTAATTCCCTGTCACCGACACTCTGGATTGCCCATGATGGAGTTAGGTCTTGTTGTGTTTTCATATGCATTCATTCTATATTGAGTTGCACAATTCGACTCCTCGGCCATCATGCATCGAGATGCGTGATTGGTGGCACGAGGATCGAGGCATGCATACATTTGTGAAAATATATTGCCATGCCTTTTTCCTGCTCTCTGTTGCAGCAAATCAAGAATCAGTAACCTTTCAAAGGCCTTGCACAGCGTTCCGGCATCAATCACAAACAGAGGCTAATTGTGGCATCGCAGTGGATTTCCGTGCCAAGCTACCCGAGCATGCATCATCCATCATTCGGAACAGAGTCAAGGCAATCCCTAGCTTGCATGCTAGTTTACCGCTTTCCTAGTTAAATTTGTTATTTAATTTGGATTCCGTACATATTTGGACTGTATTATTTATTTGGACTGTACTATTCATTTGGGACTGTAAATTATTTTATTCGGACCCTCTGCGCGAGGGCAATGTTGTAATAATTGTGCGTGTGTGTGATGTATGTCTTCCAACCTCACTCTTTCTCCCTTTTATTTACCAAGCTTGTGATGGTTAGATTAGGGCATGTTTCAATTAGTATATAGTACGATAGCATGTTTGCATTCATTCATCTGTTTTGCATGCACCGGGCTCGGCGCATCATACTAACTGCATTGTATTTTCAATTCCAAGTTGAATACATGTTAGCTGTAGCATTTCATATGCCATGTCTAGAATAGCCGAGCCTGCTATCGTTCCATTTTTGCATGTGTTGCATTAGACATTTCCGTATAATTAGGATCATGCATGGATTTCTAATTAGCTTCCGTTTTGACTTGGAGTACTCGGTAAGTTTTATGCTTTAGCATCCTTGCATGCGTGTGAGTAACTGCCATGAATAGCATGCTTACCATGAGGCTATATGCTTATGTGATATAACTGCCTGAATGCTTGTGGGTGAAGGTTGGGTTATTTGTACTGGAATAATTCATCAAATGTGTGTTTTAAGCCCACTAGATAGTGGCAAAATCATGTTTTTCTAAGCCCACCCGAGGGTGGCAAATCCACGTTTTAGCCTACTTGCGGGTAGCACCATCAAACCACTTAAAAAAATAAACATGAAATGTTTTGTTCTAATTCAGACGATCTAGTCTATACTTGTATGCTGTGCGCATCACATAGTAAATCTAGGCTAATAACCGGAATAAGAACGCATAATGTTTTCAAAAATAGATATCATGGTTAGTAGAGGCCGATCTTTGATCGGGCGAGGGGGGGTGCTCACGATGTGACCTTCCCTAATCGTACTCAAGTTCCTAAGCCGAGGCAACTTTGGTGATGACGGACACGTGGCCTTAGGCAAACGAGTCAGGGTTTCCAAAATTTCCCCAAAATAGAACATTTAGGTGGCGACTCTGTATCTGGCAAAGCAGTCCATGTTTGGCACTTCTTTCAAAAATCTATTTTCTTAAAACGATTTGCCGGATTTGGACTCTTTGGTTCAGATTACGAACCGTGACAATTTGAGAGTCCTGAACTGTAGTGAGCCCAATATTGAACGGAACGGGGGGGACTCGTTCCTCCCCGGGGCATTCGGGGACGTCTACACCCGCAAACTCATAGGACTAGGAAGAACTAAGAGTTTGCTTCGAAGATACTGAAATCTAGCCACAGACAAAGGTTTGGTGAAAATGTCTGCAATTTGATCAGTGGTAGTAATGTGGCAGATGTGAAGCTTCTTGGCTGCAACTCTTTCGCGAACAAAATGATAGTCCACTTCAATATGCTTAGTTCGAGCATGGAACACAAGATTGTGAGACATAGCAATAGCAGATAAGTTGTCACACCAAAGTGTGGAAATAGGCACAGTAACGTGAAGCTTTGCCAACAACATACCAAGACAGCTAAGTTCAGCCAAGGTCTGAGCTAAGGCTCTATACCCTGCCTCTGAGGAAGACCTAGACATAGTTGGTTGCTTCTTATCAGACCAAGAAATTAAGTTGGGACCAAGGTAAATACAATACCCAATAGTGAGCCTTCTATCAAGCACATTTCTTGCCCAATCTGAGTCAGAGTATGCATTAAGCAGAAGAGGACCAGAAGAGAAATGAAGACCATGGCCTAATGTGCCTTTAAGATATCTAAGCAACCTTTTTACAGAGGCAAAACGACTATTCAAGGGTGCTTGCATGAATTGGCATGCATGATTAACAGCAAAGGCAAGATCTGGTCTAGTGATAGTGATGTATTGAAGAGCACCTACTAAACTCCTGTAAAGATATGGTTGACTAAAAGGTAAGTCAGCAGCAGCAATAAAAGAAAGAGTAGAAGGTTTAGTAGCCATGGGAGAGGAGTAAGATTTGCAATCACTCATGCATGCTTTGGCAAGTAACTTTGAAGCATACTTCTGTTGAGAAAGAACATATCCAACAGAGGACTTGGTGACAGAAATATCTAGAAAATAGTTAATAAATCCAAGTTCTTTCATAGAAAAGGTGGCATGCATTTGTTAAATCAAGGAAACAATATAAAGAGGGTCACTACCAGTTAGAAGGCTATCATCCACATAGATGAGGAGAATGGTAATAGAATTAGAAGTCTTTTGAACAAACAAGAGGAGTCACATTGACTAGGAACAAAATTTTGAGAGAGGAGAAAAGTTGAGAAGGTAGAGAACCAAGCTCTAGGGGCTTGTTTTAAGCCATAAAGAGCTTTGTGTAACTTGCAAACAAGGTGAGGTTGAGTAGTATGAACAAATCCTTGAGGTTGAACCGTGTACACTTGTTCTTCAAGAACCCTATGAAGGAAAGCATTAGAAATGTCAAGCTATTTGATTGGCTAATCAAAATGGAGAGCAAGACACAAAAGAATTCGAATAGTTGGTTGTTTGGCCACAGGACTAAACGTCTCGTGATAATCCACACCCTCAGTTTGAAGAAAGCCTTTGGCAACTAATCTAGCTTTGTGCCTAGCAATGGTGCCATCTGAATTCTTTTTCAACCTATAAATCCATTTGCAGCCAATGGCCTATTTATCAGGTGGTAAAGAGACTAAGTCCAAGTACCTTTCTTTTAAAGAGTTGCATATTCAAGCATAGCAGCCTACCAAGCAGAAGATGAGGCAGCCTCAGAATAGGTTTGAGGTTCAAAGTGTGCAGTGGAAGCCATAAAAGAGATAGAAGGGAAAAATGAAGGAAGCCTTCTGGCTTTAGACCTAGTAATCATAGGATGATCAGTAGATGGAACACAGGGAAGATTGATAAAAATGGAAGAAATAGGAATTTGAGTAGAGGGATCAGTAGATAGATGAGGAACATGAGAAGAAATAGGAGAAACAACAACTGAAGACAGATTGGTTGCTGTGAGACAACTGGTTGCTGTGAGGGAGCTGGTGATAAAGAGATGATAGGATTTGGAGGTTGAGGTGGCTGTTGTGTAAAAGAAGATGGAAAAGAAGAATGAGATTGAGGGGCAGCAGCAGCAGGTGCAGTAGGGGAAGTTGGCTAGAAAAAGTTAACCAATTGAGAAACTGTTGAGAGAGTAGTAAAAGAAGAAGAAGCCTTAAAAGGAAAACAAGACTCATCAAAGACTATATGTCTGGAGATGTAAACTTTGCCTGAGTGAAGATCAAGACATCTATAGCCTTTAATAGAAGGTTGATAGCCAATGAAAACACAAGGGATGGATCTTGGTTGGAGTTTATAAGTAGTATAGGGCTTGAGCCAAGGATAACACTTACATCGAAAAGATCTTAAGAATTGATAGTCAGGTTGTTGTTTGAACAGAACCTCATAAGGGGTAAGATGGTTGAGTTTAAGAGTAGGATGTTTGTTAATCAAAAATACTGCAGTGGCAAGAGCATCAAACCAGTATTTTAGAGGAAGGGAAGAACGATGCATGAGAGTAATGGTAGTCTCAATGAGATGCCTATGTTTTCTCTCAGCTACACCATTTTGAGAGAGTGTATGAGGACAAGTCAACTGATGTTCAATCCCTTTTTGTTTAAGAAAAACCTAAAATTAAGTGCTTATATATTCACCCCCATTGTCACTCCTTAAAACTTGAAGTTAGTAGAGAATTGTGTCTTAACAAAAGCTTTGAATCTTGAAATTTGGAAAAAAAAACTTCACTCTTATAATGAAGAGGAAAGAGCCAAGTGAACTTGCTAAAATCATCAATGAACAACACATAGTATTTAAAGCCTAAAATAGAGGGAGAAAAGGGACTCCAAACATCAGTATGAATGAGAGCTAAAGGTTTATTTACAGTAGAATTTGACAAACAAAAAGGTAACCTATGGCTCTTGAACACAAAACAATGTTCACACAAACTAGAGCCATTATTAGACAACAATAAAGATGTAGGTCCTAAGTGATGAGTAGAAATGATGTGATGAAACTTCTTGTGTGAAGGATGGCTAAGGCAAAAATGCCAATTTGGAGAAGTTGGAGTAGCTGGAGTAGTGAAGCATGAGAGGTAAGCTTGAGAAGAGAAATCAGCAGAATCAGAGGATGGACTGAATGGATATAGTCCATTTAAGTAGCAGCCTCTATACAGGACTCTCCAAGTACTCTTATCCTAGATAAGGAAAGAATCTTCATCAAAAATAATAGTACAATGGTTGTCCATGGCCAATTGATGAACTGAAAGTAAATTTGAGGAAAGAGCAGGAAGTTCCGGGGACGTCTACAGATGGACTGAATGGATATAGTCCATTTAAGTAGCAGCCTCTATACAGGACTCTCCAAGTACTCTTATCCTAGATAAGGAAAGAATCTTCATCAAAAATAATAGTACAATGGTTGTCCATGGCCAATTGATGAACTGAAAGTAAATTTGAGGAAAGAGCAGGAACATGAAGTAACTTATTAAGTTGAAAAGGAAATGAGGGAGTTGGAAAGAGTCCTTTACCAGTCTGAGCAATAGGAAGTGTGTTTCCATCACCCACTGCTACCTAATTTGAGCCATGAAAAGGTTGATATAGAGAGAGATTATTCAGATCATGTGTCATGTGAGTTATGGCTCTTGAATCAAGAAAACAGCTGGCTTCAGACTGTGGAACCATGTTGGCTGCAACATATGCCTTAGAATGACTTGTGGTGGATGAAGGACTAGAGTAATGATTCTGAGACTGAGCCTGATAAGTTGCATCTAGTCTGTACCAGCAGTCTAGAGCAGTGTGGTTTCCTTTCCCACAAATTTGGCAAATCACATTAGGACTGCCTGTATTGTAGCTATATGTATTGTAGCCTGTTCCATTAGGACTGCTTGTATTATAGCTATGTGTATTGTAGCTTGTCGTAGCTCTGACTCTCTAAGGTTGAGTGAAGCATGAGAGGCAAGCTTGAGAAGAGAAAGTAGCAGAATCAGAGGATGGACTGAATGGATATAGTCCATTGAAGTAGCAGCCCCTATAGAGGACTCTCCGAGTACTCTTATCCTGGATAAGGAACGAATCTTCATCAAAAGTAATAGTACAATGGTTGTCCATGGCCAATTGATGATCTGAAAGTAAATTTGATGAAATAGTAGGAACATGAAGTAACTTATTAAGTTGAAAAGGAAACGAGGGAGTTAGAAGGAGTCCTTTATCAGTATGAGCAATAAGAAGTGTGTTTCCATCACCCATTACAACCTGATCTGCGCCATGAAATGGTTAATACAGAGAGACATTATCCAGATCATGTGTCATGTGAGTTGTGGCTCCTGAATCAAGACACTACAAAAATTTTCACTTTTGGCGACTAAATTTTTAGTTGCCAAAAGTTAATTTTTAGTCGCCGAATGGTTTTAACTACTAAATTATTTGGTTGCAAAAGTAGTCACCAAAAAATTGTCGGTAAAGGTAATTAGTGACTAAAATTATTTTAGTCGCCAAATGTATACAATTCTCGACTAAAATTTTAGTTGCCAAAAGGTTGGACATTAAATTAAATTAGACATTTTCGGCGACCAAACTTTTAGTCGCCTAAAGTCCCACATTTTTAGCTACCAAAATTTTAGTCGACAAAGAGTTCTTCTTTTGGCTACTAAAAATTTAGTTGCCGAAAGTCTCACATCTTTGGCTACTAAATTTTTAGTTGGTAAAGAGTTCCTCTTTTGGCTACTAAATATTTGGTCACCTAAAGTTCAACATTTTTTGCTACTAAAATTTTAGTCAGCAAAAGTGTTTTTATCCTTTAGTTTTTTATTTTTAGCTACGAAATATTTTAGTTTCCAAATGTTTGATTTTCTTTTGGCTACTAAACTTTTAGTCGCCTAATGTCTATTTTTTTTCTTTGCTACAAAACTTTTAGTCGCCAAATGTCTTTTCCCAATTTCTTTTTAGCTACTAATTGTTTAGTTGCCAAAAAATGATATATTGCAAAATTATAATTTTTCCACAACTTGTCTATATTCAATGCAACCTGAAATACGTATATAAACAAAATGATTCATACTATCAATCATTCCACAATCTGCGTCCAAATACCAAAAATAAATAACTTTAAATGTCAAAGTCTATACAAATCTACTATTGTCCAAACTAAAATAATAATTCTATATAAAATATATCATACAAAAATCAAAGCCCTTCATATACAAAAACTACATTTACTACCAAGCAAAATTACCATTTGGCATGGTACAAATTACCATCGTAATCTGTACCACGACAAAAGGTGATACATGTACCACGACAAAATTTTTCTATAGACCATGACAAAACGTCCTATATGTACGCCGACAAATGGTATATATGTACCACGACAGAAGGTGATCTATGTACCATGACAGTCACTATCGGTTGATTGCCAAAGTTTCCTGTATTGGTAATAATGAACTATACAAAAGCTGAGGATGACAAAAGTATTATATTAGTTCTACACAAAAGTGAAAATTCTTCTCCATACACCAATATGGATTATCCACAAGTCCACGCCACAAAGTCATCTGCAAAGAAAAACAAAAAACGAAACATTAGAATTGGTTACAAAATATCAATTCAGTCAGCCATATGGAACATGTTCTAACATGCATTTAAGGTAGAACAATCGAGAAATGTCTTCTTGGAAATAAAAGAAAGTATATATATATATATGTATCATGCAATATTTATTCCAACCAACTGCACAAACAATGTAATATGTAATTTCTTCATCCTATAAATATATAAAGGCAATTATTAGAATATGTAGATGTTATTTTCATAAAGTTGTCGCATTTTAAACTAAGTATTGCGAGTTTTTTGACTAAGTGTAAGGCGTATTTGAGGGTTGTTATGAATTTTCGCCCCCGGAAAGCTTTTTTTCGAGTAAGTTTAGGATGTATTCTAACTCCCAACTTACGGGTCAGAATTACGTTCCAACAGCTCTTACAAGTCCTATTTGTCATGGTGAAGCTATTCGTGTGAGCCACACGGTCGTTCGGGGGCTGTTTTGAATTTTCGCCCCCGAAACACCCTTTTTTGACTAAGTTTATGGCGTATTTGGATCTAACTCCCAACCTACGGGTCCAAATTACATTCTGCCAGTTGTCATAAGTCCTATTTGTCATGGGGAAACTGTCCATGTGAGTCATACGATGGTTCGGGGGCTGTTTTGAATTTTTGCCCCCGAAACGACCTTTTTCTACAACGTTTAGGGCGTATTCGGCTCTAACTCCCAACCTATAGATCCGAATTACATTTCGTCAGTTCTCACAAGTCCTATTTGTCATGGGGAAGCTATCCGTGAGAGTCACACAGTTGTTCGGAGACTTTTTTGAATTTTCACCCCCGAAAAGCTCTTTTTCGAGTAAGTTTAAGGTGTATTCGGCTCTAACTCTCTACCTACGGGTCCAAATTACGTTCTGTCAGTTGTCGCAAGTCTTATTTTTCATGGAGAAACTATCCCTAAGAGTCACACGGTGGATCAGGGGTTGTTTTGACTTTTTGCCCTCGAAAAGCCCTTTTCGACTAAGTTTAGGGCGTATTCGGCTTTAACTCCCAACCTACGGGTCTGGATTACATTTCGTTAGTTGTCATAAGTCTTATTTTTCATGGGGGAACTGTCCGTGTGAATCAAACGGTGGTTCGGGGGCTGTTTAGAATATTTGCCTGCGAAACGCCCTTTTTCGACTAAGTTTAGGACGTATTCGGCTCTAACTCCCAACCTATAAGTCCGAATTACGTTCCGTCAGTTCTCACAAGTTTTATTTGTCATGGCGACGCTATCGATGTGAGCCACACGGTCGTTCGGGGGCTGTTTTGAATTTTCACCCCCGAAAACCCCTTTTTCGACTAAGTTTAGGACGTATTCGGCTCTAACTCCCAACCTACGGGTCCGAATTACATTCCGTCAGTTGTCACAAGTCCTATTTGTCATGGAAGAACTGTCAGTGTGAACCACACGGTGGTTCGGGGGCTGTTTTGAACTTTCGCCCCCAAAACGCCCTTTTTCTACTAAGTTTAGGGCATATTTAGCTCTAACTCCTAACCTACGAGTTTGGATTACATTCCGTCAGTTGTCACAAGTCCTATTTTTCATGGGGGAACTGTCCGTGTGAGTCACACAGTGGTTCAGGGGATGTTTAGAATTTTCGCCCTCGAAACGCCCTTTTTCGTCTAAGTTTAGGGCATATTCGGCTCTAACTCCCAACCTACAGGTCCAAATTACGTTCCGTCAGCTCTCACGAGTCCTATTTGTCATGGTGAAACTATCCGTGTGAGCCACACGGTCGTTTGGGGGCTGTTTTGGATTTTCACCCCCGAAATGCCCTTTTTCGACTAAGTTTAAGGCGTATTTGGCTCTAACTCCCAACCTACAAGTCCGGATTATATTCTGTCAGTTGTCACAAGTCCTATTTTTCATGGGGGAACTATCCATGTGAGCCACATGGTGGTTCATGGGCTGTTTGGAATTTTTGCTCCCATAAAGCCCTTTTTCGACTAAGTTTAGGGCATATTCAGTTCTAACTCCCAACCTATAGGTCAGAATTACATTCCGTCAGTTGTTACAAGTCCTATTTGTCATAGGGAAGCTGTCTGTGAGAGCCACACGGTGGTCCAGGGGCAGTTTTGAATTTTCTCCCCTGAAAAGTCCTTTTTCAATTAAGTTTAGGGCGTATTCGACTATAACTATGGTAAAGCCATAAACATTTCTTGTGGGCTGATTGAGTGCCAAATGAGAAGTTAATGGATGTGGAATCTGATTCAGAAGTGACATTACATCACTTTTCATGAGTACGATCGTGATTACAAAAGTGAGATTACATTTGAGCTTCCATTGTGTAATACCCGACAGAAATTAAAGAGGCAAATAAGATTAAAAATTCATCCAAGTTTCAAAGAAAGTAAGGGAGTTTTCCAATTTTCATTTATCAATTAAATAATATTTGAAGGAAAAGATGAGAAGTATCAAAGAATATAATAGTCTCCCAATTTTCATTTGTTAGTCAAATGAAGGAAAAGTGCATGGGCAAATTTTGTATTATTAGTAGCAATGACAATGTTCTGCATGAATCCATTATCTTAAAACATATATTTACATAAGAGTATGGCAGATTACAAAATAAATAGATAGAATATGACTAGAGGACAAGAGAACATACTCAATGTATCCGTTAGACAGTTCACAACCACCAACAAGACCAGGCCCTCCAATTTTTGGGTGCTGAAATGAAATGAAAATTTAGACCGCATGGCGTGAAATATCATAACTAAATCTAAAGAGTTTTTAACAAGTACCTCAATAATAACAGTTCAGAGCCATACTAAATATAGGTAGTGTAGTATTCACTATAACTAAAAGAGGAACAAAATGCAAATAATAAGTATATATTTTACTGTTTATGAGAAATAAAATAATTGACCACATGATTGCACACTCTGTTACTTGCGTATTTGGATTTAATTTTACCATTAATTCACTTCTATACTATAAGATTCAATGAGTGAAATTAATTTAGATTTAATATGCTTTGAAATTTCTTAACATTTTAATGCAAGGGACTTCAATGGAAGCTATCCTTATTCCCCCCAAAACTGTTTGGTGGTCAAGAAAGAGCAGAGATTTTTTTTTAAAATTTTCTTGATTGACAACAAAAAAAAATTATTGATAAATCAAAAAGTTAAACAGGGACACAAAGTCCGCCAAAAGCAATAACAACAACAAAATACATTACATACTACTAGACTTTGTAATCTCTAGAGATCAAAAATAAAGGAATCCTGGAAACCAAAGCCCACGAGAAATGTTGAAGTAAGACATCAATGTATGCATGAACCTTTTCTCTTTTTATTTATTTATTTATTTATTTAAATAGAAAGAATTTTTGTTTTTTTTTTTTTTTTTTTTTTTTCTGAACTTTCACAAGATTACTTCAAGGTAGTCCTAAATTTTGTTAAACCTAGAACTATTACACACTAATTTCCTACTTATCTGATGACATATGCTTCTATATAGTAGTTACTTTTTTGTTTTTCAATTTTTTTTTTCCTTGGATAAGGTACATGTTCAAGCATAAAGATAGAACAATAGCATTTATGTCTGAAATCTGAAGTAGAGGAAACCTTTACAATAAATAACTTTTTTTTTATTTTTAAAAATGCAGTTAAATTGGGATGAATCAAACCATCTGGAAAATGGAACAGTATATGAAACTTAAAACTTGTTGTCCAACCTATACTGCCAATGAAAGAAACTTATAGGTATCCAAAGCATATCGGACCAGTGCTTCATTTTCACCTGGGTTGATTGGACACCTGAAAATTTGAAGGATTCATGTGAACTGTACTCTTCCTTTCCAATGTCAGGTGGAAGGATAGATATAAAATAATAAGATAATCACTGAAATCATTATGGAATAAAATGAGACCACATAATTATAACAAAAACATATATTGTGGGAGCTAGATAATGGTTATACTAAGGAGAACCAATTTAAGCGAGCCAAAGGTAATTCGGCTCTATTAAGAGCCGAAAATGAATAGCGGCTGGAGAACATGATGGCTGAAAATGAGCGCCTGCACCAGGATTTGGCCTTGGAGGTGGCGTAGTCCCAACATGCCACATGCGAAGACCAGGGTCGACCTTCGGGAAAGAAGGATGGTCGACGACGTCGACTTTGAAAACGCAATAACGATAGCGATTTTGAATCACTATCCCTGGAACCCAGAAAGAAAGGACGAGTTGATGTATCCAGCTCATCTGAAGGAAGTCTGTATGAACGGCACAAGCGAGGGCAGAGTGATGATTCGAATGAGGAAGATAAGCATGACCCTTTTGTGCAACGAATTGCAAGGGCAATGCTACCCAAGAAGTTTAAAGCACCGTTGTTCACCCTGTATGACGGAAAATCGGATCCCACTGATCACATTTGTCATTATAAGCAAATGATGACACTTCATGTTGACGACGAAACCCTCATGTGTCGAATATTTCCGAGCAGTCTGGGACCACTTGCCGTCAGATAGTATTATAAACTGGAGCTGGCATCAATTAAGAGCTTTTATCAACTCCAAAAGTCCTTTAAGGCAAGATTCATCACCAATGAGATCTAGCCAAAATAAGTCGATTCTCTCTGGGCAATGCAAATTAAACCAGAAGAAACCTTTCATGAATATTTAGTAAGCTATTGGGAATGCTTTAATCTGGTAGATGATGCTTGCAATGATTCCATGGCCATTACCGCTTTTAAGATGGGATTGTATCCTGATAGTCCCTTCCGCAGTTCACTGACCAGACGGCCCCCCAAAATAGTCTGGGCGCTGATGAAGAAAGTCGAAGAATATTGCAAAGTTGAAGACGATGCCCTACGAGTTAAAGCCGAGCAGAAAGCCAATAAGATGGCTTCTCCAGGAATCGTTCAGCCGATAAGCGCCGTGCCATCAAGGAGCCCCGAACCGCAAAATCGGGCTAAACAGAACAAAAGGCGTGACTTGCGCCGATCAAATGACCAATGCCCACATCGGACTATTGAACAATATCAAGTGGATAGCAGACGCACAAGGTGCTCAAACAAGAAATACACGGAGTTAACAAAGCCGATCAGTAAGATTTTGTCGAAAGTCAAGCACCTTCTGTTTTTTAAGTGGCCACCCAATATGATGGGGCCTCGTGACACAAGGAGACGGGATAAACGATGGGAGTATTACAAAGACCACGGTCATGACACCGACAGTTGTTACGCACTGAAGGATCACCTGGAGGAGCTGGTGCAAGGCGGTCGTTTGGTACATCACGTCCAGAAGAGTAATTCATCGAACACAGTAGCCTTACGGCTAGATTCACCTCCACTTGGTGTAATCCATATGATATATAGCTTGTCGACATCATCCGAGGTGCATACAATTCAATTGGAGACTAGTCCACAGAGGTCAATCACACCAGCGAAACGACCCCATGCAGCTGGGAGGATTAGTTTCGATGACACTAATTTAGTTGGAGTAACTCTCCCCTACACCGATCCCCACGTCATCGAGCTATGCGTGAACATGAACATATTCTCATTGATCAAGGAAGTATTTTAGAAGTGATGTATTACCAAACTTTTGTTAAACTCGGCTTCACTGACTTCGATTTGCCTCCGACCGATTACCCATTATTCAGCTTCAATGCTAACCTGGAGTATTCACTCGGCAAAATCACTCTACCAGTTCGGGCGAGCACTAGATCAGTAGACGTAGAATTTCCAGTTGTCAAGCTTCCTTCACCATACAATCTTATCATGGAAAGAACCTGGTTGCATACCATGCAAGCCGTACCGAACACCTACCATCAACTACTTCGTTTTTCGACTGAGTATGGTATCGAACAAATCTGAGGTTCTCAAAAATCGGCACAGACATGCTACCTTCTTGCCGCAAAGAGACCAAAAGAGCTGGAAGTAAATTCAATTGAGGTACCGGATCGAGAGAGCCTAGAGGACATCGGGAAGACCCTGAGTGAAAAGGCAACTGAAGCCCTAGACTGGGTCGAAATTAACAAGAATCCTGATAGGTTCTTTATGATCGGCACTTCCTTGAATGAAATTGAAAGGCAAGAGCTTGTATCCTTCTTACTCGGCAACCTCTATGTGTTTGCATGGTCACCATACGAGATGCTAGGGGTGGATCCATTTGTAGCCCAGCACTGCTTAAACATTGATCCAAAACATAAGCCAATTATTCAGAGAAGACGGCAGTCAGCCGCGGAGCATACGTCAGCCGTTGTTGAAGAAGTTGAACGATTACTTGATGCCGGGGCAATTCGTGAAGTAAACTACCCTACTTGGCTATCCAATACCGTGGTTGTCAAGAAGAAGAATGGATCTTGGCATGTTTGTGTGGATTTCACGGATTTAAACAAAGCTTGTCCTAAGGACTGTTTTCCCCTCCCTAGAATAGACTAACTTGTAGATGCAACGGTACATCATCAATGCATGAGCTTCTTGGACACCTACAGAGGCTATCATCAAATTGCCATGCATCCAGAAGACCAAGAAAAAACTGTATTCCTCACTCCAAGAGGAACCTATTGCTACAAGGTCATGCCCTTTGGGCTGAAGAATGCGGGGGCAACTTACCAAAGACTAGTGACTGACATGTTCAAGGAACAACTCAGCCGCACCATAGAAGTATACATCGATGATATGGTGGTCAAGTCCAAGGAAAAGCAAACCCATTTAGCCGATTTGGCAGAGACATTCAGCATTCTTTGAAAATACAAAATGAAGCAGAATGCCTCCAAATGTGCATTTGGCATCAGATTCGACAAATTCCTTAGCTACATCGTTAACCACCGTGGAATCGAAGCCAACCCAGGGCAAATCACAGCAATTCTAGAACTTGGTTCGCCTCGGTTGGTCAAAGAGGTTCAGAAGCTAATGGGAATGGCCGCCGCACTCAACAGGTTCATTAGTCGTTCCACAGATCGCTGCCAACAATTCTTTCACACACTTCAGCAAGGTAAAGCTTTTGAATGGACCTCCAAGTGCCAAGCCACTTTGGACGGCTTGAAGACTTATCTCTGATCAGTACCACTCTTGGCAACACCTTCGGCAGGCGATCCGCTCATTTTGTATCTGGCGATATCCGACCGGGTGGTTAGCGCCGTATTGTTAAAGGAAGAACTTGGGGAGCAGCGGCCAGTTTACTATGTGAGCAAGGCAATGACTGATGCCAAAATACGTTATCTTCCATTGGAGAAACTCATCCTTGCTCTTATCATGGCTGCAAGAAAGCTAATGCATTACTTTCAGGGGCATACCATTGGAGTACTAACGGACTATCCTCTCCAGTCAGTGCTCCGTAGCGCGAAAGCATCAAGGCGGGTTTCGAAATGGGCTCTGGAACTCAACCAATATGATATCAAAATTCTGCCCAGGACTTCCATCTAGGGGGCAACTGCTCACCGACTTTGTAGCCGATTTCACGGGATGCCTCGCCGACTTTAAGTCTGATCAAATGCAACCTAAGCCCAATTGGGAAATATATGTTGGAAACATTTGGCAGATGTACTGTGACGGGTCATCCGATCAATGTGGCAGTGGAGTGAGCGTAGTAATCATGACCCCCGAAGGGGCAATAATCGTACAGGCTGTCAAACTGGGCTTCGATGCATCGAACAATGAGGCCGAATACAGAGCATTGTTAATTGGCCTACGAAATGCACTTCACCTTAGTGCGCTGCGTTTGCTTGTTTTTCGTGACTCAAAACTAGTCATCAACCAGTTCAAGGAGGAATATGCAGCCAAAAATGACCGTATGGCAGCCTACATGAAAACGGCGAATTCTTTGCTCGCGAAATTCGATCATCATGAATTGAATCAAATAACCCAGGATCAGAACACGCGTGCGGACGCCTTGGCTTGCCTAGCCTCCGCCATTAACTCAGAAATTAAACGGACAATCAAAGTCGGATTTGTTCCTAAGCCGAGCATTGCCTCTTCTGAAACAGTTGAGATCAACATCATTGAACCAGGTCCAAGTTGGATAGACCCTATCGCTGCATTCCTGTCCTTAGAGCAGCTCCCGATGGATAAAAAATAAGCAAATTGTAGACACCCCATTTTTGACCGACCTGAAGACTCGGATGTCACCAGTTGAGCGCTCGGTGATGTTGCATATTGTGCTCGTTCTGAGGTTTCAGAGTCTCGACTGCAAGCCTTGCCTCCGAACTTTGGGGCTCTTTTGTGCTTTGCCTCGGTTTGCGAATCGGGTCTTATTTTCTCCGTTTCCTCTTCCCGAAGGGAGGGAGAGGTCTCATAGACCATCTCTCAGTGGCCGTAGGCTACGTTTCGCGGTCGTAGGCCATTTTTTCCATTTGGAGCCCGGTTTTCGGTTTTCAGAGCCGTTGGCCGTGTGCCTCGGTTCGAGACCACTTAACTACCTCCGTTTGCTCCGGTTTTTGACACATGCCTTGTTTCCTCCCTTTAGAGGGACACTGTGGCCTGGGAGGCCACCTTCGTGGTCGTACGCCACTTTCGGTGCCTAGCGGCCTGTTTTCGGGGCCCCGGACTGCGCGTTTTGGCCCTCGAACCTTCGTTTTGCATCCGTCATGGTCCATTTTTGGTAGGGACCCTATTTTCACTGTTAGGGAGGGGGTGGTATGGTGGCCGGCCTCCTTTTCCCCTGAAAAACTAGTTTTCTCATTTTCTCTCTCCAAAAACCAATTTTTCTGACAAAAAGCTAGTTTTTCTCACTTTTGAGCCACAATTTTTGGCTTTTCATACCACCATTGTGTTGTGTTCATCTGGGAGGCCACCAATATGGGTAGGTCGGCCAAAAATTCACCTTGTCTTTTTGAACCTTGTTTAAAAGCGGGTTTTCCTCTCTCCTCGGTCACATTTCTGGTTTTCCACCATACAGCTGGGAGGCCACCTTTTTGGGGTGGCCGGCCAGAAATTTTTGTTGACCTTTTTGACCCCTGGTCGGCCGACCAGGGGAAGTGGCCGGCCTGCTTCTTGCTTTTGCTCTCTCTGACTGTAATCCAGCTGTGCCAGCTGGAGGCCATTTGGTGTATCCTCCATACACGTGTATGGAGGATACTTGGGGTCTCTTGGAGATATTTTGAAGCCTCTCCTCTATAAAGGAGAGGCTTGGCTTCATGTTTAGGGGTTAGACATTTTGGCCAAGGCACATACACTCCACCCTCCATAGCCTTCTTCTCCAAAGCTCCAAACCCTAATATTCTTGCACCATTTGCACTACAACCCCTAGCACCACACCTCCTCCATCCATTTCAGCAATTTGGGATTGATTTTCAAGGGTTGAAGGTTCACCAACTTGGTCCAAGAGCTCTAGCTTTGCTGCTCTTCAAGGGTAAGTGCCTATTTCCCTTAAACTTGCATTTTTTTGCTTCATCTATTAGCTATACTTGCAAGCATTTTTGAGTCTTGGTGTAAACTTAAAATAGTCTTATTTTGAGCTCCTCTTCATGTTTGTTTAAGAGTACTTTTCTGTTTGAGGTCTCCTACCCCCTTGTATACTTTATCTCTCTTTTAGGGCTTACTTTGCATGATATATTAGCCTTATTTAAAAGCATCTATGGGCTTCAACCCAAACTGTAAAGTGTCTTATTTTAACCCTCTCTTCAACTTTGTTTAAGGGTACTTTACTGTTTGAGGTCATCTACTTACCCTTATCCTCTATCTCTCTTTTAGGTCTATTTTGCATCATATTTTAGGCTTACTTGTGAACATTTTCGAGATTTGTCATAAACTTAAAAAGTTCTTATTTTGAGCCCCTCTTCAAGTTTTATTCAGGGCATTTTTCTGTTTGGGGTCATCTTCCCCTATGCATGCTTCATTCCTTCGTGATTAGGGCCATGCATTAGAGCACTTGCATTGGCCACAGTTTGGCCTCTTAGAAACTGAAATCCAGTGGATTTTTCGTGGCTTAGATGTATTTTTGAGGGCCAAAATTAGAGGGGGGTGACCCCCTCTCTCCTCGTCTTGTTTGGTGGTCTTTTGGGCCTTCCAAAGGGACCCTATTTTGCATGCATCGAAGTCATGTTTCAGGCCTCATTCTGTGAGTTTTGGGGTCTGCCTTGGCTGTGTCCAAGGCCCTTTTGGCCATATCTTATGTCTACAATGCATGTGTAGAGAAATCTCATCCAAGGCCTTTCAAAGGGGCCTTTCTTTGCATGTTTCCTAGACCCATTTCAGGGCCAATTTGGTGAGTTTTAGGGCTATCATAATCCATTTCCAGAGTTGATTTTGCCATGCTAAGTGTCTATCTTGTATGTGCTTAATAACCCCTTGTATGGCCCTCTAAAGGGGCTCATCATTTTTGCATGCATTGGCTACATTTCAGTGGTTATTTGGGCATATTTCGACATATTTTATTCACTGTTTTTGGCTGGTTTGATGAGTTCTCACATGCTTCATATACATGCAATGCAAACCATGCTTGCTAGCCAAAGTTGCATGCTATTTTAGTCCATCATATTAGCATCCTTTGGCCATGATTTAAACTATAAATGTGCATGTTTTGGGACTGCCTTGGCTCTGTCTTTAGACTTCATGATCAAATAATGCTTGCTTTGTATACTTGTGGTTCAATACATGTGCCTAGTTTTTAGTTATGGGGCTTATTCCATGCATCGGGTGCCATATTTCCATGTTTTGGGACCATTTAGCATCATGTTTCAGTGCTGGAAATTACATGTTCGTATGCCATCTTTCATCCCTTGCCATGCTTTGGTAAAATGGCATTTTATGCCTTAGGTTCGGTCCTCGGTATGCGTGCACGTGTGCACGCATTTCGGTTGTCTATTTTCCATCTCATGGCCACTGATGTGAGTGTGGCTGAGGTCCACTCATGTTGGTGTAAGTCCATTGTGCATTGTGTATGTCATTTCATTTCATAGCATTGCGTATGCTAGGTTGCATGTTAGAGCATTGTGTATGCCATGTTACATCGAACATTGTGTATGCCATTTCATAGCATTGCGTATGCTAGGCTGTATGTTAGTTGCATTGTGCATGCCATCTCATTCGCATTGTGTTTGGGATAGGAGTTAGCCCGAGCACGGGAAACGAGGGACGTTTCGTACTCCAAGTGACGGAACGTGTCTCAATTCCCTGTCGCCGACACTCCAGATTACCCATGATAGAGTTTAGGTCTTGTTGTGTTTTTTATGTGCATTCATTTCATATTGAGTCGTGCAATTCGAATCCTCGGCCATCATGCATCGAGATACATGATTGGTGGCACGAGGATCGAGTACTACACTCCTTGAAGAGTAGTCATGCATACATATGTGAAAATACTTTGCTATGCCCCTTTCTTGCTCTCTGTTGCAGCAAATCAGAAATCAACAGCCTTCTGGAGCTTTGCACAATATTCCGAGAACAATTGTAAACAGAGGCGAATCGGGGCATCGCAAGGAATTTTCCGACAAAGGCAACTCGAGCATGCATCTTTCATCATTCAGAACAGAGCTGATGCGGTCCATGGATTTGCATACCTAGTTTACTGCTTTCCTAGTTAATTTGTTAATTAATTAGAGCTTTGTATTCATTCGGACTGTAATTATCATTTGGACTGTATTATTCTTTCGGACCCTCCGAGCGAGGGCCCAATTGTAATAAATGTGTGTGTATATGATGTATGTCTTCCAACCCCACGTCTGTCTCCCTTTTATTTACCAGCTTATGATGGTTAGATTAGGGCATGTTTCAATTAGCATACTTATGCTTGCATGCACTAGGCTCGGCGCATCATACTAACTGCATTGTATTTCAATTCCAAATTGAATACATATTAGCTGTAGCATTTCATATGCCATGTTTAAAATAGTCGAGCCTATTATAGCTGTATTTTTTTGCATGTGTTACATTAGGCATTTCTGTATAGTTAGGATCATGCATGGATTTCTAACATAGTTTCTGTTTTGGCTTGGAGTACTCGGTAAGTTTTATGCTTTAGCATCCTTGCATGCGTGTGAGTAACTGCCATGATAGCATGCTTACCATGAGGCTAACTGCTTATGTGATATAACTGCCTGAATGCCTGTGGGTGAAGGTTGGGTTATTTGGATTGGAATAACTCATTAAATGCGAGTTTTAAGCCCACAAGATACTGGCAAAACCATCTTTTCTAAGCCCATCCGAGGGTGGCAAAATCTGCATTTCAAGCCTACTTGCGAGTAGCAAATCGCTTTCAAAAACCAAAATGAAATGTTTTGTTCCAATTCAGGCGATCCAGTCTATACTTGTATGTTGTGCGCATCACATAGTAAATCTAGGCTCATAACCGGAATAAGAACACATAATGTTTTCAAAACTAGATATCATGGTTAGTAGAGGCCGATCTTTGATCAGGCGAGCGGGGGTGCTCACGAAGTGACCTTCCCCAATCGTACCCAAGTTCCCGAGCTGAGGCAACTTTGGTGATGACGGACACGTGGCCTTAGGCAACGAGTCAGGGTTTCCTAAATTTCCCAAAATAAAATATTTAGGTGGCGACTCTGTATCTGGCAAAGCAGTCCATATTTGGCACCTCTTTCAGAAAATCTGTTTTCAAAAATGATTTGCCGGATTTGGACTCTTTGGTTCAGATTAAGAACCGTGACAATTTGAGAGTCCTGAACTGTAGTGAACCCAATATGAACAGAACGGGACTCATCCTCCCGGGGCGTTCCGGGCCCGTCTACAGTTTCTGGCGACTCTGCTGGGGACTTAGAGAACTTGACTCGAACTCATGATATCTGGTTTTGACTACACTTATGTGTCTTTTTGCATTACATGTGCATTGGTGTGCCGAGGATACCGTGTTTGCCGTATGCTATTCCTGAACGGTTTGCCGGAGGCTCGCTTTGCGAAGCGTGCCATAAGGTTGACCGGTTGTGGGCTCTGCCACGACGGGAACACAAACCCCGGTTTTACCGGGGTACCCTTTTTGACCATTCGACCTAGTGTATATTCGGAATCCATAGTGACCATTCTAAACTAGAACAGGCTGCTTACCCGTTTATAGGTTGTTTGAAACCATTGCGTGCATAGTGAAACCCTAGCTCCGGACAAAATAAGACAGGGAAACCCTACCCCAACATAGGGGTGTTTTGGCTCTTACTTGTTTGTTATGTGCTTTTAGAGTGCGTCTCTATACGAATGCATGTACCAGTTTACAAGTTTGGACATCAGGGCCTGCGGGCGCCAGTTCAGCATTTTGAGTATCGGGCCTGCGGGCACCAGTTCAATATTTTGGGTATCAGGCCTGCGGGCACCAGTTCAGTATTTTCGGAATCAGTTATCCGCGGGTATCAGATTCAGCTTCGGAGACAGTGATTTGGGAATAATGATCAGTCTTTGAGAACAGTGTATCAATTGCATTTTAATTATACCCGACTGTGTGTTATGTTTATTTACGCTGTTATGCTGTCCGTTTGTCTGCTCATTCATTTTCTTATTATTGCTGTATTTATCTTTTTGCTAGGGTAGTTTAGCACAATTGCTTCAGACCAAGCAGATATTTCCCAAGCACTTTGGACAAGAGATCGCCGACTCCATCGATCTGAGGATCTGGTCGACGGACAACCAGTGTATCATTCCCTACCCCCTGTTATCAGAAGGAGGTTGAGGAGACGTAGTGTATTTGAGCAGAGGTTGCCAAAGCAGTGGATTACCCCATCAATGGACAGTCGGACTGAGATCCCAATTGTTGCTATAGAGATAGACCTGCCAGTAGTTCAAAGCAAAAGGGGCTAACAAAACATCCAAAAATAAGGCCAAAAGAGGGATAAAGAGGCAAGTGACAAAAGAAAGCCTCAAACAGTGAAGAGCCCTTCAACAATGTTGAAGAAGGGCTCAAAATAAGCCACTTTAAAGT
>NW_021027552.1:0-17252 GCF_004153795.1 Camellia sinensis | reverse complement strand
ATTTGTTGCCTCCATCAGGGACAAACCTCTACCCCCTAAGTTCAAAATGCCCACGATCGACTCTTTTGACGGTACAACGGACCCAGTCGTCACATGGAGACCTAAAGTATTACATGTTGACAACAAAAGTATCTTGAGCCTAGCCTTTCAAATCTTCAAGTTTTGAGACAACTCTACAATTTTTCCTCTTCCTCTCTCACTAGAACCGGCCCTCTCTCTCTCTCTCTAGAGTGTATATCCAGAATTTTAAGCTCACAAATGGTGAGTATAAGTGTAGTTAGCTCTTTATATATGCTTGCCTTAATCAATTTGATTATGGTTAATTATTTGTGCTTAATTAATTGTTGAATTTGGGGTTTATGTGTTGTTTAATTAATATTGAGATAGAGATTGGAAGTTTGGTGTAGTGAAAAAATATTGATTGATCACTTCAGAGTTGTTGTCACAATTATTATTTTCCCATTTTTTATTGTTTTAGGTGGAAGAAAGGTATCAAATGAAAACCCACTGGAATTGTGGGCCGTCACAATATGACCTAAGCAATTTGTTTACCCAATGAATTAATGCTTCATTTGTTATTTTAATGGGAGTTATTATTTTATATGTTAGTTTTATTACAGATATTTGAATGGGAGTTAATATTTTGTATGTTAGTTTTATTATAGGTATTTTTTTATTAATTGAATGAGAAACTAAATTCAATATTTTTTTACAGGTATTCTTTTTAATTTAATCAAATAAAATTAGCATAATATCCCCCCCCCCAAAAAAAAAAAAGGAAGATATGACGGCGTTTTTACAAACGCCTCCTAATCCCTCAACAGTAACGGTAATATTTTTAAAACAGATACGACGGCGTTTCAAAAACGTCGCTAAATATTGTTGGTGACGTCAGCGTGTGTGTGGTGGGACATTTGGCGGCGTTTTAAAAAACGCCGCCTGTACTAATATCACGACGTTTTTAAAACGTCGCAAAGCTACAGCGACGGCCGCAGCTTCGACGTTTGGTACTAAACGCCACAAAAGGAATTAGGGGCGTTTTTGATACATATGGCGGCGTTTAACGTTTTTTAAACGCCGCTAAAAGTGCGATTTCCAGCAGTGTACGTTGCGTGGTCGTAGGCCATTTTTTCCATTTGGAGCCCGATTTTCGGTTTTTCGGAGCCGTTAGCCATGTGCCTCGGTTTGGGACCGCTTAACCACCTCCGTTTGCTCTGGTTTTTGGAACACACCTTGTTTCCTCCCTTTAGAGGGACACTGTGGCCCAGGAGACCACCTTCGTGGTCGCATGCCACTTCCGATGGTTTACATGGTGGAGAAAGGTGTGTAGGGCAAAGGTTCAATTTCTTCGGCAATGAGAGAGTCAAATCTCAACTTCATACCCCTGTTCTAGACCAAAACAATCTTGATCAAAAGATTTTAGTCTCAAAACCCTCTCTTTCAAAACGTTTTTGAAATAAAGTTTTTACGATGTTCCGAGGCTTGCATTTTGTCAAATATTGCGCTTTTCAGTAAACCGAGCAAGGACAAAGCGGAAATGAACGAAAGAGAGATGAAATCTTTGAAAAATATTTCAAAATACCTTGTCGAGGGGATTGGAGTTGAAGAAAAGAGGAGAAGAGAGAGGAAAACTAGTTTGGGAGAAGTTCGGCATGAATCTGGGTAGGACCGAAACTGCGCGGCTTCACTGAAACGAGCATAACTCTTTGCACAAGAGGAATTTTGATACAAGGTTGGCACCATTGGAAAGATAACTTCAAGGGATTCAATTTTTCCACATGGAAAACCAGAAAATCAGATGGCCGACCAGATTTTTTTGGTCAAAAGTGGTTTAGCATGAATCTGGGAAGGAGAGAAAACACTGCACAGCTTCACCAAAACGGGAATAACTCTTTGCATAGTTGGATTTAAGATATGAGGGCACCACCATTGGAAAGCTTACTTCCGGGGCTTAATTTTTCACTCAAGAATCTCCTAAAGCCAAGTCCGGTTGGGGAGATATGGTTGGTTGAAGTCCGGTTGGACCAAATTTGCGCGGCTTCAGCAAAACTGGCATAACTTTTTCCACAGGAGGAATTTCAATGCAAGGTTTGCGGAATTGGAAAGCTAACTTCAAGGGCTTCATGGATGACTAGATTTAGGGCTTGAACCTTTTGAACCCTGGTCGGCCGACCATGCCAAGTGGTCGGCTGACCACCTTGAACCTTTTTAACTGGTTGGCCAGCTTTGTCTCAGTAAGTGTATTCCAGCTGTGCCAGCTGTTTGCCATTTGCTGCATCCTCCATACACGTGTATGGAGGATGTTTAACCTAGGTTTTAAGCTTCTAAGAGAAGCTTTAGCCTCTCTTCCCTATAAAGGAAGGGCTCTCATTCCATTGCAAGGGTTTTGAAATTGCTGGAGCAAAAAACCATACATCTCCCTCTATATCTCTCCCTTTTGGCTTCAAAAGTGTAAAGTCTTTGGCCTTTTGCACACCACCTCACAACCACACACTTCCATCATTGCTTGGAGGTCCTTGGAGCTTGTTTTCAGAGGTTAAAGACTCACTATTTTGGTCCAGGAGCTACTGGCCTTCTTCTCTACAAGGGTGAGTCTTCATTTCCCCTTTTCTAGCCTTATTTTGCTTCATTACTTAGCCCCATTTGTAAGCATTTCTGGACCTCGACCTAAACTGTAAAGTGTCTTATTTTGAGCTCCCCTTCAACTTTGTTTAAGGGCACTTTGCTGTTTGAGGTCATCTACTTCCCCTTACCCTCTATCTCTCTTTTAGGGCTATTTTTGCATCATGTTTTAGCCTTACTTGTGAACATTTTAGAGATTTGTCATAAACTGAAAAAGATCTTGCTTTAATATCCTCTTCGAGTTTGGTTAAGGTCCCTTTTCTTTTTGGGGTCATCTTCCCCCTATGCATGCTTTATCTCTTCATGATTAGGGCTATGCATTAGAGCACTTGCATTGGCCATGGTTTGGCCTCTTAGCCACTGAAATCTAGTGGATTTTTAGTGGCTTAGATGCATTTTTTGTTGGCCTTCCAAAGGGACCCCTTTTTGCATGCTTTGAAGTCATGTTTCAGGCCTCATTCTGAGGGTTTTGAGGTCTACCTTAGCTCTTTCCAAGGCCCTTTTGGCCGTATTTTATGTCCCTCATGCATGTGTGGAACAACCCTCTTCAAGGCCTTTGAAGAGGACCTTCCATTGTATGCTTTATTGATCAATTTTAGGCCCTTTTTAGTGAGTTTTAGGGCTGTCATATTTGATTTCCAGAGTTGGTTTTGCTATGCTAAGTGTCCATCATATATGTGCTTAAAAACCCCTTGTATGGCCCTCTAAAGGAGCTCATCATTTTTGCACGCATTGGCTGCATTTCAGTAGTTATTTGGGCATATTTTGACATGTTTTATTCACTGTTTTTGGCTGGTTTGATGAGTTCTCACATGCTTCATATACATGCCATGTAAACCATGCTTGCTAGCCAATGTTGCATGCTATTTTAGTCCATCATGTTATCATCTTTTGGCCATGCTTTAAACTAGAAATATGCATGTTTTGGGATTGCCTTAGCTCTATCTTTAGACTTCATGATCAAATAATGCTTGCTTTGTATACTTGTGGTTCAATACATGTGCCTAGTTTTGAGTTTCGGGGCTTATTCCATGCATCGGGTGCCATATTTCCATGTTTCAGGACCATTTAGCATCATGTTTCAGTGCTGAAATTTACATGTTTGAATGCCATCTTGCATCCCTTGTCATGCCTTGGTAGAGTGGTATTTTATGCCTTAGGTTCGGTTCTCGGTTTGCGTGCATGTGTGCACGCATTTCGGTTGTCTCATTTTCATCTAATGGCCACTGATGTGAGTGTGGCTGAGGTCCACTCATGTTGGTGTAAGTCCATTGTGCATTGTGTATGTCATTTCATTTCATAGCATTGCGTATGCTAGGTTGCATGTTAGAGCATTGTGTATGCCATTTCATAGCACTGCCTCTGCTAGGCTATATGTTAGTCGCATTGTGTATGCCATCTCATTTGCATTGTGTTTGGGATAGGAGTTAGCCCAAGCATGGGAAACGAGGGATGTTTCGTACTCCGAGTGACGAAACGTGTCTCAATTCCCTGTCGCCGACACACCAGATTACCCATGATGGAGTTATGGCCTTGTTGTGTTTATATGTGCATTCATTTCACATCGAGTTGTGCAATTTGACTGCTCAGCCATCATGCATCGAGATGCGTGATTGGTGGCACGAGGATCGAGGCATGCATACATATGTGAAAATGCTTTGCCAAGCCCCTTTGTTGCTCTCTGTTGCAGCAAATCAGAAATCAACAGCCTTCTGGAGCTTTGCACAACATTCCGAGAACAATTGCGAACAGAGGCAAACCAGGGCATCGTAAAGAATTTCCCGACAAAGGCAACCCGAGCATGCATCAGTCATCATTCGGAACAGCGCCGAGGCGGTCCATAGCTTGCATGCTAATTTATCCGCTTTCCTAGTTAATTTGTTAATTAATTAGGGTTTTGTACTTATTCGGACTGTATTATTTATTCGGACCTTCCGAGCGAGGGCACAATTGTAATAAGTGTGCGTGCGTGTGATGTATGTCTTCCAACCCCATGTCTTTCTCCCTTTTATTTACCAGCTTATGATGGTTAGATTATGGCATGTTTCAATTAGCATACATATGCTCGCATGTTTGCATTCATTCATCTGTATTGCATGCACCGGGCTCGGTGCATTATACTAATTGCATTTGTATTTCAATTCCAAATTGAATACGTGTTAGCTGTAGCATCATCATGTGCCATCTTTAGAATAGCCGAGCTTATCTTAGTTGCATTTTGCATGTGTTGCATTAGGCATTTCTGTATAGTTAGGACCATGCATGGATTTCCAACATAGCTTCTGTTTTGGCTTGGAGTACTCGGTAAGCGTCTATGTTTTAGCATCCTTACATATGTGTGAGTGACTGCCATGATAGCATGCTTACCATGAAGCTAATTGCTTATGTGATATAACTGCCTGAATGCCTGTGGGTGAAGGTTGGGTTATTTGGATTGGAATAATTCATTAAATGCGAGTTTTAAAGCCCACTCGAGAGTGGCAAAATCTTTTTTTAAAAAAGCCCACCCGATGGTGGCAAATCCACGTCTTAGCCTACTTACGAGTAGCACCATCAAACCACTTTCAAATAAACAAACATGAGATGTTTTGTTCCAATTCAGGCAATCCAGTCTATACTTGTATGCTGTGCGCATCACATAGTAAATCTAGGCTAATAACCGAAATAAGAACGCATAATGTTTTCAAAACTAGATATCATGGTTAGTAGAGGCCGATCTTTGATCGGGCGAGCGGGGGTGCTCACGAAGTGACCTTCCCCAATCGTACCCAAGTTCCCGAGCCGAGGCAACTTTAATTTCCAGATAGATCGTTAAGATAAAGTGGTTTCTGGATTGAACTTCCATATTTAATTTTCTGCAACTTTCATTTTTATTTTTATTCAACTACCATTTTTATTAAATTTCCATCTCCATTCATTTTCTTTTTTTATTTAATTTTCAAATAGATCGTTAAGATATAGTGGTTTCTTGAACAAATTTTCATGTTTAATTTTATACAGTTTCCACTTCTATTTTTATTCAACTTCTATTTTTATTCAATTTCCATCTCCATTCAATTTCCTTTTTTTATTTAATTCCAAATAGATGGTTAACTTGACTCGAACTCATGATATCTTGTTTTGACTACACTTATGTGTTTTTTTTTTTTTTTTTTGCATTGCATTTGCATTGGTGCGTCTAGGGCACCGTGTTTGCCGTATGCTATTCCTGAACGGTTTGTCGGAGGCTCGCTTCGAGAAGCATGCCATAAGGCTGACCAGTTGCGGGCTTTGCCACGACGGGAACACAAACCCCGGTTTTACCGGGGCACCCTTTTTGACCATTCGACCTAGTGCATATTCGGAATCCATGGTGACCATTCCAAACTAGGACAGGTTACTTACCCGATTATAGGTTGTTTGAAGCCGCTGCGTGCGTAGTGGAACCCTAGCTCCTGACAAAATAGGACAGGAAAATCCTACCCCAACATAGGGGTGTTTTGGCTCTCTCTTGCTTGTTATGTGCTTTTAGAGTGTGTCTCTATACGAATGCATGTATCAGTTTACAAGTTTGGGCATCAGGCCTGCGGGTGGCAGTTCAATATTTTGAGTATCGGGCCTGCGGGCACCAGTTCAGTATTTTGGTATCAGGCCTGCGGGCACCAGTTCAGTATTTTCGAAATCAGTTATCTGCGGGTATCAGATTCAGCTTTGGGGACAGTGATTTGGAAATAATGATCAGTCTTTGAGAACAGTGTATCAATTGCATTTTAATTATACTCGACTGTGTGTTGTGTTTGTTTACGCTGTTATGCTGTCCGTTTGTCTGCTCGTTCATTTTCTTATTATTGCTTTATTTATCTTTTTGCTAGGAGTAGTTTAGCACAAGTGCTTCAGACCAAGCAGATATTCCCCAAGCACTCTGGACAAGAGGTCGCTGACTCCATCGATTTGAGGATCTGGTCGACGAACAACGAGTGTATCATTCCCTACCCCCTATTATCAGACGGAGGTCGAGGAGACGCAATGTATCTGAGCAGAGGTTGCTAGAGCAGTGGATTACCCCATCAATGGGCAGTCAGACTGAGATCCCAATTGTTGCTATAGAGGTAGACCTGCTAGTAGTTCAGACAGATCAGGGCAGTATGGCGGTGCTGACAGGAGTTGAAGAAATGACGTGCCAGATGCAAGATACCATAAGAGCCATGCAGCAGGACGCGGTTTGCCGGGATGAGTTTGCCAAAACAACAAGCCGAGATCATGACCCAGCAGGCAGAATTAATTGCCGGGCTGCAACAACAAACCGGGGCGTCTGTTTCACACCCCGCTCCTCCTCCACTAGGAGTTTCAGCACCCGGGGAGGCACCAAATTTCCAGGCAGATACGGACATTCCAACAGGGCCAGCTCTGCCCCCAATTCTGCCTCAACTATCCGAGGCACCTATGCCTGTCAATCAACCAGACTCTCCCTTTGAATTTGAGGTAGATCATACAGCAGTGAAATTGAGCAAGCTCGAGAAGTTGTTCAAGAAATCCCAAGGGGTGAAGTCCATCCCAGACATTGAGGACGGATATACTGATGTGGCTGTGAGGCTGCCGGATAGGTTCAAGATGCCACAAATCGACCGCTTTGACGGATCTGGGGATCCCATGGTGCATCTCCGGTTGTTCTCAGATGTACTACGGCTGATGGGCCTCACCAGACCACAAAAGCTTTCACTATTCGGCCGGACCTTGTCAGGTGTGGCCGCTATCTGGTATGCAAAATTAGAAGATGATGTTAAACGGAACTGGGATGAGATGGCCGAGGCTTTCATTGCACAGTACTCCTATAACACTCAAATCGAGATTACAACCCGTGATCTTGAGACAACAAGGCAGGAGCCTGAGGAGAGCTTTTTGGATTTTGTGGCCTAATAGAGGGTGAAGACCTCAATGATGACCTTAAGGCCAACGGATAAAGATCAAATCCGGATGATTGTGCGCAATTTCCAGCCAAAACTGATGCAGAAAATGATTGTGCTCCCCTTTCCTACCTTTTCAGATTTGCATGAGATGGGGGTACAAATAGAGGATGCCATGAAACAAGGTCTGATTGACCAAGATAGAGAGTAGCCCAAAAGAACCTTTAACCGTAACAACAATACAGGCCCAAGTGGCGCTGCAACTGCAAGAGCTTTAGAGGTGAGCATGGTCACCACCATTCTCCCTCTCCTTCCAAGTCCCATGGCGGCTACACCTTTCTCCGGTGCGTCCGGAAGTAACACACAAACCACCCGATTCCAACCCAGAGGCCAAAGAACCTTCACCCCACTGTATATGCCCCTGTCCAAGGCTTTAGGGGTATTAATCAAGAAAGGGCATCTAAAACCCCTGGAGTCGAGGCCATTACCAAACACACTCCCCCCTCTCACCACCCTGCCAAATACTGTGCATATCACCAACAACATGGTCATGACACCGACCAATGCTTCCGACTGTGTCATGAAATTCAAGATCTCATTGACAAACAGGTGATTGTGCCTCCAGAAAAACCCAATGTCACAACGAACCCTCTCCCACCGCACAACCAAGCTCCACCTCCCAAAAGAATCAACTTCATCTAGACTGGGGTCGTGTCTTACGATCCCAGCATAGATATCACTCCTTCCCACCTATCTAAGCCGGAGGTGCTCCTTCCTGACTGCACTGATTCTTTGTGCATGATGGACATCTCCAAAGCCCAACCCGAATCACTGGTGGTTGCTGTCAAAGGCAGAACAGGGGAAACTCCAGGGGAGAATGGGATTGTCGAGCCAAGATCTGAGGAATCTAGGAGTTTTGCTGAGGAAGTATACAGTCCGAGTGACTACATTCTATCGGTGGGCCAGGTTGGGCCGAACTTTGAATTGCCAGCAGGGGCAGAGCTTTGCATGATACGGGGGGATGAATCTGGTCATAGGATAGATGACCTGGTAGCTGTGGAAGAGGACTTTGCTAACCTCCAATTTTTTGATAAACAAGAGCCAGAGGGTGTTGTAGTCAACTGGTCAGATTTTGAGGAGTCAGCAGAGGTCGCCGGGTGGCTTGATGACCTACCGGATGTTGTTGATGAAGCTCAGTTGGAACGGGGCCCAGCAGGGGTGAGAACATCAGTTGTGGCCAGAAGGGCCGGAAATCAGAACGAATCGCCGGAGAGCGCCGGTGCTAAGAATTTTGCTCGAGACTTGGGCATTATGAATTCGGGAATTATTGAACAGCCAGTTGTACTGACGTAGGTCGAACAAGAAAGGTTTGAGGATGCCGAGAGAATTAGGAAAGCTAAGGGCCCTGAGGGGACTGAGAGTGCTGTGTGCACGAAGATAGAGAATGCTGCGAACATGTGGACGGAGAGTACTGCGGGTGCAATTAACCGGAGCCAGACAGGTGTCTGTTGGCTGCCGACGGAATGTGGTGGGAGGACGATGATTTATGTCTTGCCCACACGGATGAGGATTGGGGGAGCAATCAGCTAGATGATACCTGGTATATCGGTGAGGTCGATCATATGACGAGAAGCGCGCGGTATTTCAAGCCCCCGCACCTAGACCAGCTAGAGGCATCTGGGAAGGATAAGGAAGCTGAGAGACAGAAAGAAAAGCAAATCGAAAAAGAGGCTGTACTGAAGCAGTTAAAGATGATACAAGCAGACATCTCCATCTGGGGACTGCTTATGGCATCACGAGTACACAGACAGGCTGTCTTGTCAGCCATGGACAAGGCCAAGCTCTCAATAGACACCATGCCCGAGCAGCTGGTGGGCTTAGTTTTTCTGGGAGGAGCTACCCCGATGTTGACCTTTTCTGAAAAAGAACTGCCGCCTGAGGGTGCGAACCATAACAAGCCACTCTATATCTCTGTGGAGTGTAGAAACAAATGGATACACATGGTGCTTGTCGACACAGGGTTCGCCATCAATGTGTGCCCAGTAAGGACTGCATATGCAATTGGTTTAAAGGCCGCGGACTTTGTGCCGATAGCCCAGGTAATTCGGGCATACGACAACACAAGCAAAGAAGTCATGGAGACAGTGAAAATTCAAACCAAGGTTGGGCCGGGGCAGCATGAAATTGACTTTCACGTCCTAGAGGTTCCCGCCACTTTCAATCTACTCTTGGGGCGGCCATGGTTGCATCAAGTGAGGGCAGTTTCTTCTACCTTACATCAAATGGTGAAATACCCCCATGGGAAAGGAGTAGCCATCGTTTTTGGAAATTCATCAATCCATCCACCACCGGAAGTATCTACGCCAGTTTTGGAAATTGAGCACGGTATGGAGGATGTGTTCTTATCCGGTTTTACCTTAGCTGAGGCTTGCGTTATGCAAAACATCATGGCTGTTAATGAGGGGTTGTATGTCAGTGCTCAATCTGTATACCTCATGAACAAGCTTCAACATATCCCCAGGATGGGATTGGGAAAGAGCGGCCGGAAGGGCGTCACAGCATTGGCCGAGGTGCCACACAAACCACATACCTTTGGCTTGGGTTATCTGCCCACCAAAGAGGATTGGATAAAGAAGGGTAAAGAGATAGCTGGGAGAGCCAGAGCAAAGAAGGCGGGGAAGCCTTTTGACTTAATGCACCGGCCCATTCAGGGTACCCTAAACGGACGCTTCGTCTGGGAGAGGGAGGACTTTCCGTTTTGTGGCTTCCCAGAGCCATGGTTGAACGCGAAGGGGAAGCGCGTGCCAGGTTTTGAGATTTTCTTTGACCTACAGTTACCTGGGGATGACGTTGCCAAAGAGCAGACAGACCCATTAGCTGAGGCTGAGTAGGGCAAGAAAGTGGAATCTGAGGACGTCGAAAGTGAAATGGGGGTAGCGCTGGCATGCCTACTTTTAGATCCTCCGATCGAACAGAAGTGCTTGGGGGATAACTTCTCGGTATGCGTGATCGAGAATGGAACGGCTGCGAGCTTACCAGCAAACATTTTGGATGCATCTATCGCACCCTCTCTCATTTGGCAGTACAAGGAAGGATTTTTGTCAAGCAGTGCCGGGTCAGGTAGTGAGCCAGAATCTGATTCCACTTAGTCTGTTGAGTCGGAATCAGGCTCCAGCTCGACTGAGTCTGAGTCCGGTATTCTAGGGGGTGATAACCCGGATACCACAGTCCTGTCCAGGTCGTCTTTTTCTTTCTCTTTTGAGTCTGTTGTAACCGAAGAATCGGACGATTTGGATGTGCTTAATGAGAATCAAGTAGCTGTGGTTTCTGAGTACTTTTCTGTGCCTTTGATTTATTACATTAACTCAGACTTTCAAAATTTTGATGAAAACGACGAGGAAGAAATTCCTCCAGTTTTACAACGCTTAATTGAACAAGAGCAGGAAAGATTTGTTAAACCCTTAATGGATGAAGTCACTACTGTGAATATCGGTACTGAGGAGGACCTGCGGTTGGTCCAGATCGGGTCCACGTTGTCTTCGCAGGAATGGGAGCGCTTAGTCGCTTTATTAAAAGATTTCAAAGACGTTTTCGCGTGGTCCTACGAAGACATGCCAGGAATCGATCCTGAGATTGTACAGCACCGGATCCCTCTTGACCCCGAGGCCCGACCCGTTAAACAAAAACTCAGAAAGATCCGCCCGGACTGGGCCCTCAAGATTAAGGAAGAGGTCACCAAGCAAATTGATGCAGGTTTTCTGCTGGTATCCGAATACCCAACTTGGTTGGCCAACATCGTTCCGGTGCCGAAGAAGGATGGTAAGATCCGGGTATGCGTGGATTTCAGGGATTTGGACAGAGCTAGCCCGAAGGACGACTTCCCCTTGCCGCATATTGATGAATTAGTGGACTTCACAGCGGGGCATGCTTTGCTTTCATTCATGGATGGTTTTTCGGGCTACAACCAAATAGTGATGGCGCCTGAAGACCGGGAAAAGACTGCATTCACCACTCCGTGGAGGACTTATTGCTACAGAGTGATGCCGTTTGGGCTGAAGAACGCCAGAGCTACATATCAACGGGCCGCAACCACAATATTGCACGACATGATCCACAATGAGGTTGAGGTGTATATGGACAACATGATTGTCAAGTCCAAGGAAAGAGAGGGTCACTACACCGCCTTGCAAAAGTTTTTTCAAAGGATCAGAGAATTTCGGTTGCGGCTGAATCCTCAGAAGTGTACGTTTAGTGTTACAGCAGGGAAAATGCTGGGGTTTCTGATTACACAGAGAGGTATCGAAGTCGACCCTTCCAAAATCAAGGCCATCTTAGAAATGCCACCACCAAGGACTGAAGAGGAGGTGCGAGGCTTTATGGGCAAAATGCAATTCATAAGACAGTTTATCTCAAAATTAACCTTGACTTGTGAACCACTTTTTGGTCTCCTGAAGAAAGGAAAGAAATTCCAGTGGGACGGCCGATGCCAAGCTGCTTTTGAACAGATCAAGGAATATTTACAGAACCCACCCGTGTTGTCACCACCAGAGCTGGGGAGACCGTTGATATTATACCTTTCAGTGACTGAGACCACAATGGGCTGTATGCTTGCTCAAGAATCAGAGGACAAAGTGGAGAAGGCCATCTACTATCTGAGCAAAAAGATGCTAGAGTATGAGACTCGCTACACGTCGTTGGAGAAGGCTTGCTTAGCTTTGGTATGGGCTACCAGGAAGCTGTGGCACTACCTGTTAGCTCACTCCGTAATGGTGGTTTCACGACTCGATCCCATTAAATATCTTTTCAAGAAACCGGCACTTACGGGTAGGTTAGCCCGTTGGTTGCTGTTGCTTTCCGAATTCGATCGAAAATATGTGACGCACAAGTCAGTCAAGGAAAGAGCAGTAGCAGAGTTCTTAGCCGATCATCCAGTGAAAGGGGGTGAAGCAGTTGAGTACTTATTCCCAGATGAGGCCATTTTGCATATCGACGACGAGTTTTGGTCGATGTACTTTGACGGAGCATCTAACCAATACGGGTATGGGATAGGGGTGTTGCTGATAGCACCCGACAATTCCCGTATCCCTCTAGCCTTCAAACTCCGGTTCAAAGTCTCGAACAATGAAGCAGAATATGAGGCATGCATTGCCGGTCTAGAAGCAGCCCTGGAACTAGGAGCAAAACGGTTGGACGTCATCGGGGACTCGAACCTTGTTGTGTCTCAAGCAAAAGGAGATTGGAAAGTCAAAGAAGAAAAGATGATGATGTATCACCAGACCTTGGACTTGTTGATTCCTCGGTTTGAGAAGCTGAATTTCGCTCATTTACTAAGAGAGAACAACAGGTACGCAGATTAACTAGCAACTCTATCTTCCATGATAGACATCCCATTTGGAGTCCGGATGCGTCCAGTCAACATTGATCAGAAATTTGTGCCAGCCTACGAGTCGATTGCTGCCATAGATGAGGTTTGGGATGAGAACCCCTGGTATTACGATATTTGGAATTTCTTGGAGAATGAAGCATATCCGCCAGGGGTAAATGCCAAGGATAAAAGGGCAATCAGAAGAATGGCCGTTCAAGAGAGGTCATCTGGGAATGCATAAGCTGTGCGTTGAAGCTGAAGAATCAAAACGCCTGATGGAGGCCATCCATGGAGGGGAATGCGCTGCGCATATGAATGGGGTAATGCTAGCACGGAAAATTCTCAGACAGGGTTACTACTGGTCCACCATGGAAGAAGATTGTATCGGCTTTGTTCGGCGATGCCACAAGTGTCAAATCTATGCAAATCGCATGAACATCCCACCGTCGAAGCTGTACAATATGACTTTGCCATGGCCATTTTCAGTTTGGGGAATCGACGTGATCGGGGCTGTTACTCCAAAGGGGTCAAATGGGCATGAGTTCGTCTTGGTTGCGATAGATTATTTCACAAAGTGGGTTGAGGCTCAGTCCTATGCGGTGTTGAAGGTGTCACATGTGGCAAAATTCATCAGAAACAACATCATCTGTCATTATGAGGTCCCAAACGAGGTCATTTTAGATAATGGTTCCCACTTCAAAAAGGAAGTAACTGATTTGTTAGAAAAATACAATGTGGCTTTTCATAAGTCGTCTACGTATCGGCCGCAAACCAATGGAGCGGTTGAGGCCGCCAACAAAAATATCTAACACATACTGCAGAAAATGGTGGACACCTACAGAGATTGGCCAGATAAGCTGCCGTTTGCTCTGTGGGGTTACCGGACTTCAATTAGAACTTTTACTGGGGTGACTCCGTATTTATTAGTTTATGGGATGGAGGCCGTTCTATCTATTGAAATTGAGGTTCCATCTTTGCGAGTGCTGGCTGAGTGTTAGATAGCCGAAGCAGATTGGCAGCAGAACAGATTTGAGGAACTCATGCTCTTTGATGAAAGAAGATTGAAAGCACTGTACCATGTTCAAGGCTATCAGCGCAGGATTGCCAGGGCTTTTAACAAGAAAGTTAAGTCCAGGAATCTAAAAGAAGGAAATTTGGTGCTCAAGAACAACCGAGCTCCTATCCACGATCCAAGGGGCAAGTTCAGACCCAATTAGACTGGTCCCTACATCATCAAAGCTATCTGGTCAGGTGGAGCTGTGGTTCTGATGGATCTCGATGGCCTAGAGTTCTCCCAACAGATCAACATGGACAAGTTGAAGAAATATTACCCCTGAGAGGCTCGCTAGGCCGAAAACCCGAAAGGGCGACCTAGGCAAAACTTAGAGCATTGAAAAATTGGAAAATATAAAAACTGAGCTCACAAGGTTGAAAACCCGCAAAGGGCGGCCTTGGCAAAAGTTAGAGCGTAAAAGGAGAGTGAAAATACTCGAGTGAACCTAAACCCCGAACTACGTAAGGCTTGATTCCCATCATTGGGATACGTAGGCAACTTCATTCTGAAGTCCAGCCGTAAAACACTCCAAATTCAATTGTGTCCATGTGATGGTTTTGGTCTTCTTTGTATCTAAGAGTTCGGTTGTGATCGTCACTCTGAAGACTGATTACGATGCACTGAGGTGCCATTCAAACAAGGGGCAACTTTCCGTTGCCATACAGCGCGCTGCGGTGCCATTCAAACAAGGGGCAACTTTCCGTTGCCATACAGCGCGCTGCGGTGCCATTCAAACAAGGGGCAACTTTCCGTTGCCATGCAGTGTCCTTCAAAACAAGGGGCAATTTTCGATTATTATGGATCTAAGGTTGTGCATCTCAAGAGTAAGTTCTGTGCTCGTCGAGCAGTGGCCATTTGCAAAAACAGTTTTGAGAATTTTTACTTAGATTGACTAATTCTCTTGAAAATTGTTCCACTTTTCCAAAACTGGACCATTTCTGGGACCCAAAAAGGAAAATTTTCAGTGCTCATAACCTAACTTGCATGATTTTAAATCAGAAAATTGAACAAGCATGTTAATCTAACTCTCATGTTGGTCAAAATTGTTTTAACGGAAAGCCAAAAATAAAAAATGGTCAAAATGATGAACTAGGGGCACAGTTGAGTCAGGTGTTTCTGTCTTTTCCCTATTGTCAACACACTTGCTAGAAAGGGCACCATACTTGTCAGAAAGGGCACCCTATTTGCCAAGAAGGGCACAGCGAAAACTAATAGAAAAGGGCTGAAAGCTCTCATATCCTCCGAGCAGCGAGGTATCAAGCCAAGTGCGAAGCACGAACTGGAATGGAGCAAGGTATCCCACTCCCTCATCTGGACAGATCTAACCACGTCCAAACTCCCCGGCAGAGCATCGACAGTCGATGTCAGCTGCAGATTCGCTACATGCTTAGTTGCAGCACAACCCCTTTGTAGGAGGAACTCACTAGCTGCGCGCAACTTTTTGTTTATCTAGCTGAGTGCTAGGGGGGCAAGAGCCCACAACTTTTTGTTTATCCATCAACCACCCTGGGGAGGGATGAAAAATGAGCGATTAAAGAATAGAGAGATGTGCGCTGAGAGGAAAAGCGAGAAAAGGGTTTTGAGAGAAAAATCGAGCTTGAGGGCCGAGTGATGTGAGAATCACAAATGAGAAAGGGTGGGAAATAATGCCCAGAGAAACAGGCTCCCTATGCACGTCTGAGTGTCGTGTCCTTTTATTTTATCTCGATTCTTGTCTTGAGTCATTTTTGAGTGTCTGTGTTTGTGTTTAGGTTGTTTACCTTTTGTTTTCCGTTGTTGAGTCGTAGTGCGCTGTGTTCAGTCATAGGCTCAATACCCCGGTCAAGAACTCATCTGTCCATTTCAAAAATAAAATCGCTTTGCACTCTGAGTACCGTGTCGTTCACCACGTCTGTGCAAAACAGGATTCGTTCTTTCGTAAAACTGCAAGGTTCAACCCAGGTCATGCGGGAACAGTAAAACCAGGACCTATCTGAAGCTATATAGGTTCCAGACTGCAAAGCAAAAGAAAAGAGGGAAAATGTCGAGTATCTGAGTTTGTTTCAACTTCAGTAAGTTCCGAGATTGCATTCCGTGTGTACCTCTTCAAGTCTTGCCAATGCTCCGAAGTATGAGTGTGCCTCTACCTCAAACTCAAGATCAAGTCTGCTTCAAGCCAGAATGGCGATCAAAAGTGCTCTCCACGAGTACTGTTTCGTGCCAGGGACATCTTGGTCGTGTTTGCAATGAGTTCCTAGGAGACCAACTGCGACGGTGGAAACTAGAGTTCGAATGGCTGATGCCTAGAACGTAAAGGTTCGGGATTTCTGGGACTAAAGTCTGGTTTAAATACCCAGGGGAGTATCTCCGGCTTGAAATCTGTCTGGAAGCCCCATAGGTTGAGATAGCGTGTACGCACCTCAATTTTGGATACTGAACCAACCTAGTCTGTCACCCCGTTGGAGAATAGGGAAAGTTGTGAATATGATCAGGAAGAAAGGCAACATCCAAAGTGTTCTAGGTGAAGAACCCTTGTCAGTATTTCAGAGCCTTTGTACTGTGAGTTGAAGGTAAGTGTTCGAAGAGCACGAAGGGAGTTCCCCGTCAGAGTAGAGTGGTTCATCGCCACTCACCCCATGAGGTGCTTTCTAAAGCGCCGCTAGGTTTGTTTATTGCATTCCTTAAACATCATGCATTGTATTGCATTGTACCTATCAAGTTTATTTCTCATTCATGCATGATATTGTATGTACGGTTCGCTTAGTAGTTCCGTTTAAGATCATTTATTTAGTGTATCAATCACACCTCATTCACCCTTAGTGTATCTATCACACTTTCTTCATTTACTTTAGTGTGCCAATCACACTTCATTTACTTTTGTGTATCCATCACACTTCATCACTAAGTGCATCTATCACACTTCGTGTTTACATTTAGTATATCAATCATACTCTGTTCACTAAGTGCATCTATCACACTTTGTGTCCACTTTTAGTATATCAGTCATACTCTATTCACTAAGTGCATCTATCACACTTTGTGTTCACATTTAGTATATCAATCATACTCTGTTCACTAAGTGCATCTATCACACTTCGTGTTCACATTTAGTATATCAAGTCATACTCTGTTCACCAAGTGCATCTATCACACTTCGTGTTCACATTTAGTATATCTATCATACTCTGCTCACATAGTGCATCTATCACACTTTGTGTTCTCCTTTAGTATATCAATAATACTCCGTTCACTTAGTGTATCCATCACACTTCATTACCTTTTGTGTATCCATCACACCTGGTTCACCATAGTGCATGCTAATCACCCTTTGTGTTCACACATTTGTATA
>NW_021027551.1:944530-991922 GCF_004153795.1 Camellia sinensis | reverse complement strand
TATTATCATGCTACAAGATAGTTCCCAAGCATTTCCTCCCAAAAAAAATATAATACATACTAATCACGAATCCATCAATACATCCAACTTCATAAGCAATTTTTACAATCAACCTCCTTCATAAAAAAAAGGGTAAGCTTACATCCTAGAATGACCCTAAGCAAAACCTCAACCACAAGATGCCCACCTGTGATCCTTCAAAAAATTCTAGTCTTCCAAGTTGAGGCGAGCCACACAAAAGTCTATGAATCTGAAAAAAAATTATTTAAAAGACTGAGCTAAAGCCCAATGAGTATACCAATACCATGGAGTTATAAAACTTGCTCCTACCAATAGGGTTCAAAATAAAGATACTAAACATAAGAGCTTAATTGGACTTCAATTTATACAAAATAAAAATAAAAATGATGCAATACAATTTTCATAAAACGTTATCAGGATTTTTCCAAGGAATCTCATAAGGCAGAAAAAAAAATGCATTTGGATAATGAAAGTAAACAAAAATATAACTTTTCAATACATTAAGATTTCCTGTCCATCATACAATCCACTACATAGCCTTAGGGTCGCGTTACCTCGCGACTTAGGTGGTGACGGTACCGTTACCCAGAACATAACCATAGGAGCATAGCTCATGTCATCGTAGCACTTCAATTCTCGTTTCAATGTTTCGGTCCCCGGGACCCCTTATACATACAACGACCCTTATGGTCCTTAAAACATTTCGGTCCCCAGGACCCCAAAGCATTTTGGCCCTTGTGGCCCCAAAGGCTATATTCGGTTATATGATCAATAAAATAAATACCCTCACATAACATTTCACTGTCATTCAATCATCATCATCATAAAATTTGAACGACTCAACTTAAATAAATTCTCATAAAAAAATTAATGCTTCATTATACAAATGAAATCATATCTTTATTAAAACTCAACCCTTGGCCTCAATAAATTTTTAGATTTTCTTTTTATACATATATCATGATGAAATGTATCATTCATTTCCTTTAATTCAAAAAATTATTTTCAAACTTTGTAATAAAGATAGAGGTAAGGTAATTTCCATGGTAAGTATACTCACCTCCCAATTAGCAAAAGCATAGATTGAAACTCTACGAATTAATTCCCAAGAGGTGTAGAGACGCCTCCCTCCAATCCTAACAATTGGTAAATAGGATCTAAAATTAAGGAAAAGCTTTCAATGAAAATTACAACATCTACAAAATTGATCCTAAAAAGACATACTATGGAATGACAAGCTATAGAACTCCTCCAACTTCAAGTCACCCAAACAAACTTCTTATCCAATCTCCACAACACCCATCCTTTGTACATTTTTTTGAGTTAATAAACTTTTTAAATATCCAATCAATTTATATGCACAATACCACCATCAATAAACTACAAAAGTCAAAAATCAACATTTTCATAAACTCAACAACTTAAGTAAAACCACTTCAATCATTTATAAAATTCCTCCATAGAACATAGAGATACCCAATCTACCATTTATCAAGTCAATTTCAACATATAAATTTCCTAACACCAAAATCCCCAATTTTTTTTACATCACATTCAAACCCTAGATTAACCCAAATCTTAATCTCCAAAACAACCATCAAATTGATCATTTTTCTACATGTAAAACACTCATAGAAACTGATTGAGAGTATAAAACTCAACAATCAAACCCGAATCATAATAGATCTAAAATAGAAAAATTTCATCATCTTTAACTCAAAATATGTAAAACCCAATTTAAATAATTAATCTTAAAATCTTCATTTTTAATCCTCTAAAAACCCATCTTAAATCAATTTATGTCTAGATTATTTTAACTATACTAAAAAAAAGATGAAATTTCTTACCTTATGATGATTTTTCCACAATTTTTTTTTTTTTTGCTTGACTCTTGGTATCCCACAAAACCCTCTTCTCCTTTGTTCTTCCTTCAATTCTCAAGCCTTGAGTTCCTTCCTTCTCTCTCTCTCTCTCTCTCTCTCTCTCTCTCTCTCTGGGCCTTTCTCTCTTTACGGCTCAAGCTCTCTTCCTGAATGTCAAAGAATGAATTCAATGGGCTCTATCTAATACAACGTATAAACAATGAATAAACACACACACAGCCTTCTTTTCGCATCCAGATTTTCTCAACACACACACACCCAATTCTAGATTATTCTACAATTTACTGTATGATCAAAATTAATTTAACTAAGTAACACTTAGTCTTAATAAATCTTGATTAACACATAATTAAATCAATCATGACTAATCCCAAATCTCACTTAATTTAATTAGTCTAATCTGACTTCTAAGTCTAATCTGACTTCCTTTAGAGCCCAATTAATAATATTTAAATTTATTAATTTGAATCAGTTTTTTTTTTAATCAAACTCCCAAAAGGCTCCAAATATTAAATTAAACTTATTGTCCTCATCAATTTTGATTTCTCAAACCATTTAGGCCTTCAATTTTTAATCAGACTCCAAATTTCCGTCAATAAATTACATATTCAAATTGGACACCCCATAAATAAATTTAATTCGTAATAATCACAATTCTCAATCCTCATAATTTAATTAACCTAATTAACTCCAATTCAGACCTAATTAATCGGATCTCAATTCTACTAAACTGAATCGAATATTTAATTAAACTCCCAAATGGATCCGTAATTAAAAATTAAATTGATTCAACTTCTTAATTTCACGTCCTTAAACCATTTGGACCCTTAATTTCTAATTGCAAAATAAATCTTTAAAAGAATCATATACGAATCAGATTCCACAATTATCATAAATCCCAAACTAAATTAGGATAACGACTAATTAAAATCTCAAATCTCCTTAATTAACCCCAGCAACCACATGCTATGAGCAAACACCATCATGGTCAATATGTATGTACAGAATTGTGGTGATTGTGTATAGCCCTAGATTTGGGGTTTGAGGGAGGGAGGGAGGGAGGGAGGGCAATTTTTCTCATCACAGGAGTTCGACTCATTCTCATTTATTTGTTGGTTCATAACCCAAATTGGTGATTCATCATAATCTATATTGTCATCAAAGGTCATTCAGTAATCAATAATATGTACTAGACCTTGAAATCAACCTCATAACATTAAACCATGAAACATATTAATCACAATGTACTATTCTCGTCAATCACTTAATTTATATACTTCTACTCATCCATTCACATGTCTCCAATAATTCACATATCGCCAAATAATCCACATGTCTCCAATTCATTGAGGATCAATCACAAATGATATTCGTGATCCAACTTAACTTCAAATAAATCAAAATACTCCATTATTGACATCTCATATGAAGTCTCCAAAATAGACTAAGTATTTAACACAGCCTTAATGACAAATTCAATTTTTTTTTTTTTTTTTTTCCACAAATACTCGGACCACAATGGCCTTATTGACAAATCAAATAGGCTGGGGTTTTACTCCATTGGTTCCACAAAATAACTGTTTAATCTCAAAAGTCAAAGACGACTCGCTTAGGTGTATGATCACATCCACTTGAGAGATAGAAAATCCATTCACTCAAAACGTTACATTCTAGGGTCCATATTGAACCATAATCATAGTACAAGTTCCCAAGTAATATAATTCTCTAACTAACGAAAAAAACATTTTTTATTTAGTTATTTATTATTATATAATAATATTTCCAATGATACATTCAGCTTATAACAATTAGCTTCAAATGAATGGATGGGTCTTGAATCAATTAACGTGTGGACACTTTACTCACAATTAGTTGAGGTACCCGAAATAACAATCTTATTCTAATTGTCTTAACAATCTCATATTGGGCTCCAAATGCCTAAGCAAATAAATTCTAAATTGTCCAATTCTCTTGTATGCATATATAACTTACTTCAACCATCCAGTAGCATCAAAGCTATCATCAAAGTATTTTGAAACCAAATTTTGTCTTTCTCAATCCTTTGCAAGTTAGTCAATTCAAATTCTTTGTCCTAAGAGGTTCTTAAGAAATATGCATTTATAACTTCGGCAAAAATATTTTCTTGCTTTTCATTTCGCAATAACTCTTCTAAGTAGTAGTACTAGATACAGGCTTCTTTACAATAAATCTAAGTCTTGGTCATACTCTAATATTCTTAGCATTTTCAGATGGAGTTCCAAAATCCAAGTAAATGTATCTTATGTCTGCCAAACATTAGGTAGGAAAGATTCACATATCCCAAAACATATATGACATAACAACTCAAAATTCTATACACATGCTTAAAGTACTCCTTTACTTAGCAATTGGGTTAGAAACTAATCTTTAAACTGACTGGCTGACTTGAAATCTCCTTAAAATTTTATTACTCCTAAATAATCCTTCGTTAGTTGTTCTATCTCTCCATATTTGTAGTATGCTCTTAAAGTTCGATGATATACCCCGTTATAATATTTGCAACAAATCGAACATTTGGGGAATGAACTTATATCTTGCTTAAAATTTCTAACCACTCCAAACTTTGCTTAACACTTAATACTCTGCTTCTCAAACATATTATGTAATTCCTTCTTTGACTTAACACTTTACTTTTCTTATAATCTTGCAGTTTCCCATAGCATTATTGCCTAGCTTTCATTATATTTCTTAACACTTCCTCTATTTTGCCCAATTGCTCCAACATAGACTCAACTTCCATTTCGTTCTTTCTTCTCATTATCTTTTCTTAGAGTCACAAGACAAGATAGATAGCAGTCGGGGTAATATTGGATAACCTAAATCATACATCACAAATTCAACCATAATTAAACAATTCCTTTTTTTTTTTGCAAAGAGATTGGTAGGGCAACCTATTCATTCCCATGAAGTTGATCAAGAATTTCCGATTCGAAACTATGTTGACCGAACGTGATTCTAATCGGACTTTCAAGGTCATCAACATATGTATGAACTTCCATGGTTCATATAGTAGGTCCTTCACCAAAATAGCATATCATCTTCATATCAAATAGTTTTCTAACTCTCAATCACCATAGTTCGACACACTTCATTAATCATCAAATACTTTAACTTCCTAAAATGTTCTCAAACTCTAATTTTACATTTAACCGCATAGCCTTCCCAACTTCCATCAAAAACTTTTAATTCTGTTTAATACTGTGTTCACATGAATCAATATGCATGTACTCACCAATGTGCTATGATCAAAAATTACATTTCCCTTATAGCATAAAAAGAAAATTTCACAATAACTCTTATCTTCAACACTAAACTTGTTGAACACACATATCCCAGTCCTTCTTAATCATCGAAATTCCAAAATAACCTTTAGTTCTTATAATATTACATTCTCGCAGATCATTATACTTGTACTCACTAATATTTACTTACAATGTGAAAAAGTTCCTCAATAGTTCTTGGCTTTTAGCCTCAATACCACACTTATTAAACAAACACATTTCGGTCCTCTTATAAGCAACAAAATACCCTACAACTCTTAATTCTTGGTTTTAATACTTAAATCTATTACACAAACACATATATTCCCAAGTGCACAACTTATCACTTACTTATTAGATGCATGCAACTTAATTCTGTTCTAGAAATTCTAACGCTCAATGGACTCGTGTGTGAGATATTAACTCGTGCTCTGATACCAAAAATGTAACGACCCAATCTTGGCAAGGCAAAACCCTGCCAAGAGGGTGCACCTCAAACGCTATAGCACCTTTACACCACAATTCCTGTATAATTCTTACATCACATCACCACATCACCAAAAGTGTATAAGACCTTTCAATTGCCTAACATATATGAGATGATCTATTCAAAGGCAAAAAAAGTATTATCATGCTAAAAGATAGTTCCCAAGCATTTCCTCCCAAAAAAAAAAATAATACATACTAATCACGAATCCATCAATACATCCAACTTCATAAGCAATATTTACAATCAACCTCCTTCATAAAAAAAAAAGGGTAAGCTTACATCCTAGAATGACCCTAAGCAAAACCTCAACCACAAGATGCCCACCTGTGATCCTTCAAAAAAATTCTAGTCTTCCAAGTTGAGGCGAGCCACACAAAAGTCTATGAATCTGAAAAAAAATTATTTAAAAGAATGAGCTAAAGCCCAATGAGTATACCAATACCATGGAGTTATAAAACTTGCTCCTACCAATAGGGTTCAAAATAAAGATACTAAACATAAGAGCTTAATTGGACTTAAATTTATACAAAATAAAAATAAAAATGATGAAATACAATTTTCATAAAACGTTATAAAGATTTTTCCAAGGAATCTCATAAGGCAAAAAAAAATAAATTTGGATAATGAAAGTAAACAAAAAATATAACTTTTCAATACATTAAGATTTCCTGCCCATCATACAATCCACTACATAGCCTTAGGGTCGCGTTACCTCGCGACTTAGGTGGTGACGGTACCGTTACCCAAAACATAACCATAGGAACATAGCTCATGTCATCGTAGCACTTCAATTCTTGTTTCAATGTTTCGGTCCCCAGGACCCCTTATACATACAACGACCCTTATGGTCCTTAAAACATTTCGGTCCCCAGGACCCCAAAGCATTTTGGCCCTTGTGGCCCCAAAGGCTATATTCGGTTATATGATCAATAAAATAAATACCCTCACATAACATTTCACTGTCATTCAATCATCATCATAAAATTTGAAAGACTCAACTTAAATAAATTCTCATAAAAAAAAATTAATGCTTCATTATACAAATGAAATCATATCTTTATTAAAACTCAACCCTTGGCCTCAATAAATTTATAGATTTTCTTTTTATACATATATCATGATGAAATGTATCATTCACTTCCTTTAATTCAAAAATTATTTTCAAACTTTGTAATAAAGATAGAGGTAAGGTAATTTCCATGGTAAGTATACTCACCTCCAAAAATAGCAAAAGTATAGATTTAAAACTCTACAAATTAATTTCCAAGAGGTGGAGAGATGCCTTCCTCCAATCCTAACAATTAGTAAATAGGATCTCAAATTAGGAAAAGCTTTCAATGAAAATTACAACATCTACAAAAATGATCCTAAATAAAATTATGCTAAGGAATGGCAAGCTAAAGAACTCCTCCAACTTTAAATCACCCAAACAAATAACTTATCCAATCTCCATAACACCCATCCTTTGAACATCTTTGAGTTAGTAACTTTTTAAATATCCAATCAATTTATATGCACAATACCACCATCAATTTACTACAAAAGTCAAAAATCAACATTTTTGTATAAACTCAACAACTTAAGTAAAATCTCTTCAATCACTTATAAAATTCCTCCATAGAACATAGAGATACCCAATCCATCATTTATCAACTCAATTTCAACATATAAATTCCCTAACACCAAAATCCCCAATTTTTACATCACATTCAAACCCTAGATTAACCCAAAAATCTAAATCTCCAAATCAACCATCAAATTGACCATTTTTTTTTTTAAACATGTAAAACATTCATGGAAACTAATTGAGAGTATAAAATTCAACAAGCAAACCCCAAATCATAATAGATCTAAAACACAAAAATTTCATCATCTCTAACTCAAAATATGTAAAACCTTCAACTAAACTTTTAGAGAAAGATTCTTACCAAGTACAAGCCTCTAATCCATCAAGAAAATAAATCCCATGCTTTGATTCTTCAAAAGATTAAGAAAAATCTAGAGTTTGTGCTTCTATTGTGTTATTTTCGGATGGATTCAAGGAGTGCCGACCGGACCCATTTTCCGGCGAGATAAGGTGGCCGGAGGTGGTGGAGATGGTGGGTCAAGGTGGTGGTGTAAGGGTGGAGCAAAGGTGTGGTGTTTGGCCTCCAAGAAAGTAAAGGAAAATGAGAGAGAAAGTAGAGAGAAGTTAGAGAATGAAGAATGAAGAAAAAAAATCTGCACTTCTAATTTTTTTTGTGTTGAAATGGGGTGTTTGGTTACACCTACCATCAAGTTTGGAGTTGGGTTTAGATATCCTAAATGGAGTTTAACATAGGAGTGTGTTTGGCTCTAGATGAAAAGTTGGGAATATTATAATTCTACCCCCCTAAAGGAAAATTTCGTCCACGAAATTTATTCGTTTGTTTAGTCTAGTTCATACCTTGAAAAAGATGTGGATATCGAATTTTCATATTATCCTCCCGCTCCCAAGTAGCTTCCTCCAAAGCATGATTTTTCCACAATACCTTTACTAGTGGTATGGTCTTGGAACGTAGTACTTGATCCTTCATGTCCACAATCTCTATGGCTTCCTCTTCATAAGACAAATCATCCTTGAGTTGGATTGGTTGGAAATCTAACACGTGTGATGGGTCAGGCATGTACTTCTTCAATGTGGATACATGAAACACATTGTGAATGCGAGATAGACTAGGTGGTAAGGCCAAACGATAAGCAGTCTTGCCAATGCGCTCTAATATCTCAAATGGCCCAATATACCTTGGACTTAGTTTGCCTTTCTTACCAAATCGCATCACTCCCTTCCATGGCGAGATTCGTAAAAATACATGATCTCCCACTTGAAATTCCAAATCTCTCCTTCGATTATCTGCATAGCTCTTTTGTCTACTTTGAGCCGCCTTCAACCTTTCTCGAATAATATGCACTTTATTGGTAGTAATTTGAACAATCTCTGGCCCTAACAATTTTCTCTCTCCAACCTCATCCCAACATACTGGAGTTCTACATCTTCGCCCATATAAAACTTCATAGGGAGCCATTCTAATACTTGATTGATAACTATTATTATATGCAAATTCTATTAAGGTCAAGTGTTCATCCCAACTACCTCGAAAATCTAGGACACAAGCTCTCAACATGTCTTCTAAAGTTTGAATTGTCCTCTCGGATTGCCCGTCGGTTTGGGGGTGAAAAGCTGTACTGAATCCCAATTTAGTACCCAAGGCATTTTGAAGACTAGGCCAAAAGTGGGATGTGAAGCGCGAGTCTCTGTCTGAAACAATAGATACCGGCACACCATGCAATCTCACAATTTCATCCACATAAATTTTTGCTAATCGATCAAGTGAAAAGTTTTTCTTAGTAGCCAAAAAGTGTGCAGATTTGGTCAACCTATCCACAACAACCCAAATAGAGTCATGCCCCTTCTGTGTGCGAGGCAGGCCCGAAACAAAATCCATGGCAATATGCTCCCATTTCCATTCAGGTATAGGAAGAGGTTGAAGTAAACCAGCTGGGCATTGATGCTCTGTTTTAATCTGCTGACATACCAAACACCTTGACACGAATTCTGCTATTTCTCTCTTCATATTTGGCCACCAATAACTTTCTCTTAAATTTCGATACATCTTTGTACTCCCCGGATGCATTGCATAAGGTGAATTATGGGCCTCATCTAATATCTCCCTTTTTATCTCGGGCTCATTTGGAACACATAACCGATTTTTAAACATCAACACACCATCTTCTTTAATAATAAAGTCTAACAGAGTACCATCTTTCACTCGAGCTCGGGTCTTCTCCAAAATTGAGTCTTTCCCTTGGGCTTCTCGAATGCGATCCACTAACAAAGGTCTCACTTTAATTGTAGCTAACAAGGATCCCGACTTCCCAACTGCTAGATCAACTCCAATAGATTTTATTTCATGTAAGAGACTAAATTGAATGCCCTGAATGTGAGTTAATCTCCCTGTAGATTTTCGGCTAAGAGCATCGGCCACCAAATTAGCTTTTCCTGGGTGATAATTAATGGTGCAGTCATAGTCCTTAATCAGTTCAACCCATCTCCTTTGCCTCAAATTTAAATCCCTCTGTGTGAATAAATATTTCAAACTCTTATGATCAGTATATATCTCACATTTTTCCCCGTATAAATAATGTCTCCACAACTTTAAAGCAAAAACAACCGCTGCGAGCTCTAAATCATGGGTGGAAAAATTGTTTTGATGGTTCTTCAATTGTCTAGAGGCATAGGCCACTACCTTTCCATGTTGCATCCGTTGAAGGTGTTCATGGGGACCAATGCTTGCCCCTACCTTGTTCTTACCACTTGCCTCCACTTTGCCAAGGGATTGGCCTTCTTCCAATACAACCTGTCCCAAGATTGGGGAGCCTTTTGTGGTGAAACTCCTAGCATGTGATGTGGCCGATGATGGAGCCAATGTCCCGGAGGCCAGATATGTCACAGTTCTTTGAAGACCTTTAATCATTTTCATCAACTCAGAAGTAGTGGGTTTACGGGTTTGAGATGGTTGGAGTTTAGGTGCACTCATCATGCATAAGTCCATGCTTTCCGGAAAGAACACCTCAGGCTTGGGTAGATGGGCTAGGGTGATGTATATGCTGGGGTCGAAGGTGGATGGTAGTATATGGATGAGGTTGAGGTAGGCAGGCGACGAGTTAGTGCTAACCTGAGGTCCTTTGGGTGGAGCTAGGGTCTCTTCGTCAATAAGATCCTGAATCTTATGACGGAGGCGGATGTAACGGTTCGTATCATGACCGTGCTGTTAATGATAGGCACAGTATTTAGCTGGGTAATATCTTGGTGGAAGAGGATTTGGAAGGGGTAGGGGTTCTAGGAGTTCTAGGTGCCCTTCTTCTCGCAGCTTTTTCAAAGCTTGAGAGAGACTCATGTAAAGAGGATTGAACTTTCGGGCTTGGGGCCGATTTGAAGTGGTTGGTTTTTGGCCATTGAGGGAAGTGGTGATAGAGTCTACTTCTGAGCATTTTGCAGCTGTGCTACCATCAGTAGTAGCATTGGAACTGCGAACAACATTTTTCCGCAAAGGCTCATCATCTTCCACAAAGATTCCTTGTCTGATGGAATCCTCGATTTGAACCCCCATTTCATGAAGGGCTGGAAAGGTAAACAGAGGTAGGACGACCATCTTTTGCAACAGCTTGCCATGTAGATTCCGAACAATCATCTTGATCTGATCTTTGTCGGAAGGCCTTGTAGTCATCATTGAGGCCTTTGCTCTCCATCTCGCCACGAACTCTGAGAAACTCTCCTTTGGCTCTTGGCGGGTGACTTCGAGATCACGAGTTATGACCTCGATCTATGTATTGTAGGAGTATTGAGCAATAAAGGCCTCAGCCAGCTCTTCCCAGTTCTGTTTCACAGAGTCCTCCAATTTTGCATACCAGATTGCGGCTATCCCAGACATGGTTCGGCCGAAGAGAGACAACTTCTGGACTGTGGTCAGACCCATTGGCCTCAGGATATCAGAAAACAGGTGGAGGTGCACCATTGGGTCTCTAGATCCGTCGAAGCAGTCGATATGCAGCATTTTGAATCGGTCCGGCAGAGTCACGGTCGAATTGGTATACCCATCCTCAATGTCCGGAATGGACTTCACACCCTGAGATTTCTTGAATAACTTTTCAAGCTTGCTTACTTTTAGTGCCGTGGGGTCCACCTTGAACTCAAAGGGAGAATTCGGCAGGTTAGTCTGTGCTTTGGATAGTTGGGGTAGGATTGGAGGCAGAGCCAGCCCTGTTGGAATGTCCGTATCTTCCTGGACATTAGCTGTCTCCCCGAGTATTGGCACTCTTGGTGGGAGAGGAGATTGGTGTGAAGCGGATGCTCCAGTTTGCTGTTGTAACCTGGCAATTAACTCTGCCTGTTGAGCCATGACCTTGGCTTATTGTTTGGCAAATTCTGCTTGACGAATAGCGTCCTGCTGCATGGTTTTCATACTTTCCTAGAGCTGACGCATCATCTCTTCCATGCTAACTGAAAACTGTTGATCTAACTGAATAAGTGTGTATCCCCTTTCTGAGGTGGAAACAGATATCTCAGCCCAACTGCGCACAAGTGAGATGGATAATGATCACTGATCCGAAGACTGTTGAACTAATGATCTGTGCCTGATTGGCCTTTTTACCTTGCCTCTGGCAAAGGAACACTGATTGCCCTTGAACTGAATCTCGGACCTGACAAAGTCTATCAGCACAAGTCCAATGTACCTGGGGGATATCGAAGACTTCTGAAGCTATGGTTCCCAAGACTACCCCTAGTAAAAGAGAAAACAAGCAGCATCTCAGCCCAATCTCACCAGAACAGATATGAGCAAAGCTGAATGAATGTGCTCTCCACTGAATTCTGCCCCAAAACTGAATTTGATACCCGCAGATATAACTAATTCTCAAAACACTGATACCGATGCCCGCAGGCCTGATACCCAGACTTGCAAACTGATATATGCATTTATGTAAAGACACACTCTAAAAGTACATAGCAAGCAAATGAGAGCCAAAACACCCCTATACTGGGGTAGGGTTTCCCTGTCCTATTTCGTCAGGAGCTAGGGTTTCACTACGCACACAGCGGTTTGAAACAACCTACAATCGAGTAAACAACCTGTCCTAGTTTGGAATGGTCACTATGGATTCCGATATGCACTAGGTCGAATGGTCAAAAAGGGTGGCCCGGTAAAAATCGAGGTTTGTGTTCCCATCGTGGCAGAGCCCGTAACCGGTCAGCCTTATGGCATGCTTCTCAAAGCGAGCCTCCGGAAAATCGTTCAGGAATAACAGATTGCAAACACGGTGTCCTAGGCGTACCAATGTAAATGCAATGCAAAGAGACACATAAGTGTAATCAAAACAAGATATCATGAGTTCGAGTCAATTTCTCTAAATCTCCAACGGAGTCGCCAGAAACTGTAGACGTCCTCGAATGTCCCGGGAGGGAATCCCGTTTTGTTCATTTGGGCTCACTACAGTTCGGACTCAAATTGTCACGGTCCTGTGTCTAATCTCGCAGAGTGCAATGCAAGACCGATGAATCATCAAAGAGTCCAAATCCGATAAATCGTTTTTGAAAACAGATTTGTTTGAAAGAAGTGGAGAACATGGACTACTTTGCTAGATACAGAGTTGCCACCTAAATATTTTATTTTGGAGGAATTTAGGAAACCCTGACTCGTGCCTAAGGTCACATGTCCGTCATCACCAAAGTTGCCTCGGCTCGAGAACTTGGGTACGATTGGGGAAGGTCAGCTATGAGCACCCCCGCTCGCCCGATCAAAGATCGGCCACTACTAAGCATGATATCGAGTTTTGAAAACATATGTGCTCTTATTCCGGTTATTAGCCTAGAATTACTATGTGATGCGCACAGCATACAAGTATAAACTGGGTCGCCTGAATTGGAACAAAACATCTCATGTTCGTTTTGAAAAACGGTTTGAAGGTGCTACTCGCAAGTAGGCTAAAACACAGATTCCAATGAATTGTTCCAATTCAAGCAATCCAACCTTCACCCACAGGCATTCAAGCAATTATATCACATAAGCAATTAGCCTCATGGCAAGCATGTTGTCATGTTAACATTCACATACATGCAAGATGCTAAAACATAAACACTCACAGTGTACTCCGAGCCAAAACAAGAAACTAGTTAGTAATCATGCATGATCCTAGTTCATGTTAGCAATGGCTAATGCAACGCATGCAAAATGCAACTAAGATAGGCTCGGTTATCCTAAGAATGGCATATGAGGTGCGATAATCCAATACATGTATTCAACTTGGAATTGAAATACAATGCAGTTAGCATGATGCGCCGAGCCCGGTGCATGTAATACAGATGAATGATGCAAACATACTATCATAAGTATGCTAATTGAAACGTGTCCTAAAACTAACCGTTGAAAGCAGGTAAGTAAAAGGGAGAAAGAAGTGGGGGTTAGAAGACATGCACAGACTCACGCACACTTATTACAACATTGCCCTCTCTCGGAAGGTCCGAATAAATAGCACAAACCAAATAAATAATTAACTACTTTGGCTAATTAAATATTACAAAATTCTAATTAATTAACAAATTAATTACAAAAGGAGGTGGCCGCAGCCCTGCCTCGGAATGATGGGACGATGCATGCTCGATTCGCCTCGCTCGAAAACCCGTTGCCATGCCACATGTTGCCTCTATTTGCACTGTTCTGCACCTCTGAGAACTGTGAAAATCCTTGAGATGCCTCTGAATTACTCCCTCAGCATTGTGGGATGTCACTGCCAAAAGATAGGACCACCGGCCATTAGGAAGTGGTCACCGACCAAAAGTGGGGCCATCGGCTGGACTTTGGTAGCTGGCTGGCATTGAAGAGGGCCGACCGGCTATCTGTTCCTACAGAACTCTATTTTTGCTGCAGCAGATGACAGACAGTGCATGTCAAGGAATTTACAAGACAATGTATGCACGACCACCCTCCCTATCATGTTATGAACTCAAGGGGGTTTGGTTCTCGACCCTCGGGCCACCAATCACGCATTTCAATGCATGATGGCCAAAGGCGCCAAGTGTGCAATTTGATATCAAATGAAATGTACAAAAACACATAAGGGCCCCAACCTCTATCATGATTGATTCAAGAGGCAAGGGATGCGCACACAATACTATGCAACCTAAGCATGCAAGCAAACTAATGCAACATGAGCATGCAAGCAACAATGCTATACAAGGCAACTAGCATATAACAATATGCAAAGACAAGCATGCAAACAAGTATGTAACTTAACAAGTATGCAAGATGGATGAACATGCAACAACATGTCAATAGGCTAACATTTAATAATATGCAAAGGCAAGTATACTTAGACCAATGTAATACATGCATGATGAACTTAACAAAGCAACACAAGCATGCAATAGGCAATAGGCAATAGGCATACAACCTAAACATGTGAACATGCATAGCATGCAACAACATGCAAAATGAAACAAGCATGCAACAACATGGTGAGATGGACTTACACTAACATGGGTAGCTCTCAAGTATGCCAAAATCAGTGGCCAAATGGACTAAAATGATGGCTTGGCATGCACCAAAATGAAGCTCATGCAATGGCTCACAAATGGGGTATAAAAGCATAACTCTCAAACATATTGAAGACATGATAAACATGAGAATATGGCACACCTATAAACTCTGAAATATCATATCCAATGATGCCAAAACACTAAAATGCCTCAAGCAACACATGCAAGGGACCCCAAAACTCAAAGGTAAGCAAGGCTATTACACTACAATCATGCATGGCAAGCACCAATCGACCAAGAGGCCTAAAAATAGAGCTAAGGCAGCCCAAAATGTGAACAAAACATGTTTGGAGTGTGGCCAAAAGGTGCTAGAATAAGGGGCCAAAATGTGCTAGAATAAGGGGCCAAAACAACATACAATGTGAGCTAGTAAGCATGATTTACACTACAAGCCTATGAAGCATGTGAGGGGCCACCAAACCAGCTAAAAACAGAATCATGGCATGCCAAAATATGACCAAAAATCCACTGAAACATGGTTAATACATGCAAGAATGACATGCTCCTTTGATAAGCTATGAATGGAATTACTCTACACATGCAAGAGGCAAATAAAAGGGGACCAAACCAGCTATGGACAGAGGCTAGGCAGGTCCCAAAAGTCACCAAAAAGTGCCTGAAATAGGCCTCCAAATGATATGAACATATGCTCATTTGATAGGCCAACAATGCTAGTAAACAAGACAAGGGGTGAGAGGATCACCCCTCTCTGATTTTTGGACTCAAAACAGTATGCTAGCCACTGAAAATCCACTGGATTTCAGTGGCTAGAAAGATAAACAAAGCTCACTTCAAAGGCCTTAATGCATGGCTCAAAACAAGATGAAAACAAGCATGCAAGGGGGTAGATGACCCCCAATAGAAAAATGACCTTAAACAAACTTGTTAAGAAGCTCAAAATAAGACTTTTTTCAGTTTACACCAAAGCTCAAATATGCTTGAAAGTATGGCTAAAATAAGGATCAAAATGATGCTCAAAAAGGGAGAAAATGGTTACCCTTGTGGCACAGCAAGAACCAGCAACCTCTGGACCCAAAAACCAGTCCCTTAGCCTCTGAAAATGGCTTTCAAGATGCTTAGAGTGATGGTGGAGGGGTTAGGTTAGGAGATGGTATGCAAAGGGGTCAAGAGCTCACTTTTTTAGGGCTCAAAGGGAGAGATACAAAGAGGGATGTATCTATGAGCCTTCACCAAAATCTGAACCCTTGCAATGAAGAGTTCCTTTATAGACCAAAGCTTCTCCAAGAAGCCAAGAAGCAAGGCCAAAGATCCTCTATACACGTGTATGGAGGATCCAGTCTGTGCCCTCCAGTTGGCACAGCTGGAACCAACTCACAGAGACAAAGCTGCAGAGAGTTGGCCGACCAGTTCAAGTGGTCGGCCGACCACTTAACCTGGTCGGCCGGCCAGGTCAAAAGGTCCAAGGTGGTCGTCCATCCCCTATGATGAAGCCCCAGAAGTTAGCTTTCCAATGGCGCCGGCCTTGCATTAAAATTCCAACTATGCAAAAAGTTATGCCTATTTTGGTGAAACTGCGCAGATTTAGTCCAACCGGATTGATGCCCTACTTCAACTAACTATATCTCCCCATCCGGACTTGGCTTTAGGAGATTCTTGAGCGTAAAATGAAGCCCCGGAAGTTTTCTTTCCAACTGTTGTGGCCTCATAGCTTAAATCCAAATGTATAGACAGATAAGCCTAATTTAGCGAGGACCGCTCGACTTTCTCTCTTAACGGTTCATGCCCATTTTCTTCCCCAACTGGGTTTCTTCCCTCTTTTCTTCAACTCCAAACCCCTAACAAGGTGTTTTGAAAGATTTTTCAAAGATTTCAACTCTTTTTCATTCATTTTCACTTTGTCTTGGCTCGGTTTACCGAAAAGCGTGACATTTAACAAAATGTGAGCCTCAAGACATTGTAGGAACTTTATTTAAAAAATATTTCGAAAGAGAGGGTTTTAAGATCTAAAATCTTTTGATCAAGAAATGGGGTGTGAGGTTAGGTTTTGACTCTCCTCTTGCCGAAGAAATCAAACATTTGCCCTGCTCAACTTTCTCCGCCAAGTAAACCATCAGTAGTGCCCAAGTCTTAATGGCGGTCAAAAATGGGGTGTCTACACGGGGTTGTCATCGTTATGGTCCTCACTGATCTTATCAAAGTCAGAGTGGCTCTTTTGATGAAATCCCATGGTATTGGATGTGATTACTCTATTAATGATATTGTACAGCACATCCAGCTGGTGATTAGTGTTGCTGAATTTATATTTGCGGAGGTTACTGTAGAGGGGAGCTTCCAGATTAGTTGAATTTGATGCCTTGTTGGGGTTGGCATTATGGTTTGTTGTTTGGTGTTTCTACTTAGCAGTCTGGCTGATGGTTTTGTAATTTTGTTTTGTGCCTTTTGCTTCCTGTGATGGTTGGTTACTCACCAACTCTGATGGGATGATAGCAAGTGATTTGGCGTTCATCATGGTGCCAACTTAGTTAGGATTGGTTTGTTTCGTTATAATGCTATTCTTTCCCATCTTTATCTTTATTGATGTATTTGATTCTTCTTTCATCAATAAAGGGTTCTTTTGCTGATAAAAAAATGTAAACTACATATGAATTACACTAATATCGCTTAAGATTTGAAATAGATACAATAATTTTCTTAATTTTGGTATAATTATATTGAATTCCCTTGATATTTTTGGTAATGTATATGTAGTATTCCTAAATATATTAGGTATTGATTTCCTAGATATATTTAGGAATAGCCATAGTTAGGTTTCTAATAGGATACTTTTTCTCATAATTAGGTTTCTAATAGGGTACTCTTTCTTAGCCTATATATACAGGCTTTCTATTGTATGGAATACATTCTACTCTACAATCATTTAATACAATACATATTATTCTCTCTCTCTACTATTCTAACATGGTGTCAGAGTTATAGGTTAAGTCCTTGGTGTTCTTCGCCTTACTGGCGGGCGGCAACCTTGCCTTGGCCGCCTGCCAGACCTCAACCTATTCCACCGTCATATTTTCCTGTCAATATCGTTTCATGGTGATCTCTTCCTTTATCCCCTGGTCTATTCCTACCCTAAATATCTCTATCATATTTATTTTTTTTGTGCTTCTGCTCCACTCTGTCTTTCCCTTTACTTCAACCTCAAATAAGTTTCTTGTCATAACGTTGTAGAGGACACTGGATGATTGTGTCATAACGGGGTAGAGGACACTGGAGGGGGTGTCATAACGTTGTAGAGGACACTGTATGCTAACCGGAATCAAATGTCGGGACAGTTTATGGGGTCTTGTCGGACCGTTGTAGAGGTTGCACCCTCAAAAGGTGTGCCCAATTGTGTCAAAAGGCGTGCCATCAAAAGGCGTGCCCAATTCATCAAAAGGTGTGCCGGACATGATGGCGAGGCACGTGGGCGCCTTGGCTTGCGTGCCCGTTTGTCGGCTGGTGGCAAGAGGCGCGCGATGCGCGTGGCTGCCTCGGCTATGAGTGTCTTGGTTGGCGTGCCCGTTTGTCGTCTGGCGTCAAGTGGCGCGCGATACGCGTGGCTGCCTTGGCTATTTAACCAAGACGAAGGCTGAAGCTGAGGCAGAAGCTGAGACAAAAAGACTGAGAGAAATCTCTGAAAAATTCTTCGTTTTGCTGAGAAAGATACTTTGTAACACTCTGTAACACTTTGTTGCTCACAAAATGGCCTCGTCCTCGTTTTCCCGTGGACTGCTCACCCTCTTTCCCGACCTCAATTAGTCAACAAGAGAGAGACCTGGTGCGGTGGCCAGTGAACCTCAACCAAACACCTCTGTGTTTGCTCTGTTGAACTTTCCGATGCGGTCGGTGGAGCAAAAAATGGCGGTGCAAACTGACATTGAGGCCAATCAGTATACTCTGAAGTCATGTGTGGAAACCATGACTGCGGTCACAAACTTGTCGCACCGGCTGCAGAGCAGGACAAATGAGGTACAACAGTTAAACTCCCAGCTGGCTCTGCTCCAACGCATGTATAAGGATGCGCGAGCAGAGATAAGTGTGCTAAAGACAGAAAACAAGGAGCTGAAGCGGAAGGCCAGCGTTATGTTCCGATTTGGAGGGCCGCCATATGCTGCAGTGGAGGAGCAGGGAGTAAATGTGCTCGGTGGCGTGGGAAATCCAGAGGCAACACAGGCAAGGGCCGTCCAGGACGGAGGCAAGAAGAAAAGACCGGCGGCTGAGTAGAGCGGTGGGTGGCCGTCTGCAGAAAAGAAAACAAAGCTGTTGTTGTTGTGATGTTTTGTGTATTTTTGTTTCTTTTGTTTTTTTTTTTGTTTGTTTGTTTGTTTGTTTTTTTTTTTTGGTGGTGTAAAATGGTGATCGGGGTGAACCCCGACATGAATAAAATAAGATTGGTGTGCAGTTCTTCCGCTTCTTCATTCGTCCTTTTTATTTATTTATTTATTTTTTTTTGGAATCAAAAAAAAAAATATATATATATATATTCTATAGACTCTAGTGGAAGGAATGATGGGTTTGGACAACAGCACATTGTGGGAGATGTGGAGTCTGACAAATAAAAGAGGTTTGGTTGTAAAGTAAGAGAAACGTGGGTGGTGGTAAAGGAAATAAAATATAATAATAAGAAAGGTGGGTGGTGTGTCAAGCAGGGGCTATGAGGAATTGTATTTTAGTGGTTTGTGGTAGAGTGGATCACATGGGTTGAGTTATTTTATTTGAAGCTTTGTTGATATTACCATAGAGAGAGAACGAGTGGTCTCAGAATTTTATTTTATTTGTTTGTGGTAGAGTGGAGCACATGGGTGTATGTATTTTATTTGAAGCTTTGTTGGGATATGTATTTTTGGTTGTTGAAAGTAAATGACTTTGAATTGTGACGATTATTTGGTTTCTATTATGTTTAGAAAGTCTACACTAAAATGCTGCTTTTGTATTATGTTTAGAAAGATGTCATGTTGTTAGATTTTGCTTATAAAATTCATTTAAACCAGCTTTTGATGTGTTATTGCAACTTTTCACTTACTTCTATGTATCATGTGTGCATTGCAGATTCCAACGGACTTGCACCCAGTGACCAAAAAATCGGCTTTGGAGACTGTGTTGACGGTATTATTGCATAATGCACAAACTGCACTTTAAATTTTCTAGTATGGTTTAGACTGGTGGTCATCCGGTCAACATTCCAATCCCATGTTTTTCCAGTTTAATTCTTATTTTCTATACGTTTGTACAAAACTGTGAAAATATATGTATTATTGATGGATATTAATGTGTTGTGATAATTACAATTACAAGGATTCCTATTATATAGGAGTGTGTTTGGGAGTAGGTGGAGAGTAGGTGAAGTGGAGGTGGTAGTGGTGTAGTGGGTTAGGTTTAGTGGAGTAGGTGAGGTGGTAGTGGTGGTAGGTTTATGGTAAATTCTAACAAAAACTCATACTAGGCATGCCAATTATGTGAAACAAGGGAAAGAACAAGCTTTATTTGTTTATTTCAACCCAATGCGACTCACTTTAGGTCTAGTGGGGGCAGTTGCCCCCATTTGAGTTTATATTTGTTAACCACTGTAACTATTATATTACACATTTAAAATTGATTTAAGTTCAGGCGATTTGCCCCTACTCACCATGTTTTTTGATTGATAGGCCACATTTTTGCTTGTTTATGGTTCTGCCCAAATGATTTTTGTCTCTATTTTTTAATTTTCCCCATCTTTCTATATTTTTTTCAGTCTCTTTTTGATTTTTAATCATATTGCTTCTCTTTTTCAATATGGCACATGCATGTTTGATGTTGACCTAATAAGCATGTACATGGCTACGTGACACGATACAGACACACCAAAGCAACAAATTTTAAAAAATGTAGAACATGAGACATGGAGGACACGTTCAAAATGTATAGTTTTATATACTTTCTATATATAAACACTTCATTTAAAGATGATAAAATATAACATAATACTAATTTTTAAAGTTTAGAGGAGGAATATGTATAAATCTACATTTTTTTTTCTTTTATCATTTGATCCCATGTTATTTTCTTCAAACTTGTAATGTGTTTCATGTGTATCTAAACATTGGACGTGAATCTCCCAAGTGTTCAAAAGTGTGTTTGGGTCTAAAAATAGGACACATGTATTACGTGTGTCTAGAATTGCCAATTAGAAAAAATCCGTGTATAGTTTTAGTAAGATTTGCCCCTGCTTGGCAAAAATCCTAGCTTCGCCCTGTTTCAACCTTTGAGTTTTCAATGTACGATGTAAACCTTTGTCAGATTTTCTTGTTGGGCTTTTGCAACTATGTAGGAGGAATAGTTTGGATGAATGATAGGAAAGCAAGCAAAATAGAAGTTGTTAGTAGGTGCTTCTGTATATGTTTGTACTATATGTATATATTAATATATATGTAGAAAAGAGACATTCATATGTTTTTTATCGATCCTGAGAAAGCATATGATAGAGTGTCTCGAGATATAATCTGGTGGGTGTTAGAGAAGAATGGGGTGACAAAAGGTTATATTGATGTAATTAGGGATATGTATAAAGATGTGGTGACCACTATTAGATCGTCTGCTGGAGAGACAAGTGAAATTTCAATTACTGTAGGGTTATGGATGAGTTGACGAGAAATATTCAGAATGATATGCCATGGTGTATGCTTTTTGCAGATGATATTGTGTTAATGGATGATGAGACTAGAGAAGAAGTTACTAAGTTGGAGATTTGGAGAGAAGCACTTGAATCTAAAGGATTTCGTAGCAATAACAATGGAAGCAAAGCAGAAGTGAAAATTGAGAATTAAGAACCACCTAAGAGTGATTATCGCAACGGTTGGAGAGATTGGAGCTGATGTGGTTCATAGAATTAAGGCAGGATGGCTTAAGTGGAGGAACATCTGTGGTACTGTGCAATAGACAAGTACCCAAAAATTCTATAGAACGGCTATTAGATCAGCGAAGTTGTATGGGATGAAATGTTGGGCAACGAAGAAATAATATGTAGATAAGAGTAGTGTTGCTGAGATGAGGATGTTAAGGTGGATGTGTGACAAGACTAGGAAAGACAGAGTTATAAATGAGTATATTCGAGAATAGGTAGGAGTAATACCGATAGAAGATAAATTGAGAGAGAATAGATTGAGATAGTTTGGTCATATACAACGGAGACCAATAGAGACAGCAGTGAAGAAATGCGATACAATAATGGTAGATGGAAGTGTTAGGGGAAGAGGCATACCTAGATTGACATAGGCTAGTGTAGTAAATAGAGATATGAATCTTCTTAATTTGACTAACGAAATGGCCTTTGATAGAGCCGAGTGGAGAAGAAGGATTCATTTAGCCGATCTCATTTGATGGGGCTTAAGGCTTGGTTTGGTTATATGTATTTGTGCATCCATGTATAATCTATCTATTGGGCTTTTGCAGCTATACATGAGGAATAGTTTGGATGAAGGTTAGGATAACAAACAAAATAGAAGTTGTTAGTGGGTGCTTTTGTATATGTTTGTATTGTATGTATTGTTAAATAGCTTGATATACAGTTTTGCGTCAATTTGCTAACAGCTTAGGCTTCTGGAAAAATTGGTGACTTAACATGGTATTAGAGCTTTGGTTGAGAGAGGTCTTGAGTTCAAGTCTCTCCGTTGGCATTTGGTATTATGGCCCCCATTTGGTTTCTTCCTCTCTGCTTGATTGTTTGCTTCTCCTTCTGTTTGTCTCTCCACATGCAAATCGGGGTTGCACACGAGGGAGAGTGTTAAATAGCTTGATATACATTGTTGGGCCAATTTCCTAACATCTTAGGCTTTTGGGAAAATTGGTGACTTAACATGTATATATATATATTAGTGCATGTGCATCCATGTATAATCTATCTTTCTGTATATTTATATAAATACATTGCTAGAAAAAGATGGACGTTTTGCGAATTGGCAATCCGTTATGTTGGTCGATATGACTTGATAGAAAGATTTGCAAAGAAGAATGTTTAAAAAACTGTGTTTTTAATATTTCTACTATCAATAAAACATGGACACAAACATAGAACCTGGATTCAATTCTTTTGCTGACATGCATTCATAGAAAATATGCATAAACAAAACACAAAGCTGTGAGGACATGTTGATCGGCACATGTATGTGTTTTCTCATGTATACATATGTTACAGTATATATATTTGTTATTGAATAGCTGATTGAGAAAATCTTTCTAATAGTTCAAATATGGTGTAAATAATATTTGGCAACAGATTTTACATGCAGGTGGCAAATTTGGTGGTTTAAGTAGTGGTTACAGTGTCTCAGGTGGACTACATGGCGTGGGTTTGTCCGTTGTGAATGCGTTATCTGAGGTGTTTACTTTCATTTCTTATACCTTTATTGGCCATTGCATTTAAGTTGATTCAGATGCATGTATCTATCAGTTTCGTTTATTCTTTTAAATGTTGGAGGAGAGCATTTGAGTTCCTCTTGGCAGTGAAATATGATTTAGGCTTTAATGTTCCAATTTTGATGTCACTTACCTGTCCTTTCTAGTGCAGATAGTACACCTGTGGAAAAACTTTATAGGGTTTTAACATTACAGTATGGGTTTTTGATTAACACTGAAATGAACCTTGTACTTCTATTCTGTGCTACATGCCTACATTTAGAATATTGATGGAAGGGATTACTAATGCTGATTGCATTTTCACACTATGATATTATTTAAATATACAGGTGTCTAAGGGCCTGTTTGATATCCTTTTCATCATTTTTATTTTCATTCAGTTCTCATTTTCTCAATTTCCAGCAATGACTATGAATAATGAGCAATTTGCCCACCAAGTGGGTGGCAGGAGCAGCTAGCAAGTGAACCTGGCTAGGCACTTGATGAAAAAATTATTAGACTTCCTATTCCTTCTTGTTGGATCGTACTAGGATTCCCAATTTTGACAATCGTGTTTTAGGATAGCACAAGAATCTCCAAATGTTTTTGCTTTAACTCTCTTCATCAGAGTTCAACTACTTTGCCTTGATTTGGCCGTTAAACATGCTGCTTGTGTCCCTTTGCTGTCAAACTGTAATAGGCCCTCTACATTTTACCTGCTAATGAACATTCCACAACTTCTTTTCTTCTTCTTCTTCTTTTTGTTTTTTATTTATTATTATTATTATTATTATTATTATTATTATTATTATTATTATTATTATTATTATTATTATTATTATTTTCTCATTTTCTCAATTTCCAGCAATGACTATGAATAATGAGCAATTTGCCCACCAAGTGGGTGGCAGGGGCAGCTAGCAAGTGAACCTGGCTAGGCACTTGATGAAAAAATTATTGGACTTCCTATACCTTCTTGTTGGATCGTACTAGGATTCCCAATTTTGACAATCGTGTTTTAGGATAGCACAAGAATCTCCAAATGTTTTTGCTTTAACTCTCTTCATTAGAGTTCAACTACTTTGCCTTGATTTGGCCGTTAAACATGCTGCTTGTGTCCCTTTGCTGTCAAACTGTAATAGGCACTCTACATTTTACCTGCTAATGAACATTCCACAACTTCTTTTCTTCTTCTTCTTCTTCTTCTTCTTCTTTTTTATTTATTATTATTATTATTATTATTATTATTATTATTATTATTTATTTTTAAAAACTAAAATTTTATAATTAAACTTTCCCAACTTGTTATGTCTTAGTTATATTAGGGATTTCAAGTTTGCTGGCATCAATGGTTTCTATTTATCAGGACCGAGTCATTTATTTCTGTCATGTCTTGGTTCACAGTTATTAGAAGTTATTGTTTGGCGTGATGGGAAGGAATACCAACAAAAATATTCCCGTGGAAAGCCTGTAACAACTTTAATATGTCATGAGCTTCCAGATGAATCAAAAGATCGTCAAGGGACACACATTAAGTTTTGGCCTGACAAAGAAAGTTAGTCATGACTTCCTAAATCCTTTATGCTTCTCATTATCTGGTCATTCAATTCCTTAGTGATAGTTGCTTTTAATGATTCCATATTCTTTTTCTGACCATGAACCTTTATGCAGTATTCACTACTGCAATTCAGTTTGATTACCCCACCATTGCTGGACGAATTAGGGAGCTGGCATTTTTAAACCCTGAGGTGGAGTCATTACAACCTGCTTGCAGTTCCGTTGCATCTTTGAAACTTTTAAATATTGATTTTAGCATGTCTCTTGAATTCTTCATTTTTTCTTTTTGAATTTGGTGTTTTTTTATTTATTTATTTTAATACTTTGAACAAGGTGGAATTTTCCTCGACATTTACCAACCTTACGTCGAATCTGCTTTCTATTTTTGCAGCTCCTCGAATGTGGAGATGTGGTCCATCTCAATCTGATGAGTGCATATTGTGAAATATGCTGGATTATTCATATGTTATTTAGATTAGTACTTAATGGTAGTTTAGTCTTGGCATATGCAATTAAGGTTTTAGAGTTTCTTATGTGCCTATTTAACTTGTACCTTGCATTCAATAATGAAATAATAATAATCTGATTACCTTTGCAATTGTTTCACATATCGTACTTAAAATTTCTTTGCGATAAAACTGTGTCCATGCAATAATGTTAGAAGATTATATAGGTAAGCCGGTGCGTTGCTCATCTCCCCCTACATATCTCAAACCTGCAGACGGAGCAACAGGTTGTAGAATTTGAAGCTATGATGAAACAACATGGTTCCACATTAGAGTTGGCATAATGAATGGCCATAGACTAAACTGGGGACCTAATTCGATGCAGTGAGCTTGGTATCGCATTTGCTGATTTCCCCCTGTTTAACTTAGAGGTTGCCCGCTGCCTCTTCTTCAGATGTGTCCTTGACAATCTGGCAGTTGTCAGCCTCTGCTTTTGGTGCTAGGAGTGCTTGGTTGTGAGGCTTTCCTTTTTCTCAACAAATTGGTTGTGTCAGCCCTATAGAATTTTATGCAACATAAGCCTACAAGAGTTCCTATCATCCAAGATACTAGGTTTGAGAATAAGGTGACATCCCTGGATCTAGTGGTTGCAGGTGGGGCTTTAGGCAGCTGACTGCCTGAATAGAATCAATCAGTATTCTATTGATTGTAGTGTTATGTTGTAACCAGTGATTGCTCAGGTCAGTGTGTGATCACCTTTGGTGAAACAACTCTTCAGATGCTCTCCCCGCTTATGCCAAATACCCCTGGCTGGTTCCACCGGGTACCGAAGGAACTTGTTTGGGAATAATGGGGCCTTACTTATTCAGGGGACTTGATTCTAAAGTGGAATGTTTGATAGAATCGATATTTCACAGAAGAATAGCTTATTCAGGGGGACTTGATTCTAAAGTGGAATGTTTGATAGAATCGATATTTCACAGAAGAATGGCTTATTCAGGGGGACTTGATTCTAAAGTGGAATGTTTGATAGAATCGATATTTCACAGAAGAATGACTGAGGCCAAAAAATCCTTCCACACACCCTCTTGCAATATGTGGCTTAATCTATAAGGAAGTTAACATACCCTGGGAAAATATATTCTGTGTCCGTTACTTGTCAGTTTGATTTTTGTTTTATGTCAGTTCCTTTCGTAAAGCTTGCTTCTATCTATGTATAGTGCTTCCCATAAATGAAATCAATAACATCGACGTAGGTTTTTGTTGGCTTGCATCTGATTAGCTAGATAATGAGAGACCCAAAGTAATGGCAATAGAAAGAGAACGAGAGACCCTAAGTAGTGAGAAAATGACTTGTAACTGTGAAGCTATAAGTATAAGGTATCATACCCTTGGGATTACGAAATAACCTGAGATGAGAGGGAAAAAGTTTTGTTTAACGTTTCTGGATATTTCTAAGTAGGACAACTTGAAAGTACTAGACTTCAGTCCCAAGAAAGTTGTGATTTCAGGAGTGGATTTTGGAAGGAAAGAATTCATTTACTTCCTGCAAATTGCTTACGTAAGAACTAGTGTCAAATGATGTATTGTTTGAATATGAATGATGCAGAATTATATTGTTAGACAATGATAATCTTGGAGGATAAGTAGTTTTTCCTGTATCTGATGTGCGTTTCAGGTTTGATGATTGGAGATCAATGGCTAGTCATTCTAGAACAAGTTCCTGTGAAAATAATCGCTTATTCTTCCAGAGAAAAGTTTTTTTCAGTATCTTACAGACTGCCCAAATATTTTTAATTTGCTTTATGTCAATTATTGTCTCTCATTATATACATTTCTTGTCAGAAATGGACCTTTTGCCTTTAGTATTATTTTTCCAATGGTAAAATGTAATTTCATTTTGTTGATGTGCTGCCAGTTTTTGTGACTTTTGTGTCCATGTATTTTACGGTTCACCATCCTTCTTGTTTCAATCTTTACAGCTTGCTATTGTTCTTAAGAAAGAGGATACAGATCCAGAGAAGTGCCAGTTCAATGAATACTGCTATGCTGGGGGATTGGTTGAGTATGTGAGGTGGCTAAATACTGACAAGGTGAGCTTGTTTCTATTTGTGTATTCCTTCTATTCTTATAGCTCACTAATTTTGTTATTGCTATTTATCAATTCTTCAAGTTTACACCATTTTGCATCCAAACTGAAGTATGTAGATCTTTTCTCTTTTTCTTTCTTTTCTTCCCTCTACGTTTCTCATCACTTTGCTGCACCAATCACAGCTTTGTAGATCTTGTTGCTTGCACATCTTTAGCTTCAGCAGTATGATTGTAAAACATGAAAAACTATTTACTTCAGCATCCATTTAGGGTTACTGGGTCCAACTAGAAATATGAAAAGAAAACACATAGCCCCCTTTAAGTTTTAGATGAACTGAACGTAACACCAAAAATCAAACTCGAACGAAAAATTTGAATAGATGAACAAACTAATACGACTATTGTGACTTGAAGCAAACTTGAACAAAAAAATTGAATAGATGAGAAAACTAAGGTGCCGTTTGGCAACATTTACAGTTTACTATTTTTTGTACAAAAAACATTAAACATGGTTATGTTTATTTTGGATAAAAATGAAAACAAAAAGCATGTTTGGTACATAAGTATTTAAAATTTTGTTTGGAAACAAGTTTAAATAGGGATTGCGGGAGGTGATTGTTGACGATTGGAGATGGTGTTGGAGGTGGTTGTTGACCACGAGAGGTAGTGGCCGAAATTGTTGCCACCGATAAGAAGCAGTTGGCAATGATTGGAGGTGGTTATTGGCCAAAAGAAGTGTTGGTTGAAAGTGATTGTCAATAGTTGGAGATGGTGGTCGGTCCACTGCCTAAAGTGACTTTTATGAAAAGATGGTGGCTAAAGGTGGTTATTGCCACTAAGAGGTGGTTGGTGTGGTAATGACAAGTAGTTAGCGGTTAAGGGAGGTGGTGGCCAAAGGTGGTTGACGGAGGAGGTCATTGATGATGGTAGCCGATAACGATGAGTAGGGATGGCAACGGGACAGGTTTGGAGCAAGTTTGTCATCCTCTGTCCCCACCCCCACCCCATATCATAGCACATGTCATATAATATATTGTAGATAATAATTTATAATTAATGAGAGAAAGCGAAACTAAGTTTACAACATTTAATAAATTTTGTAAATTGTTTACAACTTTTTGAAAACGAAAACAGAAACCAAACGAGTTTTTGTTTACAGTTTTTAAAAATTCTCTAAATATAAAAGTTAGCAAACAAGCCTAATATTGTTGTCAAATCGTGAATCGTTGATTTAATATAGCATATAATTTTATATGTACATATAAAATATACACAGTGCTTGAAATGGAATAAATAGCAATATAGCTAATTATTATTATTTTTGTTTCTTTATAGACAGATGAAAACAACATCGTTACATGTATTATGCAAACAAACACAAAACAGAACATGCTCTTAGTGAATTGCAAATTAAATCTTTTGATTTATTCAATTCCTGAATCAACATGATTGGAATCATTTTGGTAAACTCATATCAAATTGTATGAATTGAATCGTGAATTGCATGATTCTAACAACCAGTATATGACTATTGTGACTTGAGCAAATCAACCACGCAATTTTCTTTTGACACCTGATCATCCAGCTTTTGCTCCCAAAAGTTGCATGTGAATGTTGATAACATCACAAAGGCTGAACTTTGATGTTATTTTTCTGTTGATATGTGAAGGCTGGATATGATTGTTTACTAATTGCATGATTATGATATTCACTGCTATAGAATTGACATTTGCATTATGCTTTTTGCTGAGTATTGACTGACAGTTCTCTGATCCAGAAACCACTTCATGATATTGTGGGTTTCAGAAAACAAGCAGATGGGATCACAATTGATGTTGCTTTACAATGGTAAACATTTGTCTCTTTTTTCCCCCTACTTTTTTGCATTTTCTGAACTTTTTAATTTTTTTTTCTTTATTCTTTCAAATACTTTCTGTTGATACACAAGAAAAACACAGAAACTGATTCCCTAAGTTTCGTTGGTTGTATAATTATCTTGTTACATTCTTGTTGATGCCTGTTAAAATTGATGTATTATTGATTTATTGTATGTTATTTATTATAAATGGTGAGGGGCTCCTTATATATGAGATGTAGTGGAGTAGGTGGTAGTGGTAGGTGTGTAGTAGGTGGTAGTAGGTGGTGGTAGGTGTAGTAGGTGGAGTAGGTGATGGTAGGTTTTAACAGCCCCCCGCAAACTCAAGGGGGATAGGAACTAACCAACTTGAGTTTGGAGAGAATAACAAAACAAGAAAATAATCTGAAAAATAAAAAATGGATAGGAGACACTGTATGGTCGTGTCAGACCGTTGTAGAAGACTGTATGGTTATGGCAGACCGATGTAGAAGACACTGGCTCGTGTCAGACCGATGTAGAAGACAGTTTATGGGGTCATGTCGGACCGTTGATATGTACATATAAAATATACACAATGCTTGAAATGGAATAAATATCAATATAGCTAATTATTATTATTTTTATTTCTTTATAGACAGATGAAAACAACATCGTTACATGTATTATGCAAACAAACACAAAACAGAACATGCTCTTAGTGAATTGCAAATTAAATCTTTTGATTTATTCAATTCCTGAATCAACATGATTGGAATCATTTTGGTAAACTCATATCAAATTGTATGAATTGAATCGTGAATTGCATGATTCTAACAACCAGTATATGACTATTGTGACTTGAGCAAATCAACCACGCAATTTTCTTTTGACACCTGATCATCCAGCTTTTGCTCCCAAAAGTTGCATGTGAATGTTGATAACATCACAAAGGCTGAACTTTGATGTTATTTTTCTGTTGATATGTGAAGGCTGGATATGATTGTTTACTAATTGCATGATTATGATATTCACTGCTATAGAATTGACATTTGCATTATGCTTTTTGCTGAGTATTGACTGACAGTTCTCTGATCCAGAAACCACTTCATGATATTGTGGGTTTCAGAAAACAAGCAGATGGGATCACAATTGATGTTGCTTTACAATGGTAAACATTTGTCTCTTTTTTCCCCCTACTTTTTTGCATTTTCTGAACTTCTTAATTTTTTTTTTCTTTATTCTTTCAAATACTTTCTGTTGATACACAAGAAAAACACAGAAACTGATTCTCTAAGTTTCGTTGGTTGTATAATTATCTTGTTACATTCTTGTTGATGCCTTTGCATGGATCAGGATTTGTTAAAAGTTGGAGTGACTTGGTGCTTTTTTATATAAAATTTATATTTATATAAAAAAAGTAAATATAAAATATTGTTCATGAGTGGAAAATGCCGAAACTCTTAGGTTATCTGCTTCAAATTGCTTCAAATGTTAATATGGTAAACCAGTGTAGTCAATTGTTTTTATAGTTTTGTTCTCAACCTTTGTTATAGGTGTTCTGATGCATATTCGGATACCATGCTGGGATATGCTAATAGCATACGTACAATTGATGGTGGTACTCACATAGATGGAATGAAGGCTTCGTTAACAAGAACTCTCAACAACCTTGGGAAGAAATCAAAAATTCTCAAGGTGCTTTTTTTTTGGTTTCTTTTTCTTTTTCTTGCCTGTTGTTTGGCCTTTTCTTTGTTTTCAATGAAAATCTTTGATTCTTCTTTTCTTTCTATCTTACTGTACTTTTCTTTTTTTTCTTTTTTTTTTTCATCTCCTCCATCTTTTTGGTAATACAATGATCACCTGTACATCTTTGATATTCATATTGTCTGTGCCGCTAGAATTATGTTTTAGAAGCAAATTATTTACTAGAGAACAAAAAAACATGTTGAAAAGAAAGAAGTTTGGTTGATGTCTACCTGGATATATACGTGTTAAAATTCAAATATTATTGATTGATATCTTTATGATTGATGTATTACAAGATAGATAAATTACAATTCCTATACAATCTATATATAGAAGAAAATGTGGTAGTAGGTGTAGTGGAGGTGATAGTGGGTTAGGTGAAGTGGAGTGTGTGGTGAAGTGGAGGTAGGTGAAGTGGAGTGTGTAGTGGAGTAGGTGAAGGTAAAGATGGGAAATTCTAACAAGACGTATTGATTTCTTTGTTTATGTGGATAAATATGTTTTGATTTCTTTGTCTTGTTTTTCACCTTTTCTAACAAACAGATGTATGCCCTTGGGAATGACTGCTTGTTCCACTTTGTTTTTCTAAACAAAATCTCCACTTCTAAGAAAAAGACATTTTACAAGTTATCTGAGTGATGTTTAAATAATATGATGAGTGATATTGTTTTAAGTCCGCTGCTTTTTTATGTAGTTTTAGGAATTGGCTTTACAATGGAAATAAGTTGACAGTGGTTGAGTCAAACTTGATATTTTGGTTGTTGTGGGGTGGACCTAATGTCATGACTTTTCACCAATTTGGTTATATGTTTCAGAATTTTGCGTGCTGTCTGTGTTCAACTGCTAGTTAAGTATCTCCCCTTTAAAACAGTACTTTTGCTCCTTCAACCCTGGTCTTTCCTAGGTGGCTTGCAGGTTAATGGCATGCAATGATAATGCACTCGAATTAAACTTGAACTTATGTATCCTGTTTTTGAAGTGTACATTTTAGGTGGTGCTTCCATGGTTGAGTACTAAGAAATGGACACGTGACATGACACAAACACCACCCGGATAATGCCAACATGGAAAATTTAATAGAAAAATACAAGACACAAGTGGAGGACACCCAAAATATATGGTTTTATATATTTATTTATTTATTTTTTTTGAAACAACAACGAAATTTATTTTATTAAAGAAGAAAGAAAGGAGGACGAGAAATACTCATACAGAGAAAAGGAACATGATGAAAGTAAAACACAGCCATCATAAAAAGAGAAAAAACAAGCAAACCCAAACACTAAGGGTTACAAACAGCAGCTCAATCCCTAGAAATCAAGAAAAGAGGGATTCCCCTAAAAGGAGGAGACACAAAGGCCCAAAAAGATGCCAAAAATCCAGCCCTATCCCACAACGAATCTGCATCAGCCTCCTTTCCATCAAAGATCCGTGCATTTCTCTCCAGCCATATGATCCAGAAAATAGCACAAACAATACAAGACCACAATGACTTGGCCCGCTTAGATTCGCCGAACCCATCAAACTTAACAAGAAGCATATGTGTGCAATCCCGTGGAGCAACCCATTTAACATCACACAAGCCAAATAGACGCTGCTGCCATAACTGAATAGCCACCGAGCAATGGAGAAAGAGGTGATTCGCTGATTTCGAACTCGTCTTGCACATCACACACCATTGAGGGCAAAGATGGTGATTTGGCCTTCTCCTTTGGAATAGATCATTGGTCATAACACCTTTATGAGCTAAGGACCACATGAAAAACTTTACTTTATGAGGGACACCCGCTTTTCAAATTTTCATGTGAAGAGGAAATAGAGGAACGGATGACTTATCAATGAGATTATCAAACAAGGATTTACAAGACAAAACCCCTGAAGAGCTGATATTTCACCCCCTTTTATCAGGAAATGATGCTAAGGAAATCCCACCAACCAACGTCAACAAAGATGTCAACTCAAGAGACTCCCTATCACTAAGATTTCTAAGGAAGTTGAAATTCCAGGATATTGGTGCCACATGAGAACGTGCCACCTGAGAACGTGCCACCGACTCAATTGAAACATTTTGAGCTTGAACCAATCGATATAAAAGTGGAAAAGCTTTATCAAAAGATGTATCCCCTACCCAAACATCCTCCCAAAAACGTATACTAGCCCCATCACCCACTTTCATAGAGAAAAACCGAGACACAATTGGATACAACCGAGAGATAGACTTCCAAGGAGAACGACAACTGCCCCTACTAACCACAATAGAATCTCTACCATTAGCCTGAATTCCATACTTGCTTTTAATAATAGAACCCCATAAGGACTCGCTTTCCTCGGGAAATCTCCACAACCATTTGCTCAAGAGGGCAATGTTTCTAGCAACAATGTTCCCAATGGCAAGACCCCCTTTATGACGAGGAAGAGAAACAACCTCCCATCTAACTAAATGATCCCGCTTGCCCTCATCACACCCTTCCCAAAGGAAATCTCTCAAAAGTTTCTCAATTTGCCTTGCAAAACGGACCGGTATCTTGAAAAGGAACAAAAAATAAATAGGAACACAACTCAACACTGACTGTACCAAAGTGTATCTCCCACCCTTTGACAACAATGCTCGTTTCCAGCCCTCCAATCTTTTCCCAATCTTAACGAGACTGGATCCCAGAAGGCCTCTGTTCTAGGATTACCACCCAATGGAAGTTCCAAATACTTAATAGGGAACCTCTCAATCGGACAACCCAACATGTCTACCAAACGACGCTCGTAACTACACTCAAGATTAATTCCCACAACATTGCTGTTAGAAAAATTAACCTTAAGGCCAGATTCAACTTCAAAGATCCTTAAAAGCATAAGTAGATTACGTATCTTACCTTCCTCCTTAGCAGAGAAAAATAAAGTATCATCTGCAAACTGCAAGTGAGTCACACTAATCCTATCTCTACCCACCACAAACCCCTCAAGAACCCCTTTTTCCTCAGCAATATCAAGTAACCTCCCCAACACATCAACCACTACAATAAATAAAAAAGGTGATAATGGGTCTCATTGCCTTAAATCTGAGATGCATGAAAAGAATTCCCCGCTTTTCCGTTCACAATAACCGGCATATTACACGAAGACACACACCCCCAAACCCACTTCCTCCACCTAAAACCAAAACCTTTCCTTTTCAAAACAAAATCCAGAAAGCCCCAATTCACATGATCATATACTTTCTCAAAGTCTACCTTGAAAAGAACCCCCTCCTTATGCAAAGCTCTATATTCCTCCACAACCTCATTGGCCACTAGAACCACATCCAAAATTTGCCTTCCATGCACGAAGGCTCCTTGTGAAGGAGAAATCGTTTCCCCAAGGACAACTTTAATTCTTTTGGAAAGAACCTTTCCCAAAATTTTGTAAAGTGATGTAACCAAGCTAATGGGCCTAAAATCCCCAATCTTCACCGATTTCTCTTTCTTGGGAATAAGGCAAATGAAGGATGCGTTGGTACAAAGGTTAACCTCCCCACTCTCGAAAAATTCACCAAATACTCTCATTAAATCACCTTTCACTATATCCCAACACTCTTGGAACAATGCCATTGAAAAATCGTCCGGGCTTGGAGCCTTATCTCTCTCACAATCAAACACAGCCTGACGCACCTCGCACTCATCAAAGGGCCTCTCAAACCATCTAGCTGAAGAGGCACTAATTGGGGCCCAATCTAGGCCTTCAATCCCTGGCCTATCCACACCTCCATCAGAGTAGAGGTTCAAGTAAAATTTGAAAATTTCATTCACAATTTGTTCTTCCCTATTCACCACTAACCCTTGCTCAACCTCCAAACACTTAATAAGGTTTTTTTGCCTCTTCCCTGATGCCACACGATGAAAAAAACTAGAATTTATATCACCCTCCTTTGCCCATTTCAATTTAGCGCTTTGCCCCCCAAAAATCTGCTCCCTAAAAACTGTCTCTTCTAGTCTTATTCGAAGCATGTTTCTTTCGTCCCTCAAAGCCCTAGATAAACCCTCCCCAACTTCCTTTGCATCCAACTCCTCAATACCTCTCACTAACTCCGCCTTTAATTTAGTTGAATCACCAAAGACTTCATGCTTCCAGCCTCTCAAATTCTCCTTAACCGCTTTCAGCTTACGCATGAATTTGAAACCCTCCCACCCCTGGGGCCTACAATTCTCCCACCAGTCCTTAAAATAGCCCTTAAAAGAACGATCCTCTAACCACGCATTCTCAAACCTAAAGGGACAAGGATCCCATTTAAAGGGGCAGCTCTCAAAAATCACTGGGCAATGATCGGATACAACCCTAGGTAATGCCTCTTGTCTAATGTCGGGAAACAACTCTTCCCACCCCAAGGTATGAAGGAACGTATCCAATCTACTACACACAAGATTTTCTTGAAGATTGGACCAGGTGAATCTAGCATTACTCAAAGGAAGATCAATCAATGCACCCTCCCGGATGAAAGAATCAAAATCCGTCATACTTCTGTTTGAAGACACCCCGTTAAGCTTTTCAGACACGAGCCTAACCACATTGAAGTCACCTCCCACACACCAATTAGGAGCACAAAGCCCAAGTAAACCCCCCAACTCCTCCCACCAATCCCGTCGATCCCTAGATCTATTGGGGCCATAAACTCCTGATAACCACACTATTATCCCGATTTCGAAACTTAATAGACAATGAAAAAACCCCCAATAGTATTTCACACTCCGATACAATTCTGTCTTCCCACATAATTAAAATACCCCCCGATCTCCCACTAGAAGGTAACACAGCCCACTTTTTAAATTGAGTCCCCCAAATACTCCTAATAAAAGACCTATCACACTCATCGCATTTAGTCTCCTGGAACATGACAATATCTGGCTGATGAACTTTCAAAAAATCTTTTATTACCGCCCTCTTTCTATAGGACCGTAGTTCTCTAACATTCCAACTCAAAATCTTCATTGAGCACCTAGACCACCCTTAACCTCTTCATCCCTACCCTCATAATTAATGCCACTCGCAAGATTCCTCAACTCCCTCCACCCTTTTCTATGTCCCGAACTTCTTTGAGATTTACCTCCCTTAGATACAAACTCCCTCTTCTTGGACCTAGACTTTAACCCGTTATTCTTTACTAAGGACAATCCAAGAGTGTCAAGCAAGTGCACAAAATGGGGTACATCCCCTTCCTCCAATGGAAAAGACACGTATTTACTCATCTTTTTCAACCAGTGCTCAGTCTCATCAACATTAGTTACTGAAACATCTGTAACTCCTAGCCCATGATCCGGAGATGTCCCCTCAGAAAATTCTGTCCTATGATCTCCCTCATTAGCCACAAGTGGAAGCAGTCTATTAGTGGTATCCAAACTATTATTGGGTGCAGGAGCCACAAAGTCTTCCCCATTGGAAGTCACTCTACTAGAATGAAGAAAGGCTGGACCATCATGTGACTCCCCCCCTCCTCCCCAAGATTGACCCAGGAACTGGCGAAGAGATAACAACCTGAATGTGATCAGAAAGTGCAGAATTCATATTGCCCTGCTCATAAGAGTCACCGACCTTTCCACAAGAATCAGAACCATCCTCACATTCCTTACCCTCGATGCGTTCCTTGCTATCAGAGTCCAAGATCTCCTTTTCATGAAATAACCAATTAAGATTAGGATCCAAGAATTCTCCCCTCTCCTCTATACCATCGTCTCTCTCTTCTGGAACTGATGAATCCTCAGAATGTTCAGAAGACCCATACTCGTCCAGTGCTTGCAACACCTCGTGAGGATTGTACAAACCTTCCTCCACTTCGTTTGCCAAAACATCGACAGCCTGAGGGACTTCCAACTCAGCTCTATTCACCATCGCATAATCATGATTGTCGCATCTAGGCTGTGAAAGATCCCCTGTCGATCGATCAACAAGATCCGCTGAACCCAACTGAATCTCATTCAGGTTGAGCTGCGATCGTGGGTCTGACCCAACCTTGCTAATCGCGACATCTCCATGATCAATCCTTGCGAGACCCTCACGAAGATGACAACTTTCATCGCTATGCTCATTCGACAATTCCGAAGCTCGAATATACACATGACCCGAACCAGAGACTAGCATCGGAGCCCTACCCGGAACACCATCTTCTGATAAATTATTGTGGGTAGGGCCCAAATCAAATGTTAGGTCAACTCCCACATTTGATTTACCGAAAACCTGGGCCTTAGAACTTTCTAAAACATTTGGGCCGACTTGTTGAAAAATCAGACCCAAAGAATTAATGGGCCCATTATGAATTACCAACCCAGCCCCATCCTGAGCTGAAACCCAGCCCAAGTGATTATCCTGCCCAAGCTCCATATCCTTCCTAACACCGCTTAGTCTTCCCTGTACATCGACAACACCTAACCCAGAGTCGTGCGCGACTTCGGAAACATCACCGATCAAATGCACTCTGTCTTCCCAACTGTCTATCCTCCTCCACTATGCCACGTGTCCTTACTGGCCCTTCGAACTTCTCATCTCCCCTACCGCCGGCGCTGGAATCTGATGAGTCTTGTCGGAGAATCCATGGCCAAGACACCTCTTTGCTTCTGATAAGTCTAGACAGAGGCTTCAAGCGAACACTGAACGATGCTTCCCCCACCATGACATCGACAGTGGATGGTAAAAACCAAGAATCAAATCCTCTCACCTTCAGCCTAGCCTCAAAAAGGTTCTTAAAGGTGCTAGTCCTGCAATCCACTTCCAGCAGTCCTCCACACTTCAACCCTATCGTCTCGAATGTTTCCTCATTCCATAGATGAAAGGGTAAATCGCAGATAGCAACCCAGCCACCATATGAAGCAATGACATTAGGACAGCTATGCCTATTGTCAGACCAACTCTCCAACTTCACCGCAATACCCTTGTCGAAAAATCGCATCTCAAATCCTCCAAACTCTGGAGCTTGTTCCTTACTATCGGTGATAAATAGAGCTCGGTTTAATTGAAAAGGTCGAAGAGTGACAGAACACTTAAGATATTTGCATAATTCTCTCTCAATCTGTTCCCAACTAATAAAGAAATCAATTCTGGTACAGACTACTGCGTGATTCAAATCTATGCTCATACTGTTCCTTGGCTAATATGAGGACTCGACCTTAAACAACTCAGCGTATGATCGACCTCTGTTCACCCCTGTATTTTGACCTCTGGTTGCCCCTGTTATATGGCCTCGGAACTCCCCTGTGATGGCCTTCTCCATATGAGGTAAATAAGACCTGAAAGCTGACTCTTCCTGAGCCCTCTCCTATCAACCTTAACCCCCTCATTACCTTTGTTGCCTCCATAAATGATCCTACCAAGCAACTCAGCTGTGTGTAGCCATCCTTGTCCATCAACCCCCACCGGAATAATGACATTGCTTCTCTTGATCCCTACTGTCCACTTAGACAACTCAACGAAAGCTCCCCTCTTGTTATTGAACCTCTGAAGACAAAACACAGCAGAATGACTTCTATATTTGCTAAAAAAAACTGCCTCACTGAACCTTCTCCACGCCTCTAGCAAAGCTTCCTTTACCCAGAAAACACCTCCCAAATCAATCTTCACAGAAAAGCTTCTGGCTCGATTTCTTTCAGTTATCTCCACTAATTCCCCTCTGGACTCCTCATCGATTTTGATGATAATAATCTTTTGTTCAACTCTCAGCTCAGATGCTCTCCCTCTATAAGCCATATCCACCCAATCAAATAGGCCCAGAGAGTGCTTTCAGGGACTAATAGTGATCTAACATTGCATGTGTGCTTTGGCTTGGGAGCAGAATTGGAGGCTTTAGCTAGTGGCTATGATTTTTTCTTCAGTTCCTGAGAGATATAAGATTTGAAATACTATTTTTTTTCTCTCTTTTTCTACTTTTTGAGCAACCAAACAGAGCATAAGTTTGTACTCATAATCCTAATTCAATTTCAATGTGTATATATATTTATTATATGGCATATACAAGGATAAACAACATAAACAATCATAATCATATGTATATAAGCTATTATATATTTATTATATGGCATATACAAGGATAAACAATCATTACATGTATATATTAATCAAAGAATAATTTTTAAATTCCAAAAGAGGAGAATATGTATAAATTTATGTTGTTTTTCTTTTATCATTGGATTCCAAGCTATTTTATTTAAACTTATAATGTGTTCCATGTATGTAAATGGAATAGAGACTTGTTACCCAAGTGTTTGAAGCATGTACAAGCCTAGAAAGCTTTTAAAAACAGTAATACACGTTTGGATGTGTATCTGACACATGTTTGGAAGTCTTCAACAAGTGTCGCGTTGTGTCGGTGTCTGACACGATACATGAACTTCTTAGAAGTGCCTGTGCTTCTTAGGTTGAGTAAAGACTTTCATCTTTTTCTCAAAGTTTTAACTGACACTTGATATTTTGTTTAGCAACTAATACGATGATTGTAAGAGGTTGGAGTCTTGTATGCTTTGATCTCAGGGCATGAGATTTACCAAAACACTATTGACTAAATTTCATATTGTGTTATGGACATTTTGATCGAGTACTTTTTTCATATTTTCTTATTTAGGTTATTTTATCTTTCCTTCTCTTGAAATTCGTTCAATTACTCTCTCTCTCTCTCTCTCTCCCTTATGTTTGTGTGATTACAACTGCCACCTAATTTAAATCAAATGTAAAGTTTTAAACATTGGAAAATTTATGCAGAGAACTAATTAATTTCTTCTGTGTACCAAGTTCACCTCTTGCACTGCAAAATGTACTATCTACTATAAAATAGACAAAACTCTAGTTGTATTCATTTCGACTCTGGAGAAATGTTAACTAAAATCAGTACTCATTAGCTAGTGCATGGTATATGGAGATATTTATTGTAAGAAATTTATGTAATTTATGTATTATTGATAGATGAATTGTTTGATATATTGATATGTTATATTTTTCCTGATGTGTACATTGATTCCTATATATAGGAGATGTGAAGTGGAGATGGAGTGGTGGAGTAGGTGAAGTGGAGGTGGTAGTGGTATAGTGGGTTAGGTTTAGTGGAGTAGGTGAGGTGGTAGTGGTGGTAGGTGATGGTAAATTCTAACAGCCCCCCGCAAACTCAAGGAGGATAGAAACTAACCAACTTGAGTTTGGAGAGAAGAACAAAACAAGAAAATACATAAAAATAAAAAAAGGATAGGAGACACTGTATGGTCGTGTCAGACCATTGGTGAAGACACTGTATGGTGGTGTCATAACGGTGTAGAGGACACTGGATGGCGGTGTCAGACCGATGTAGAAGACAGTTTATGGGGTCATGTCGGACCGTTGTAGAACTCACAAATTTAGTTCAACTAGGTTTGTAGAGATCAACCGGTGGGAGATGTTGAGGGCATGCTCTTGAGTTTGTACAGGGACAAGTGGCCTTCTTTGTCTAGCCTAACATTCCACTAGTGGGAAAATGTCAACTGTAAGTGGAGCCTAAAGTTGCTGAGGATAGGGTCTCTCTCTCTCTATGCAAAGGCACAAGTTCCAAGGCCCTTTTAAAAAAAAAAAAAAAAAAAAAAAAAAAAAGGAATATAAAAAATATTTAAATATAATAAACCGATTTAAAACTTAACAACTCATTATAAAAAACCAATCAAACACTATATGTTTAGTCGGTTTAGGATCTCCAATGGTAGTAGGCATTTTACCTATCTAAACATTGCTATAAAGTATATATTTTATTTTGCCTATCAACTTTTTCATGTTTTTACGCCAACAATGCTCTTTATTTTAGTTATTCATCCAAATATTATTAATTGTATAGAATGCCACGTCAGCAACAAAGATGGAGGGAAATGATCTTAATGATTAAATGCATTTTGCCTAGCGTTGAAGGCTAGCTACATGTAGCTAGTGAATATGACTTGAGCCAAAATGCTTAATCATATGCCTAGTGCATTGGAATTAAAAAAAGTGAATCACACTAGGCATTTTAACTAACAAGTATTATATGCCTAGTGCATTGGAGATGCTCTAAAAGAGACTTCATTTTCACTTCTCATAAGTTTATGTATATTGGACCATAAAATTTTAAAAGTGATGCAATTGGAAAAAACTATAAGACTACATATAAAATAAAATAAAAAATTATAAAAATAAGTTTAATATAATTTCATACCAACTAAATATACAGTATTTGTTAAAAAAAAAAAAAACTAAATATATTGTATTCCCTGTTTATTGTAAAGTTTTTTAAGATGTGGTTACCAATGATTTGTTTTAATAGGAAAACATATTAAAATTTGAAGAGCAATCCTTACACAAATTTTATAGGGAGTGCAATTTTAAATTTTTTGATGGTGATTAAATTTCAAAAGTCATTACTACATGAGATACAATTTTTTTTTGTTTTGTTTTGTTTGTTTGTTTGTTTTTTTTTTTTTTTTTTTTTTTTTTTTTTTTTAAAAAATGTTTTTTTTTTTTTTTTTTTTGTGTTTGGTGTAAAATTGTGATCGGGGTTGATCCCGGAGATGAATAAAATATGGTTGGTATGCAAAGCTATATGGGATGAATGAAATTGGAAAGAGATTAAAAATAATGGGAAAGAAAAATAAAGAAAAGAAATAATAAAAATATATTTGAAATAAAAAAGGAAAGATGGGGGAAATAAGGAAAGTGGGTTGGAGAAAAGAAATAAAAATAATGGAGTGTGAAATCAAACGGAGAAGAGATGATGTTTTTTTTTTTTTTTTTTTTTTTTTTTTTAATATATAATAAAAAAGAGATATATATATATATATATATATAAAATATAGAAAGTGGGGAAAGTGGCGGTGGATGCAAAGTGGGTTGGAAAGTGAAAAGATGCATGTGGGGTGATTATTAAAGAGAGAGAGTGACAGTGGGTAAACAGAACAACAAAAATCAGAAATAGTGAGAGAGAGAGAGAGAAAAAAGTGAGTGGGTGGGTCTTAAGAGAGAGAAACCGTCTGTAGCACATGAGGCTTGTGTGTTGGCAGTGATGAATGTGAAGAAAGTGAGACAGTCATCGACGACGAGATCGACATCGGAGAGTTAGGCTGTGAGGCTTAATGTTTTCTCTGAGGATGATACTGATGCTGCTGCTGAGTCCTTGAATGATATGCCAATCAAGAAGCGTGACATGGTGGTTGAAATGGCTGCCCAAGGAGAACATGGTGGGGGGAGCGGAAGCCATTTACTTCGGTAAAGAGAAGATCCAATCTCTAAACTCAGTTCCAAAAATGAACGACGCAGATGTCTCCAAGCAGATCCAGCAGATGGTCAGATTCATCCGCCAAGAAGCCGCAGAGACAGCCAACGAGATCTCCGTCTCCGTAGAAGAAGATCCGCCAAGAGTACGAGCGTAAATGGCTTGGAAAATTTCCAAATGGCCAAAGGCATCTGGAACACACAGATCCAGTCGTTGTTGCTGAAGATGGGAAGATCAAACTGTTCCCTGTGATATTGTTACCTAAAGAGAAACTCGTTGATACCAACGGAGCAGGGAGGAGGTTTGAATTGGGTGAGATCCGGCGGGCGGTCAAGGCAAGGTTGCCGCCCGCCGGAAGGCGAAGAACACCAAGATCTTTAACCTTGCTCTGATACCATGTAAAAATTTATGTAATTTATGTATTATTGATAGATGAATTGTCTTGATGTAGTGTTTATTACAATTACAAGGATTCCTATTATATAGGAGTGTGTTTGGGAGTAGGTGGAGAGTAGGTGAAGTGGAGGTGGTAGTGGTGGAGTAGGTGAAGTGGAGGTGGTAGTGGTGGAGTAGGTGAAGTGGAGGTGGTAGTGGTGGAGTAGGTGAAGTGGAGGTGGTAGTGGTGGAGTAGGTGAAGTGGAGGTGGTAGTGGTGGAGTAGGTGAAGTGGAGGTGGTAGTGGTGGAGTAGGTGAAGTGGAGGTGGTAGTGGTGGAGTAGGTGAAGTGGAGGTGGTAGTGGTGGAGTAGGTGAAGTGGAGGTGGTAGTGGTGGAGTAGGTGAAGTGGAGGTGGTAGTGGTGGAGTAGGTGAAGTGGAGGTGGTAGTGGTGGAGTAGGTGAAGTGGAGGTGGTAGTGGTGGAGTAGGTGAAGTGGAGGTGGTAGTGGTGGAGTAGGTGAAGTGGAGGTGGTAGTGGTGGAGTAGGTGAAGTGGAGGTGGTAGTGGTGGAGTAGGTGAAGTGGAGGTGGTAGTGGTGGAGTAGGTGAAGTGGAGGTGGTAGTGGTGGAGTAGGTGAAGTGGAGGTGGTAGTGGTGGAGTAGGTGAAGTGGAGGTGGTAGTGGTGGAGTAGGTGAAGTGGAGGTGGTAGTGGTGGAGTAGGTGAAGTGGAGGTGGTAGTGGTGGAGTAGGTGAAGTGGAGGTGGTAGTGGTGGAGTAGGTGAAGTGGAGGTGGTAGTGGTGGAGTAGGTGAAGTGGAGGTGGTAGTGGTGGAGTAGGTGAAGTGGAGGTGGTAGTGGTGGAGTAGGTGAAGTGGAGGTGGTAGTGGTGGAGTAGGTGAAGTGGAGGTGGTAGTGGTGGAGTAGGTGAAGTGGAGGTGGTAGTGGTGGAGTAGGTGAAGTGGAGGTGGTAGTGGTGGAGTAGGTGAAGTGGAGGTGGTAGTGGTGGAGTAGGTGAAGTGGAGGTGGTAGTGGTGGAGTAGGTGAAGTGGAGGTGGTAGTGGTATAGTGGGTTAGGTTTAGTGGAGTAGGTGAGGTGGTAGTGGTGGTAGGTTATAACAGATTAACAGAAAACTTGGGAACATGGAGAACAGAAGATAGATGTGTGGTAGGAGTGACTTGGACTAAACCTTTTCCAGAAATGGAAGAAACAGTACCATTGGCAATCCTAACTTTGTCCTGACCTGAAGAGGGCTTATAGACATGAGTTGGAGGATACAGTGAAGCAAAACTGGGAGAAATTGGCTGAGGCCTTTATTGATCAATATTCTTACAACACCCAAGTTGAAATGACCATGCAAGAGCCTGAAGCAACCCACTAGAACCCAATAGAGCCTTTTGTGGAATTTGTTACAAGGTGGAGAACAAAGGCGGCACAGGTGGCAAATCACCCTTTCAAGAGGGACCAAGTGCAGATAGTGGTGCAGAACCTTGAGCCTGATATGCTGCAAAAGTTAATAGTGGCACCGCTATATACTTTCAAAAGTTTACATGAACTGGGGATTCAGATAGAGAATGCATTCAACAGATGGATTATTCCCAGAACAAGTAAACTAGTAAGGAGGGTTTCTGTCAAGAGTAATGCTGGCGATAGTTCTGTTCCCAAACCTGCTAAAATCAATATAGTCGCCATAGCCGACCCTTTTGCCAAGGCTAGTCTACAAACAGCCAGCCCAGCCTGAGCTCAGGGCAGAACTTTCACCCCCCTCTATATGAGCCTAACTAGTGCACTGAAAGTCCTGATGGAGAAAGGTATCTCAAACCCCTTGACCCTCAACCTCTGCCTAACCCACTACCGGTCGGGCATAACTCCACGAAATACTGCGTGTATTATCAGCAGCGCGGCCACGGCACCGATGTTTACTACCGCCTTCGTCATGAGATACAGAATCCCATCGACAACCGGACAATAGCTCCACCTCAAAACCCCAAGGACCAAGTACCTCATCCACATCTCAACCTCGGCCATACACTGCCACCCACCTACAACCCCAGTATATACACCCCGACCCATATACTCAAGCCTGAGCTGTTTACCCCAAAAAGCATGCACTTAAGCATGATGGATGCACTTGAACCCCAATCATCTCAAACCCACAAACCCACTACTTCTAAGTTGGGAAGCATGATTGAAGATCTTCAGAGAACTGTGGAAAATTTAGCCTTTGGAATTTTGGCTCCATTGTCGACTACATCACAAGCTAGAAGTTTCAATCCAAAAGGCTCCTCAATCTTGGGGCAAGCTGCAACTGAAAAGGGCCAACCAGAAGCCATCTCAGATCTGGGTGTTGGCGTGCCAACAACAACTGGGCTTCGCTCTGATAGAGCGACCCAATCCTTTGGCCAAGCTGAGGGAAGTGGTAAGAACAAGGTAGGGGCAGGCATGATCCCCATGAACACCTTTGGTGGGCTGTGGAGGCTTTGAAAGCGGAAGGGCTGAACAAATAGCAAGTTCTCGCAGTTGTTGCAAAGACTGTGGATTACACTTTTGCCACTCAGAATGAGAGCAATATGAATCAAGAGGCAAGCAGGGAGAAGGGCCGTTGTACCAAAAACGTTCCTTTGAGCTCTAATCCCGTGCTCGGAAGAGATCAGCAAACCCAGTCAGCGCATATCAATCCCTTTGTTGGTGCATCCAGCAAAACTCCACAAACCTTGAAATACCAACCCTGAGGTCAAAGGGTCTTCCATGCCCTCTACATGACTTTGTCCAAAGCTTTCCAAATCCTTGTTAGACAAGGCTATCTCAAACCCCTTGAGCCTCGGCCTCTCCCAAATAACCTCCCTCTCTCATATGACGCTGCCAAGTACTATGCCTTCCACCAGCAAACCGGTCATGACACTGACATGTGTTTTCGTCTTCGCCACGAAATACAAGATTTGATTGATAACAAGGTCATCACCGCACCAGGTCCTGCAAAGTCTATCGGCACTGGTTAGTGAACTTGGGGGATAATGTGATTATGTTATCGAGGGATGAACCACATTCGGATGGCGCTTAGTTTACTCTAGATTTGGGGACGACACGCACTGTTTTGAGCATGTGCAAATGTTGTTTATTGTACTTTCTGACTTGGGTGTTGGGTCAGTCTTGTTTAGTTACATTGAGTGAGTCTTTTTGTACTGAGTTAGTTGGGTCTGTCTTGTTGTATTAAGTCAGTCCTGTTGTGTTTGAGTCAAGTGATTTCGGGGGTGTTACCTCAGGCATCATTTGCTTGTTTTGTGTTGTCTTTTACACTTTTTTGAGTCTGTTTCTACCGTGGGGCCAGTTGCACCAGAAGATTTGAATGAAGCAGCAGTGATTTTCACACTCTTGTGTTTGCTTCTACCTTCTGCCCGTTGTGCCAGAAGTTCTGAATAAGATGGCAGTATTTGGCTAAAAATCATGTCTTTTCTGTATCTTGAAGTCATTACATTGACCTGAGTTTTTCAAAACTATTTAAACATTGTGGTGAAAACAAAGAGGAAAGAATTCCTTGGGATTTGCAAAAATTTGATCAAACTAATAGAAAGAGAGGCGTGCTAAGCCCTTAATGATTGAGATCATGCTTGTTAATGTGAGTACTGAGAAGGATCCCGGTTTGATCCAGATTAGTTTCGCATTGTCTTCAGCGCGAGCGACTGGTCGCTTTCTTAAAAAATTTCAAAAAATGTTTTGCACGGTCTTGCGAAGACCTATGTGCAATCGCTCTTGAGATTATGTAGCCTAGGATCGCTCTCAGCCTCGAGACTCGACCCCTTTTGCTTTCAAACCTTAGACTTGGATTCAGAATGTTCAAAGGTCAATCATGATGTGAGGCCTGTGTGGCCAGATTTGAAACAGCCCTCGAACAAGAGGCACCAAAGTCAGATCAAGAAGATCAGACCTCATCAGAAGAAGCTTGCAAAGCTAGAACAGAAACACCCCTCGAACTAGGGGCGAAAATGTCCGATGTGCTCAAAGAGCCAAAGATGGATCCTTCTGCAAATCGATACAACAGCCACTCTCTTGGATAGGGATGGCTTTGAGATCCTAAAACCATTTGGCATGGACTTGTTACACTTTTACGCTTTGAGAGGCTCGCTGGGCCGAAAACCCGGAAGGGCGACCCAGGCAAAAGTTTGAGCAAGAGAAAAATACCAAAAATGCAAAAAAAAAAGAGGAGATGAAATAAAATAAAAAAAGAGAGAATGAAAAGATACAAAAAAAATAAAGAAAAAAAGAGAAAATGAAAAGAAGCTCGCGAGGTCGAAAACCCGCATCGAGCACCTTGGCAAAAGTTAGAGCCTGAAAAGTGAAGGTTAAAATACCGAGTGTACCTTAACTGGAACTACGTAAGGCTTGATTCCCATGTTTGGGATACGTAGGCAACTTCATTTTGAAGTCCAGCCCCCAACGCTTTCATAGCACCTCAGTCCATACAATGGTTTCGATTTCATCCCAAAGTCCAGTCGCCAACACTTCCAAAGTGACTGTGTCCATATATTGATTATGACAGTCTTCATCATCTCCGTGTCCAAGAGTTCGACCACCACCAATGAAGACTGTTTGCGGACTGCTGCGGCATCATCCAAACAAGGGGCAACTTTCCATTGCCATTCAATATTCAAATAAAAATCGTTTGCGCTCGAGTGCCGTGCCGTTCTCCACTCTGTGCAAAACAAGATTCGTTCTTTCATAAAAATCGCAGGGTTCAACCCAGGTCATGTCAGAACAGCAAAACTAGGACCTATTTGAAGCTATATGGTTCCAGACTAACAAGCAAGAAAAGGGAAATGTCGGGTATCTGAGTTTGTTTAACTTCAGTAAGTTCCGAGACTACATTCCGTGTGTACCTCTTCAAGTCTTGCCAAAGCTCCGAAAGTATGAGTGTGCCTCTACCTCAAGCTCAAGATCAAGAGTCTGGCTTCAAGCCAAAATGGCGATCAA